>JAKTUZ010000013.1:0-314777 GCA_030556945.1 Hyphopichia buzzinii | reverse complement strand
GGTTGCAAAAAAAAATCCCCAAAATTCCCTAATGCAGACGAAGGTGTTGCACACTCGGTCCTCGCTCGACCCACTCGCCAGTAGCGACCCTTTTCCATCAACAGAAGCGAAAAGAAACCGTTAGACGGTCCAATGGCCCAAAATTTCGCCCCGGATGTCACGTGGCTGCGACTTCCGGACGACCCACGGACCTGGACCATGGTCCGTTAACCAGCGCAGAGGTCCCTTGGCCCAGTTGGTTAAGGCGTGGTGCTAATATGCAGTCGCATAGTTAACGCCAAGATCAGCAGTTCGATCCTGCTAGGGACCACTTCTTTTTTTTGCATTTTGGCTATCACGAAATCTGAATCAATCCAGGAATGTTGACCAGTTAATGCTTTATATAAGTTGTTCGCATAGACACTGGAAAAGGGCAACCCAAAGTTGGCCGTTTCTGAAGTGCAATTACTTTATTTTTTTGATTCTACAAGGCTAAAAATAGCTCACTTTATAGATGATAGATGATTATATATTATTAATTAGCGAAAACCCTTAAAACAGCAATAATAGAAGATAAAGTGTAAATGAATCATTACTTGCGTTAATGTAGAAATAATCCTTGAAAAATTATTCAGAGATGAAAGTGGCTTCACTGAAACTGACACCGGTATCCTTAGTGCCCTCCACATCGATGGTCATCTTGTTGCAAAATTGGTAAATGTAAGGTTTGGTACCTGCAACACCACTGACGATGTTTTTAACGAATTGGGGGATTTCAGCCATCACGTCAACTCTTTCTACCAATTGCTCTAAATCACCTTCAACGTGACCAACAATTTCATCATTGGTGATGTATTTGTTGAAGTTGAATTTAATAGAAGATGGAACTGGCCAGCCGACCTCATCGATCTTTGGATCGATGTGAACGACATCGTTGTTGATGGAAGCAACCACGATCTTATCGTTTGAAGCGATGATACCAATATTAACCTTAGTGGTAGCATAGGAGATTGGAGTGGTGAATTCCATTTGAACAGCACTGTACTTGGAAGATTGGAAGTTAAGGAAATTCCAAGATTTAGCAGCATGATGAGGTTTCATACCTTGCAAAGCCATCACGAACATGGTGAAACCATTGATTTCAAGAGAAGTTTTAGACTTACCCAAAGAAATGGTACCTTTCACGGAACAACGAGGCCAGAAGCAGTGTCTCATGGAGCCCCAAGGGTTTGAGACATCATCACCGTAGAGGGTGAGACCGTCTTTACCAAAGATAACGCCCGGAGCTAATCTTGTAACTTGCAAAGAGACTTCAGATTCAGGGTTGACAGAGGATTTCAAAGTGTAAGTGGTGTTGTCTTCGTTAATTTCGAAGGACAAGTCCTTAGCGTAGAAATTAGCACCTTTGGTTTCGAATTCCTCCAATTTAGTTGAAGTCCAAATTGCGTTTGAGTCGTTTGGATCATTCACATTGTATAATCTGAAAGTGAACTGAGCGGTGGTGTGGACACCCATCAAGTTTGAGTGGATGATTTGGGCAAAACCTGCGTAGCCTGAGTCCAAATCGGTGAAGTAGAAAGTTTGAGTTTCGACGTTAGTTGAGCCAGGAGTCAACCAGTCGAAGTCTTTAGCTTCGGTTTCTCTGTAAGTTTTTTCACCATCTTTGATGGTTTCGGTGACAGGATGGATGGCTTCGGGACCGTATTCAGGCTCAGCGGTACCAGCGACGGCCGAAAGACCGGATTGTACCCATTTCAACATGATAAAGTGTAGTGGCGTTAGTAAAGAATAATCATCAGATTCGAATAAAAGCAATAGACCGGTACACGACGGGAAGGGGTCGTGTGCGGGCGAAACAGGCCAACACAAAGGGTTAGTAAGTAAAACAGTGTAAGGAAGATCAGAAGGCGACTAACACAGGCGAAGGTCAGAGGACGAAGGGGACTCAGATGATTCAAAGAGGCATGGTTCTGAAAAATCGAAAAGCCATGAAAAACTACGGTTCTAGACGGTCTGGGGACTGGATCATTAGTCTGTCAAGAAAAAATTGGAAGAAATAGCCGGACGGGCAGCGCAGCGCTGGGCCAACATTCCGCGGTGATCCCGCACAGACGTGGGACGAACGTCGCACGAACGTCGCACAGACCTCGCTCAAACAGTCGTACGAGCACGGTCGCACTCGCACGGCCAACCTTCAACGTCGCACGGCCAACCCTTCGACGTCGCATCACTGGCCCCGCTTCGCGCTGCCAGAGGACATTTCCTATTCTGTATTCCGCATTTTGCTAATAGTTGCCCTGAAAAACCCGCGCGATCGCTATCGCCTTACCTCCTTATTGCTTCATTAATTTACTTACTTTACAACCAGATCAGGTTGAATAATCGAACGGGTGATTTTTTTCTCTACTAGTTTCATTCGGAGCTACATTTGTTTCTTTCTAAGCTCGACTTTTTCCCATCTTCAACTGATTCAACTGATTCATCTGATTCGTCTGATCTACTATTTTTGGCCATGCCGCCCCAGATCTCAGTATTGGCCCCTCCCGCCAATGGCCCAGTGGCGCTACTGCTCAAGCTCAACGCCGACATCCTCGGCCAGCTTCGCAAATGTGCCTCTGCCAACCCTGGTGCCGCTGCGCCCAAGCTCGTGGTGAAAAACGGCACTTACGCCATCAAAATCAACGATTCCATGTTCCCTTGCACTCAGATGCCAGAGACCCTCAAATTCGACATCTACACTGATTCCTTGGACTTCTCGGGCACTGTCTCCCACCGCTTGAGCATCATCAGCGACCCTAAGCAGGTCCGTGACTACTGGAAGGTCCTGGAACGCAAGGGTGCGGCGTCAGTGCCAGCGTCGCCCGCTTTGTCAGCAGCCCCTGCGGCAGCACAGGCGCCTACAACGACACCGGCCCGTGCTGGCGAGTCGTCTCGTGCCATCGTGCCGGACCCATACCAGGTCCGTGCTGGCGACTCGGCCCAGACCGTGGCCCTCAAGTTCCTTGCATTCGTTTCACTCGGCCCATGCCCGACCTCCGTCATTGAACAGCATTTGAAAATTGGCGGGTCCCAATTATCCCAGCTCTGCTCCAGCCACACGCAAAAATTCGACCGCAATGACTCCTTCATTGGCTCTGACGTGTTCCCTCAACTACAACTCGACCCACATCAATCACTTGAAAATTGCATCGTTCTAAAGGACAAGGCTTACAAAGACTTGAAACCTTGGCTCTGGGATCACTATACTACTTTCGAACGTGATTTGGTACTTAAAAATGCCGGAAACGCCTTGACTCGCTTGGGCTATTCAGAGACCCACCCATTGAGAAAGAAACTCCTTGACCCTCCTGAACCAGAAAAAGAAAGCACTAATCAAAAATCTTCCCTAGGTGGTGGCTTCGTCAGCTCCCGTAAAAACCCCCCAGCTCCTACAAATTTAGCATATAAACGTTCTCATACGGAGCTGCCAAAATTGTCACCGAATTCCAAAATGAATGGCAATGCAAGCATTACCTCATCTCCAAAATTGAATGGAGGTAACAATGTCTCTCCATTAAGGAAAGCGAATCTCCCATCAAAGCCTAATTTCCAAACGGCTCTAGCCTCTAATCAATCAGTTAAAAGAAAATATGTTTCTGGTTCTTCGTCTTCGTCAGATGAAGAAGAAGATCATAAAAGACCAAAGAAACCTTTAGATAAAAAGAACCAAGAAGTCTACACTTCTCCCTCCTCAACCAACGATGACAATTCATCTAACGATGAACTGCAGAAAAAGAACCGTGCTCTGGCCGCCACGCAAAGCTCACATGATAAAAAGCTTCAGTATTACAATGAACTAGCGGTCAAGTTCAAACTCAAGTATGATGAATACGAAAGCTTATACAAAAGCTTGTTGAGCAAAAAATACACTGGAGACGACAAAGAAAAGAAGAAGCTGCTCATTAAATTGTTCGAGCTTCACAGTAAGCTAGCTGAATGGAAGCGGAAGTTATGGGATTTCAACGATGAACACAAGTTGAAAGAAAACATCATGACATTGTCCAAACACAAGAAAACCGGTAGTGTTGGACTGAAAAATGGTGCCAAAGCTTCTACGGCCAGTCCCGTCATCTCCGCTGCTAAAACCACCAAACCTCTGTTGCCTCTGGCACCTCCAGCCACCGGGAAGAAGCACAAGGTCCTGCTCGATTACTGAGCCTAGCATCATAGTCATTTTTGCCAAAACCATCCGAGCTTATCGTTATGGATGTGATCGTAATACATTTGAACATTAATACCGTAGACCTACAATTCACCCTTGTCACTCTTTGACTTTCGATTTGTACAGAATATCGACACACTTTGAATACAAGGAAATTGTAATCACCATAGTTGTCTGAATTGACACTATCAAAATGTGCTATGGGATCACTATCGACGTTTACTACTATCAATGATCACTATCGATAATCATCACTTCCAGCTTTAGCCACGTCAAAAGCACAATCCACTACCTGGTCGGCATCTACTACACACCTTTTTGCCAGCGCCACATTCACTTATCGCTTGCGAACATCATTGCCCTTTTAGTATTGTAAAGAGTAAGTTGTCCAAATATTCTCAGCACGCGTGAAATTTGATGAAAAACCAATTTGTTCGAAATCCACTATAAGTTGACAAAACCATCAAATTCACGCCATCAATGTCTTCTGAAGTTAAGGAACCTCCATCTGAGTCCAATGGAGAAGAAGTGCAAAACGGACTTGCAAATGAAAATGGAAATGGAACTGAACCCACACCCCAAGCTGATTCTAATGAACCCGAATCTTCTGATAAACCAGTCCATGTAAAGGAAGAAGAAGACGACGAAGAAGCAAGAAAGAGAAGAAAGGGCCCAGCACCAGGCAAGAAACCTTCTGCGGAGGTCTTGCAAAGAAGAAAAGAAGGAAGAATCAAGGCAGCTGCCACCATAGCACAG
The DNA here is from genome assembly GCA_030556945.1 of Hyphopichia buzzinii. Lineage (NCBI taxonomy): Eukaryota > Fungi > Ascomycota > Pichiomycetes > Serinales > Debaryomycetaceae > Hyphopichia > Hyphopichia buzzinii. The sequence goes on along the minus strand of JAKTUZ010000013.1, from coordinate 309,841 downwards.
AACTTGAAGAAAACTGGTATTGGACGATTCGAAGACCAGAATAAGTTCGGATTAACAAGCGTCAAAACAGTTCCGTTGATTAATCAAAAAAACTACTTCACTGATTACTTGAAAAAGGATGAACAAGTGTCATTTGTTAGAAATTGGAGGAGAGAGAAGTTGTTACAGCAAAAACTCAAAAACTTGAAGAAAGATGGCGATGCTGATGCCAAAAAAGAGGACGAAATCACCAATTTCGATGATTTCAATCTCAATGACATAGAAGTGGAAATGAACAAGAAAAAACTGAGACTTCGTGAGGCCGAAGCCGAGGCAGCAGCGGCAGCAGCGGCAGCAGCAGCAGCTGAAGAAGAAGAAGAAGACGAAGAAGAGGAAAATGAAGAAATCAACGAGGAGAAAGCCAAGCAAGGTTTTGATACAATCGTCATCCACCCTGGGTCTTCCAACATCAGAATCGGAAGAGCAACAGACCCATATCCGAAGACGATTCCAACAGTGATTGCAGTACCAAATACTTGGAACTCAAAGTTGAGCGACATCAAGGAACCTGTGAGAACGGTCGACGAACAAGGAGAAGTAATTTTTGACGACCTGTTCGAGGAAGTCAAGGGAGTCGTCACCCGTGATTTCAAGGCTAGAATGAGATACTATAAGAGAAGAATGTTACCTAACTCCAGAGAATCCGCTGCCAATTTCAACCGAAAGCAAGAACCAGAAATCATCCCTGATCACAACGATCCTTACAAAAAAGACTGGATTGATGTCCAGGAGATTCCAAAGGACCAATTGTTCTTTGTGGGCGAGGAAGCCCTCAAATTGCCCATATGTGAAAAGTACAACAAATGGACTTTACGTTACCCCATGGTCAACGGGAAATTCAATGAGTCAAGTCCAGATTATCATTCCCCCCAGGAGATTTTGGGCGATTTGGAACACATAGTTGTGGAATCTTTGAAGGACCTCGATATCAATAAGAAGCAATGTGAAGAATTGAAGGCTATGCTTATAATACCAGATTTATACGATAAAATGGTGGTTGAAACTTGGGTCGACTTGTTGTTCAAAACAATAGGATTTGGTAGAGTCGGAATAATTCAAGAATCAGTGGCCGCTACTTTTGGTGCTGGTGCAACTTGTGCTTGTGTCATTGATGTTGGTTCCCAAACCACAAAAATTTCATGTGTTGATGAAGGTATGATTATCAATGATTCAAGAATCTCTTTGAACTACGGTGGTGACCATATAACCGAGAGTCTCATAAAGTTATTGTTACAGCTGCATTTCCCTTACAAAGACATCAATCTCAAATCCAAGGTTGATGATTGGGAATTAGCACAAACTTTGAAACACAACTTTGTTACTTTCCAAGACGCTGATATCGCTGTGCAATTGTACAATTTTTACAAAAGAAAACCATTCTCCAACACAGAAAAGTACGAATTCAAAGTATACGATGAAGTTATGTTATCACCATTAGGTGTATTCTATCCCGAATTATATCAAATTCCACCAGTGATTGAACATGGTCAAACATTATTCAGGAAAAGCGTGGATCAGTATAATGGTAAACCTAATAATCCATATTCCAAAGCACAGGAGAACTTGGTAGGTAGAGTCAATTATTGTGATTTGCTGGAGGAAGAAATGCTCAGAAAGATTGTCGAGGAGAAATTAATCATCAAGACATCTAATCCATATTCCAAGCCTAAACCTCCAAAAACCAATGCTATCGACAGCAGTGAGAACATGGTTACCACACCTCTCGAGAAGGCCATCATAGAGTCAATCACCAATGCTGGTATTGCCACTGATTTTGGTAAGGTGAAGAAGCTATATGATAATTTATTAATTGTTGGGGGAGGATTTGCCAAAATTTCAGGCTACGATCTTATTTTGCACGATCGTATCAATATTTGGAGACCCAAACACTTATCGTCTAGCAGTATCGATGAAGTTGTTGAATTTGTAATGAAGGAAAAGGTCAAGAAAGAAAATGCCAAGAAGGAATTATTGCAACAAATGAAAGAAGAAAGGAAGCAAGAGTTGATAGAAATCAATAAGCAGAAGCAAGCCAAAGGAGAAGAACCAGTATCCATTCCAGCCAATGTCGACGACATCGAATTAGCGGATGACGTTATTGAGTCAATTGAGGAGCAGACCAGATTGGAGTTGGATTTAGATCAAATTGATGTCATAAGCGAGAAAGGGTCGTTGATGAATGTCAATATCTTACCTCCACCTCGTGAGTTTGACCCTGAAATGTTAACATGGAAGGGAGGAAGCGTTTACGGGAGATTGAAGGTTGTAAATGAAATGTGGATAACGTATAATGACTGGGATTTATTGGAGAGCAGATGTTTATACTACAAGAGTCTTTTCAACTACTGAGAGCAGAGATGAGAGTTGTATGATTGGAATGTGATTTGCCAAAGAGATCGTGCATGTTTGGTGATTAGCCCGCTCGATTTTTGGGTGATTCGATATTGGCAATCGTCTTTGTGAATACGATATTAATGATTGTGGTCATTTTGATAATTAGAGCAGGTGATTTTGTTTCGATGACCTCGGTGTTGATAGTCTTGACCATAACGTAGTTATCTTGGCAATGTCTCACTTGGTGATATAGAAAGCTTCTCAAAATACTGGCATCTGTCCTCAATTGATTTGACGTGTTGATACTGTCATCTTTTCTTTTCAGATTTTGACATATTTTCAAAATGTCATCTATTCTTTTTGTGACTGACATATTATGAAATTGTCTTTAGTACCGACCAATTCAACTCTACATAACCTAAATTCAACTCTACATAACCAAACCCAACCTAAATGTAACTACAATACCCTACTACCTGTAGCACTCGGCGATTGTCTATCAAACTTTCACCCGGGCTCGGCGTTAGGATTTCGCATCCATGGATGTTGCAACACTTAATTCGGACTACCGGCGACGGTAACTCCGAGGCCCCAGATACGTCAAATGCGTATGGCTCCATTCTATATCAGGCGCCAGGCTTTCCAATTCCAGCCAAATCCAGTATCAGCCAAATGGCTCCAGCTAAAGCTCGAGTCCACGACACAGAAAGACCCAGACACCAACCGAACCCCCCGGGCTCGGCCAGAACCGGAATCGGCCGGTGCGACACGGAAACCGGAGAACTGAAGAGCGAAACGCTGGGTGCACGGAAAAACCGCTCGGCCCAAAGTGAGCCTTGACACGTTTTGGGCCAACGGAAGTACACGGAAGCACCAGGATTGAGTTGGAGAGAAGAAGTGACAGGTTCAAATTAGCTCAGGACGTGTCATTGAAAGCAGACGTCCAAAGCGAACAGTTCCAAGTCGACCGACAGTCGGGAAATGATGGGCCGAAACCAAAGTGAAAAAGTCCACCAAAGTGCGATTTTTTTTCAAAGTTTGGTGGAAAATCGCATTCGTAGTCGCATTGCGCATTGTGGGAGATAATTCCACCTGTTAAAATGAGAATGGAAAAATGATTTACTTCTTCTTTTTTTAATTAACACTTCTTTCTAGTGATAGTTATAATACATCAATCATCATGTTGAACAGACAATTCGTCCGTGGGTTCGCCTCTTCTGCACCTGCCAGAAACTACGCTTCTACCATTAAAAACTTGAAGGTCAACGCCGACACCAAGGTGATTTATCAAGGTTTCACCGGTAAGCAAGCCACTTTCCACGCTGAACAAGCAATTGCTTACGGTACCAAGGTTGTTGGTGGTACCAACCCAAAGAAGGCCGGTACCACCCACTTGGACAAGCCAGTCTTTGCCTCTGTTGCTGACGCCATCAAAGAAACTGGTGCCAACGCTACCGGTATCTTTGTCCCACCTTCAATTGCTGCCAAGGCCATCGAAGAAGCCATTGAAGCCGAAATCGAATTGGCCGTCGCCATCACTGAAGGTATTCCTCAACACGACATGGTCAGAATCGCTCAAATCTTAAAGACTCAATCTAAAACTAGATTGGTGGGTCCAAACTGTCCAGGTTTGATTGCTCCTGAACAATGTAAGATTGGTATCATGCCTTCTCACATCCACAAGAGAGGTAAGGTCGGTGTCATCTCCAGATCCGGTACCTTGACTTACGAAGCCGTTGCTCAAACCACCCAAGTCGGTTTGGGTCAATCCTTGGTTATCGGTATGGGTGGTGACCCATTCCCAGGTACCAACTTCATTGATGCATTGACCCTCTTCTTGAACGATAAGGAAACCGAAGGTATCATTTTAATTGGTGAAATCGGTGGTACTGCTGAAGAAGATGCCTCTGAATTCTTGAAACAACACAACTTGACCAGACCTGAAGGTCCAAAACCAGTTGTTTCCTTTATTGCTGGTGTCTCTGCTCCTCCAGGTAGAAGAATGGGTCACGCTGGTGCCATCGTCTCCGGTGGTAAGGGTGACGCTAACTCCAAGATTGCCGCTTTGCAATCCGCTGGTGTTGTCGTTGAAAAATCTCCTGCTAGATTGGGTAACTCCTTGTTGAACGAATTCAAGAACAAGGGTTTGTTGTAAACGACTTAGAATTAGCTATCTTATTAGTTCAGTCTATGAATATTCACTAGATATACATTTATTCGTAATGTTCACCTTGTAACACTTGATTGATGGAGAGGTAGTGTCCACGGCCAATATCTTTTTCTCACCAAATCGATAATTTTCCAGGCTTGAACTTGAAAAAAAAACTTGTACTAGTTGGATATCATCTTTCGAAAACCACACCAGGCCATGTTTAAGTTCCTCATTGGACCACGCGCTGGTGTAGCTAGCAACACATCTCGCATAATAACAACCCGCCAATTTTCCCTAACCTCGCCGCTTCTCAGAGTCAACCACTCCACAAGAACCAAAGAAAACGTCCATGACCTAGAAACCTTCTTCAAGTTGATTGGACGCAACACTATAGAGCATTTAGACACCTTTGAAGGTGACTTGAACAAGTTCTTGCAATCGGATGGGAACAAAATGAAGAACTTGGGCATCGATGTGTCCACCAGAAGATACATGTTGAGATGGATCAACAAGTTCGAGAACAACTTGGAACCATTGAGAGAACACAAGAGAGGTAAGAAGAAGCACGGAGGTGAGAGAAATGCCAAGGCCGTGCTTGCAAAGAAGAACGCTTTGAAGAGATTAGAGGAAAAGGAAGCTTTTGCCAAAGAAGAGCTCGAAGCTGAAAATAGAGGTGAACGTGAATTTTAGTTAGTTGTTGAAGACAACCCCGGTCATATTATTATTGTACATAGAACATACACGAATCAAATTCGTTCACAGTTAGTAGATTCTTCGCCTTACCTGAGCTTCGACTTGCCATTCTATTCTTGTCTGTCTATGCCTGGTTTGTCATTTTGTCATTTTCAAGGAGGTACGGGCGTATCTGGATGATAAAAAGCTGCAACGTAATTCATTTTTCAACTCCATTAATTGTTCGCCATCATGAAATCAATCACATTTATTGCCATAATCTTTCTGGCTTGCGCCCTTTTGTTCAGCAGATTCGTTTCTGCTGCTGCAGAATTACCAGAAAACCCACCAATCACCAACAAGGTGTATTTTGACATCACCGAAAATGATAAACCAATTGGTAGAATCACCATTGGATTATTCGGTACCGTTGTTCCAAAAACCGTGGAAAACTTCAGACAATTGGCCATCTCTGACGATCCAAAGTTCGGCTACAAGGACTCTATTTTCCACAGAATCATTCCAAAGTTCATGCTCCAAGGTGGTGATTTCGAAACCGGTCAAGGTTACGGTGGAAAATCCATCTACGGAGGTAAGTTTGACGATGAAAACTTCCAATTGAAGCACGACAGACCTTACAGACTCTCCATGGCCAACTCCGGTAGAAACACCAACGGTTCTCAATTCTTCATCACCACTGTGATCACTCAATGGTTGAACAACGCTCACGTTGTTTTCGGTGAAGTTATTGACGGCTTTGACGTGGTTGACTACTTGGAAAATGTCAAGACTGGATACGGTGACAAGCCTGTCAACACCCTCAAGATCGCCGAAGCTGGTGAATTGCCAGTGGAAGACAGTGATGCTGTTTCCAAGGAGGACATCGAAGATAAAATCAAGGACGAGCTCTGATCAGACTTTGGTGATTTGGCTCACTTAGCCCTTTTTTAGTCTTAAACTGATATTGAAATATGTTCATGTAGAATTACCTAGGTATACTCATGATCTTGTCTAACTACGGCTAAATTGAGCAAACCATAATATATATTCACATACAACATGGCATAATTGTAGCAACAAAAGCTGAATCAAGCAAACAACAATGCTTCTTGGCCCTTAAAGTATCTTCCACCTTTGACCTTGTTTTCGGTGGTGATAATCCTGATTTCTTCCAAATCAGCTTTGCTTAGAGTGATCAAGTTTCCAAAGTTCTTGTCAATTTTCTCCTTGGTAGAGCCACTTGGAATTGGGATGATTTTTGGAAGATTCTTGATGCCTTCGTATTCATCGAGTTCAGAGAGAGAAATCAACCATGATAGGGCCAACGATTCCAAGGAAATGTTCTTCTTTTCAGCAAATTGGTTTAATTTTTTAACGATTTCAAGGTTATGGTTGAGATTACCTTCATGGAACCGTTCGAAATTACGTCTCATATCCTTTGGATGAAGACTATCCAAGTAATTATTGGCGTTCTTGACGGCTTCATCGGTCAAGAGACCCCTTGCAAGTGGCGAATAGGCAATGATTGGAATTTGCCTTTCGGCTAGTTCTTCTAATACACCGTTATAGATGAGATCTTGTGTCAAGATAGAAAGTTCCAATTCAACACAGGAAATCGGATAAGTATCGTCGGAATCTTGGATGGTCTGGACCCCGACCTCAGATAATGAGATTCCATCGATGTCACCGGACTTGACGTATTCAGCAATGTAATTGACAGTATCTTTTACGGGAGTTTTGAAGTCTCTTCTGGCACACTCAAACAAGATCTTTGGTCGTTTTTCTTTATCTTTTGGGAAATATCCCAAAATCGTGTCCATGGATCTCTTGATAGCATCTTTAGAGCCGTCAGGCCTGCGCTCTTCGACGTTGATACCGCCTTTGATGCAAACCACCAAGTTCCTGTTTTCGGCAGGGTCATTGTTATCGAGATATTCTTTGAATAACTTCAAATTAAGGTGCATGTCTTCGGTTCCATAGAATTCACCGCCATTCAAACATGTGACACCATACTTTTCGGTGACATGTTTAATTGTGGCAATTGAAGTTGCAAAAGGTGGAGGACTGGGGCACCATGTCAAACTCATGGTCCCGAAACCGATTTTACCAGTAATAGCAACACGAGACATTGTTTAATGATGAAATGGTCGAATAATTCTTGACTTTTGAGTTCCTGTCAGTGACTTGAAGTACTCAATGGCGGGCAATTTCTTTGGACGATTTACTGCTTATATACGGTTCTACTTGTTTGTTAATCGGAGAAGGAGATAATTTCGCAATCATTCCACGGTGATAAAGGATTGTAAGGCTTCACATTTAGCCCAATAAAATAGACAATTTCTACCGAATTACCACAGGAAACATTGTCTACACATATGGTTGTATCTTGGGTTTGTCAGTATATGCGGCTGTTACAATCGCTGTCTTATTTCGAAAAAGTGTAGTCTTTATGGGTGTTGCAACATATACTGAGGTTGCTAAAAATGGAGCAGCTAAGTGCAAATTATTCAATACCTTCATGTAAAGCACGCAAATTGTTGGAATGCTTCATGTAAGATACGGATCTTTCAAGTTGTCACTTGCACCAAGTGAAACACCATTGACGTTTCATTCAATTGACTGAGTGGATACGATTTTCACCAAAATTTGGGTCGGATTTTCCCAGATTTTGGGTCTTCAATTGACCTTCCTAATACAAATCCAGCCTAAGCAGACAAGACTGGCTCTGAATCTCCATAGGGTGGGGGCATGGCGATGATTTGCTGGCGTAGAATGGCATTCGTTGATGTGTAATTTGAGGAGGGTGACGGAGATAGAGTAACAAAATTATCTCCGCTCCGACAATTGCATCCATTTCCTATTCAAGTATCCAGTTGATTGGGCCATTCGTGATTCGATGGAAACAACCCATTGAATGGTAATAAGTACAATTGCTCTGTTGGTAACTCGTGAATTTTTGACGAAGATTACATATGGCATTCACCAGAAATGTTCAAACAATTCTAACTTCTACCCTCTCACAAAATCTCATAAATGTTTATTCATACGATACTTCGAATCTGTGGTCCTTCTCGATACCTTCTCTTATAGATTCCAATGAAAATCTGTATTCCCATGGAAATTTTTCGACACCCTTACTCTTGTTCTACTCGATATTCTCATTCTCATAATCTCGTAATCTCATGTTCTCGTAGATTCTATATAGTTACGTCTATACTTATCTTTATAGCTATAGTTCCCGTTCTGCTTTAGTCCTCTTCTAGATTGAGTTTCAACGACAACTGCTCTACAGTACTGTCCTTGCCGTAAAGCGGAAGGTCGTCCAAGTAGATGCTGGATTCGTTGTTGGAGCTGACTACGGAATTCAAGAGATTGTTGAACGCCGCAGCCGAGATGTCGGTGCTGGCGGCACCGCCGGCACCGCCGGTTCCTCCTGTGACCGAGTTGTTGATGTTTCCCGTCAAAGGATCGTTGGTGGGTGCGTTTAAAGCGGTGCCCGGAGTGGCCATGCTTGGGGTGTTTTCCATGTTGGTGTTGGTGCTGGAGAACGCGTTGGATGCAGATGTCAGCATGGCCGAGTTCTTGCTGTTGTCATCGCTGAACGACGGGTACTGGTGGCCCCCGTCGCTGATGCTGTAGTGGCTCATGTTGTTGAGCAAGTCCACGGAGTTCTTGATGGACCGCACACTGGCGAGAAGCCGGGACAGAAGCACATCGTAGATTTTGGGCGCCTGGTACACGTTGGCGCCGATGATGTAGTAATCTTGCTGGGGGATTGCGTTGTTCAGGTCCAAGCGTTTCTGCTTGCGGATGATCCAGAAGTTGGGTTCTCGGATATACGCGATGATGAACTCGGTTCCCACCATTTCTGAGAGCTTGGACTGGAAGTATTTGATGGGGTTGATGTTGGGAGGGATCTGCTGGAACTGGAATTGCATCTTCAACACCTGATTATTGGAGGTTCTGTCGAAAAACGGCGATTCGGTGAAGTAGTCCAACACATTGCCTGTGTGCAAGCCGAACTGCTGAATCCACTCCGGGGACTTCCATTGGATCTCGTCGAGCGGTTCCGATGACATTGGGCGCAGATTATATAGTACAGGTCAAGGTAAAAGAAAGAATAGTAGTATAAAATCTATTTGGCAGAGGTATTCAAACAGTTTTTTAAGTCTTTTTTCTATTCGCGATAATTGAGTTTTTCAGCCATTTCGAAATTCGCGACATTTCTGCTGTTTTAGCTCACAAGTCATTTCTCATTAGCCAGGTACTTGAGCAACTCCAGCAGGAGCCAATTGGCCTCGTCTGCCATGCCCTCTGTGGTGCGCGGACTCCTCTCGCAATCTTCTGGGGGTCTGAAGTTGCCACCTGATTTCTGGAAATCAGACCTTCTGGCAAAGAACTCTTCAAACTGGTTTTGTAGGTCGGTTTTCTCAATTTTCAGGTAAATTTCGTCGCCGAATCCGTCCGTCTTATACCGAGGAATCAAATGGGTGTGCAAATGAGGAATGGATTGGCCCAGCTCGGGGCCATCTTGAATGGCAATGTTCAATGAATCTGCCTTGTAAACTTTCTTGATGAACTTGTGAATAAGCTGGAGTGTGTCCATGTAGTCATGACTTTCTTCGAGGGTCAAATCAGCGAAGTTGAGCACACTGGGACGAATAGGAACAACCAAGACATGTCCTGGAACCAAAGGCTTGAGATTGACTAGCGCATAGCTGTGCTTGCTCCGGTAGAACACCTGTGTCGTCACCACGAACTTGTAGAAGTACACGGCTTCTGTTTTAGACATGGCGTTGGGAGAATTGTGTAGTTGAAAATTCAAGGGCTGGGTCACATGATCAGCAGCCAGGATCACCAATACACCGACCAGCGATGTCTGGATGTTGGCAGTGAAATGTCAGTGAGATGACACTGAATCGCCAGGTGTTGACGCTGATGATGACGGTGTTACAAGGAGTCATGTTGGTGCCAAAGCGATTGTGTTGAAATCAAAAGAATTGGGAATATCCGGGTCCTCTTATCGGCTAATGCCGTAAAGGTGTTTGAGTACACCAACTGATGCACCGGAGTATGCAATTGAAGCTCTAGGATGTAGTTTGTGCTATTACTGTAGATTGTGTATGCGATTAAGGGAGCTATTGTTCATGCTGTTCGTTTTCTACGTCATATACCTTAACAGTGTATTAGTCTATTCAATCTATTTGTTAACTTTACCGAAGTATTCCTTGGAGTCGGCGACACCTGGCTTGATGGTTTCGGAACCTGGTTGCCAGTTGGCTGGGCAGACTTCACCGTATTTTTCGGTGAATTGGAAAGCTTCAACCAATCTCAAGGATTCTTCGACGGATCTACCGACTGGCAAATCGTTGATGGTGATTTGTCTCAAGGTACCCTTTGGATCAATCAAGAAGATACCTCTCAAGGCGACACCAGCGTCTTCGAGCAAGACACCGTAGTCCTTGGACAAGGAGTGGTTGGTGTCAGCAAGCAATGGGATGTTGATTGGGCCCAAACCACCGTCTTTTCTGGCGACGTTGGTCCATGCCAACAAGGAGTATTCGGAGTCGGTGGAAGCGAACAAAACTTCAACGTCCTTGTCTTGGAACTTCTTGACGGCGTCAGAGTAAGCAATGATTTCAGTTGGGCAGACGAAGGTGAAAGCCAATGGGATGAAGGCCAACAAGACCCATTTACCCTTGTATTGTTCTAAAGAGACTTCTTCGAAGACACCGTCAACGACGGCGGTTTTAGTGAAAGAAGGAGCTGGTTTTTGGATGAGAGCGACCATTGTAAATTATTGATAAATGTGAATAATTAATTTTCAAATTTCACAAGGATTTCGGCCGCTTTATATACGAAATTAGGGGTGTGCCGATAGCTGTGAATTTCCATCAATTTCGACCGCGGTATTGCATTTGTTAGCAGAATTGGATCTAGAAGGGCCGCGAATTACTAATTTGGGTAGTCGTGGCAGAGCCACGATTATGGCTCAATAGGCGACATTTGCCCAATGGCGCCACTCCATCTGATCGGGAAGATAAGCTTGCTCGGAGTGTATGCTGACGGATGTTTTATGTCTGTCGTATAACTCTTTACGACTCTTGTAGGAAATTCAATTGGTTATTTCTGCTATTTGTGGGTTTGGGTGTAAGGCCGCCCACATTGAGCCACAGTTTCCGGCGGCTTTGGGCGGCGCACGTCCTGGTCTAGCCGTTATTTGCGTTAGAAATATTAGAGCGAATTAGTGAGTGAAGTGATTAGTGATGCGATAAGCGAAATGTTATTAGTGAGATGATTAGTGAGAAATGCCATGAGGCTTGTGTTTGTAGGGAGAATTCACGAGATACGCGAGAGGAACGATTACAGTGGTGAGAGTAGCAGTGGTGAGAGTAGCAGTGAGAGTAGCAGTGAGAGTAGCTTCTTAGTGAATGTCTCAGTGAAAGGCTCAGGGAAAGGGTCGTTCTGTGAAATCGTCCTCCAATGAGAATGCATCAGCTATGTTCTCAGTGCTTGTTGGGATAATCAGTGCAAATCAAGATCGTATGTGGGAATATTGAGGGAATCGGTGAATCGGGCCCATCAAAGATAAAAAGTGAGACAAATTAGCTAGCAAGACGTGAACTCAGACGACTAACCACGAAAAGGAAACTACCAAACAACCAAGAATTCCTTTAGCTTGCACAAACTGCCTTCTTCCTCCATCTTCTAGTAACACATTCTAACACATGTCTTGCAATAATCTTTTTGCACCTCGTTTATCTCTTGAAACCTCTGCGATTACATAAGCAAACACATCCATTACATAATCACACTCACTTCAAAATCAAATCAAATGAATTATCTGTTTAACTCCAAAACTACACATCATGGAGAAATTGGGATTCCACAAAGTCTCCAACAACCCAGGCCCGGGAAAGCCGTACATATCACACAACCAAGGCCAGGCGCCACCAACGCCGGCCCGCCAAACGCCCCATGTCAGAAAAAAGTTGGTTGCCGCCAACTGCTCCTCGAACAAGGTGGCCATTTCAAACCGCGTCGGTGTCCATCCGCTGGACTTTGCAGATGTGCCTGATGGAGCCACCGTTTTGCTTGACGGAAACTTCGTCTACTCCATCTACAAGGATGCCGAAATGAAGCCGGGCGAGATCGGATTGGCCGGAAATGTCAGACCCTGGGGACGCTGGTCCTTGGGCCAACCTTTGGTGGTGGAAACTTACAATATCTTCAACAACGGCAACGAAAAAGACAACACACACTATTTGGGTGCCGTTGACTTGTTGATTGACTTCAGACAGAAGGCCAAGGCCAATTCTACCCCAATTGACCACGAAGACTTGATTAAAGTGTTTTTAACCAACTATGAGAACTTGGTGTTGCAACCGAGCCAGCCAATTGTCATGGACTACAGAGGCTTCTACTACTCCATATACGTGCTCGGCTGCCAGGTCATCGACTTGAACAACTTGCAGGCCACCACCGCCATGTCCCAGGATCTCGCCACCAAAGGCATCTTGATCAAACAGACCATTGTCAACTTCTACCCGCAAGAGAATTCCATCATCAATCTTTCCAAGCCAAAGGGAGCCAAGGCTTCTGCCTCCGCCAACAGACCAAGAGCAAACCCAATCATCAACCCGGATTTTAAGTTAGATCAAATGGGTATTGGTGGTTTGGACCAAGAGTTTCAACAAATCTTCCGTCGTGCGTTCGCCAGTAGAATCATATCCCCAGATTTGGTTGATAAATTGGGCCTTAGACACGTCAAAGGTTTACTTTTGTTCGGCCCTCCAGGTACCGGTAAGACCTTGATCGCCAGACAAATTGGTAAAATGTTGAATGTCAAAGAACCCAAGATCGTCAATGGTCCTGAAATGTTGAGTAAGTACGTGGGTTCTTCCGAAGAGAACATTCGTAATTTGTTCAAAGACGCCGAGCAAGAATACAAAACCAAGAAAGAAAACTCCTCGTTGCACATCATCATCTTTGATGAATTGGACTCCGTTTTCAAACAAAGAGGCGGCGGTAAGAGCGATGGTACCGGAGTCGGTGATAACGTTGTCAATCAATTGTTAGCTAAGATGGATGGTGTCGATCAATTGAACAATATTTTAATTATCGGTATGACCAACAGACTTGATTTGATCGATAATGCCTTGTTGAGACCTGGTCGTTTCGAAATTCAAATTGAAATCTCCTTGCCTGATGAAAAGGGCAGAAAAGATATCTTGATGATTCACACAAAGAAGATGAAAGAGAATGAATTGCTCAGCAGCGATATTGATTTCGAAGAAATCGCCTCTTTAACTAAAAATTTCACCGGTGCTGAATTGGAAGGTCTCGTGAACAGTGCCACGTCTTTCGCCATCAACCAATACACCAAGAGTGAAAACATTGCAAAAGTTGATGAAAATGTGGCTAAAATGAAATTGTCAAGAAATCATTTCTTACTTGCTCTCAATGAAGTTAAGCCTGCATTTGGTGTTAATGAAGAAGACTTGGGAAACAATGCACCTTACGGAATAATCCCATATAACTCCAAGATCAATTCATTATTTGACAGATTGAAATCTTACATCGAAGAAGTCAAGAACTCAGAAACTGAAAGATTAATCAGTATTCTTTTACATGGTGAAACTGGTGTTGGTAAGACCGCCTTAGCTTCAACATTAGCATTGAAGTCTGAATTCCCGTTCATTAAAATGTTAAGTGCCGAAAGTTTAGTGGGTATGTCAGAACCAATGAAGATAGCCACAATCGATAACATTTTCAGGGACATATACAGATCTCCTTTGAATGTGTTGGTTATCGACAAGATTGAAACCTTGATCAATTATGTTCCCATTGGTCCAAGATTCAGTAACGATATCTTGCAAATGTTAATTGTGAACTTGAACAAGAGACCACCAAATGGAAGAAGATTGTTGATTATTGGAACAACCTCTCAATACTCTGTTTTGAAGCACATGAACTTGGTCGAAAACTTCACCAAATCCATTGAAATAAAGAAAGTTACTGGCGTTGAAGAGTTGGGTGTTATCATGGATGACTTGAAATTCATGACCGAGAATGATCGTCATGTTATCAAGAATCAATTACACTCTATCGGTGATGGCCAATTGAACATTGGAGTTAAAAAGTTAATTCAAGTCTTGATGAATTGCAAATACTTGAACACCGATGTGAACGGAGTGGTTGAAAACATCTTGGAAGCACAAGTCAATTAAGTCGCCCAGTGTATATGTCCAATTCAAGTGTTATAGTTTCTAATCGTATAAAGCGTGTGACTCAGAAACCACAAAATAAAAGCAAATTCTCAATCGAGTAATATTTCAATGACCTCTCAAAGCAATGATCACTCCGTAAACTTAAACTTTCAACCAATAACCCTATCTCTAAAGAACGAAAGGAGAAAAAAATGTCTTGATAATTAATTGGCAAGTATTCTCCACATATTGGGAAGAAGGGTGACTAAGAGCCCGTTGCTATTGACAATTGATCCGCGATGTATCTTGAGGGGATAAGCGAGTGTTAAAATACGATAGAGGCGACTCAAGCGGTGCATAAACACAGGGTGTGCATTAAAAATTTAGTTTATTCGCATTATTGGACCCTTCTTATCAAATTTAATTTTATTAAATGCTGCAAAAAATTTTAGCGTGTGGCATGTGGACGCACCCTCTAACACAATTATTTGATTTTAAATATAAATAAATGTGGCCAGCTGTACACCCTCCATATGCAATAAATCCCTGACCGTGTTGTTTATCTTTTGTTTTGGTCTGGCGCTGAAGACTCTGTTATGGAGGGGTTACCAATATTTGCATCAAATCCACTTTTTTTGTATAAATAACCGCTGATATCTCTGTTTCGAGAAATTTGTGCACCTCGAGTCTATTTAATGGAAGATGTTTGCATCTTTTTCCAGCTACTCTACTGCTTTTGAGGTTTCATGTGGCGACACTTCCCAAGGTTCTGGCAATGAAATGGCAGGTCCCGGTAAATCTGGTCAATTAGACATCAGTCCTTTTGATTTGTCTATTAAGCCTGAAAGCGTCAGCTCCCCAAGTTCAAACAACTACTCTTGCTTCTCTGATGACCCCTACAACTCTTGTTACTCTACAGATTTTGACAATTTATTGAAAGACCAAAACGATGAATATAACCAACTTTTCCAAACTTTGTTAAGTCCAGATTCGGAAGACAACATAGTTGTTGAACCCCCCATTCTGGATTATGATATAACCTTTGACATACTCAAAACTCCGAAGCCAAATGATGTGTCAATCTTCCTGATTAACGTTGAAATGAGTGACAGCGAAGATGAAGTTATGTCCAGAGGTATTCAAACTTCAGAATCTGAATCAGTGAGTGATTCGCTGACTCTGGACCCTCTTCAATTATTATCGGTTGAGCCACCAAATAAGCGATTTCTTTCGCAAAAGCACATTGTCCACGATGAAATCACTTTTAATGCTTATCAAGAGATTAACGGAACTCTTGCAGAACTCAAGTTGAATGAAAGGTTTAGACTTGTCTCGTATTACAAGGAGCTGCCGTCACCAATCACTCATTCATCGAGACTTAATATTCATCAGTTATCGAGGGTCTTACAATTGGACGGCTTTGATATTTCGTTGACCAAGCTTGTTGAGAGAAGAATCTTGGATATTTTTACCCAAATTTGCCAGTTTGACTTGGGCAATACCAATTGGAGGCAAGGATTGAACAAGGCCGAGAGGAGTAACAAGCTCGACATACTTTACAATTGTACTTCCATTTGGTTTCCAGAAATTAACAAGGATATGCTCAATAAGGTCATATCAAGGGCAAGCTATTCTCAGAAGCAAAAAGAACTAAGACGTCAGAAACGAGTCAAGCTAGACGAGAATAGAAAAAAAGCATCCGCAATGCGTAACAAGGCCAATACGGTCCCTTCTTTGCTGAAGCGCAAAAACGAGGGTAGGAAACCAAGCAGGAAACCCCACCCCACACAACATGCGGATCAAATACGCTTATGCATTGCGTAGATAAAGTTGAATGAATATATCCCGATTTTTGCATTCAGACTATTTGGTCCGATTTCCATTCTCAGGAAAAATGTCACTAAGGCATATATGAGATAATCCACCCCATTTCCTGGAATATAAGATTTGTTGCTTGATAACACATGCCTATTATAGTACCACATGGTGTCAATCACCATACATAACTATCCCTAGTGCTACACCAGTCTCCAGAGTTGTCAAAACCACTGTTTATTACCATTCTACTGAGAGCCCAACTTCTTTCACTAATTTTTTCTCGCTGTCCCCATTATCCTTCAGTTTATGTAGCCGCATCTGATTGTTCTTGATATTGGAAATGTGTAGATCATAAAATAGTCGTATTTCCCTTGCCGCGCGTGAGGAGTTACGCATGTGGCATGCCCCTCTGAGCACTAAAGTTGCAAAATCGAGAAGTGCAAAAAAACGAGAAAAAAAATGAGCGGTACGGGAATCGAACCCATGTCACTTGCTTACTTCCAATGGAAGGCAAGTATAATAACCACTATACGAACCGCCCGACGACTGTACCATTGATACTGGTCAGGCGAACGTTTTCGCATTTGAGTTGATAGATGGTGCTGATATACATTTCACTTCGAGCTATGACATAAAATTTAGAAGGCACAAGAATACAAAAATAACCATAGATTTGACCAAGTAAAGAAATTATACATTGAAACATTTGAATTAGCGGAGAATTGAACTAGAAAAGAAGCGGCTCGCCGTTCTTAATCTTCCTGTCTTCTTCGATCAAGAACTCCTCACACTCGATCTTTGACTTATCTTCGTCGATGAAGAAGGTCATCACAAACGAGATGGCGCAAAGAGCCAAACAGAACGAAAAGCCGGAATTGGTGCTGTTGGTCTTGTCGACAATGGCAGACGTGACGAAAGGACCGATGAAACTGGAAGTTTTGTTGATTGTACTGAAGATTGCAAAAAACAAGTACTCTTTACCACGAGGAGAGACACAACTCATCATGGTGCTACTGTAAGCAAAGTATGGGCAGATGAGAATCCCGTTATAGGCTTGGTAGAACCAGACCTCCCAGTAGTTTTGGAAGCCAATGGCCTTGGTCCAAGTACCGATCAAGCCGTAAAGAGGGAAAAGGAGGATAAAGAAGGAGTTGATGAGGAACATGGTTTTCGTCGACAAGTTGAATTTCTTCTGGAAGAACCAGAAGACAAGAATGCCAATGACAGAACAACCGGCGTTGAGGATCTGGAGGTACGACACGCTGATGATATCGTAGTTGACCACATCGTTCTGAAGGATACTTTGCAAGTTCATGGCAGTGTTCAAGCCATCTCCCAAGAGCCAGTAGCACAAGAGATATAAGAAGGTTTGTTTCAAGGTTTTGAAGCTTTTGAATGTGTAACCGAGCTGTTTGAACGGAAGGGTCAAGTAGTTGGTATTTGGAGGTAATTTTTGGTTAGCTCTTTTCTTTTCGAGGAAGAACCAAGGAATACCAAACACAATCCACACCACGGTAGCCACCATGATGGCAATGGAGATTCCCCAGTTGTTCTGATCAGTAGAAGCTCTGGCGTTCATACCGTACAACACACCGATGGTGATGGCGGCAGTGAAAGCGATACCGACGTTTGAAAACGCCCAACAATAGTTGCAAATTTTGTTTCTCAAGTACTCGTCCAACGAGTAGTACTCTTCGGCATTGATTTCGCCTCTCACCATCTGGGACTCGAGTTTCTTAGCCTGAGGTAAGTTTCTGGCCAAAGTCGGGAAACTGGCTGTCCAAAAAGACTGGCAGCCCTGGTAGCCCAAAGAAGCCAAAATTGACAATGCAAAAGCAGCTTTATACTTGCTACCGTCGTGGACACCAAGCCAGGCAAACTGCGAGGCCCATGACAACACGCTGAAGCCAATCAATACCATTTTCCCCAGACTGCCGTAGTCAGCAAAACCACCAAGGAAGAGGAAAATCACCGTCTGGAGAGCGAACCCGATACCCTGAGAAATGAGCACCACCGAGTCCACGCTTCGTTCCAGCCCGAACGAAACCACGCACCGCGTCGTGCTATCGTCGCACGGGTGGCCGCGGCCGCGCGCTGCGTCCCAGCCGCCCTGGGTCAACATATTCTGGAATGCGGTCGGAGTCAAGGCAAACGGCCCGATGGAGTTATTGGCAAAGTAGTATAGGGCATAACCGAACAACTCCATTTTGGAGGTTTCCGGCTGCTCCAACACATTAGCCCTTTTAATCTCTTTACCTTCTTTGTCGTGGAAAATAAGCTCTTGGTTGGTGGAATCGTGGGACACTTCGTTGGACTCCATGTCTTCCACCAGGACCACTGGCTCAGTTTTTTTGTCGGTCATAGTGCTGATAGTACACAGGCAACAGTAGTTCTTTTGGCAACAGTTGCTTTTGGTGGGTGATGTGGATCGGTGCCTACTTATATAGGCTTATCGGGAGCCCGACTTGACCTTCCTCGCAGTGGATGTTGCCTAATTGGGCATGTTCGCGTACAATAGCCGTATTAATCTGGGGTATCTCCGCTGATGGAGGACCATGGAAGCTCCATACGGCGTGGGGGATCTAGAGGAGATGAATAGAGGGGTACGATGGGGGGTTTACCGTTGGAACCAATGATCTACAGCCCTGCAATAACCGGATCACCGGGGGAAAGATTCTGAATAGGATACTGATTGATGAATAAGAGAAAACGAATGACGATGATAGAGCCAGAGGACACAGCAGGCGAATCAGAGATGTGATACTAAAATATAAGATCCGGATGCGCTAAAATGTAACGCAAGACAGATATGAGGTAAGTCAAACACAAGATAGTCAAAGTAAAAGATAGTCAGGATAAGAGATAGCCAGAATACAAATAGATGAAAACTTGAACCAAAATTGGAAGATGTGCATAGAGAACTGAAATTAAAATCTATACTGATTTCTACTAAACGAGATTAGATTAAGGTTTTCAGATTCGGATCAACGGTGTGCAATAATGATAAGGTTTTGTAACGATAAGAAAAACCAGTGGTGACATTATACATTGAACCACAAGGATCATAATCAAGCAGCTTTTCGGAAATTGGCCAATAACTGAGGCCTTTGTTCAAGTACGAGAACCGGGGCTCGTAAAAGCCACGACTGACTATCTTATCTGAATGAGGCTTATTAGCGGATATGACTGATATTCGCTACCGGGCCACTTTATTGCTAATAGCGACAGGAAGGCACTCTGGTAGAAGCAAAATGGCGCTCGTGAATGAAACGGCGGTATTTGTCTGAATCTGCTTCTATCAAATTAGCTATGGCATGACGGGTATCGTTGATACATGATGTGCTTTTCTTACAGTGAATTTTTTAATAAGATGAAGATTCCCTACCACTGAACCAGTGCCGAGTTCAACCATCCACTCTGGAATTGAAAATTTGTATATGCTTCTCTATTGATTAGGCACACCTATTACGTTTAAACCACTAGCTACATGAATTCAGTAATGGCTAGTGCTTGTAGTTTCATATTCAGAATATCTATTCGTAAACTCTATGGTCTATATTGATGCCGTCTACACAACTGCCTTGCAGACTCTCCTAGGTCTTCACCCTACTCCAAAGGATGTGGCTCTGGGTTCTCAGCGGAGACCCAAAGCTCCAAGTCCTTCAAGTCTGCAACGACTCCACGCCCACCCCACCGGTCCTGGCGGTTGTCTCTCAGAGAAGAAGTTTCGGGCCGCCAGCGCCAGGCTTCACGATCCGTTGGCTGCAAAAAATCATCTCCCTCCAACACAACACCGCTGATGTACTTCCCAATGACCGGCATCAACATGAAGCTCAACCCCGAGTCTCCGCTAGCCACTGTCAAGTTGGAAAGCTCAGGATGGCGACAGAGAATCAACTGTCTGTTTGGGGAGTCGGTGCACCAGCAGATTCTGGTCTTGACGAAAGGGCGGTCTGCAAATTGCGGCATGGTTTCCTTCAAATACTGTCTGACCTCATTTGCAGCCTCCAAGGGGATTTCCATCTTATAGAGAGGAATCAGCTCTCCGTTTTCGTCGAAGTTCGTGTAGCCAGGAAACTCGTTACAGATTTTGATTTCGTTGTTCTCGTCGGCCTCGAAGAAGAAGCCTTTCTCCGAGTTGAAAATCACCGGTAAGTCTCTAAACTGCTCGGCTTCTTCATCTGTGACCTTAATGTGTGCCAAAGTAAAGCACTTGCTCTCGAGCTGCTGCTTGAAGTCGAGAAGAGTGACTACATTTGCTCCAGCGCACAACACAAACCGGTCACCCTCGCCCTGGTACACTTTTCCACTGCGTGCCTTGATAGCAGTCACGGCACCACTGTCGTTGTTCTTGACGAGCTCCACAATGTCACCGTCTGGACCGTAGACGAATTTGACCCCGAGTTTCGATGCCTCTTGGTGGGCACTAATCAATGAGTTTCTGGCGTGCAACCATCCGTTATCCCTGTCCAAAACGTAGCCTCTCCAGCCAGGCATGTCTCCCTTGAGAATTGGGAGGTGTTTACGGAACTTTTCCGGGGTGTCGAGGTACTCGTAGTCCCGCAAGCCTGATTTTTTCAAGTGGGCAAAGCGCTCGGCGGACTCGCGCAACGGCTCGGCCGAGCTCAGCGCCAAAATTAGACCCACCTGGTGGTAGTGCGGCGCGAACACCGCGTCGGTCTGCCACGCGCGCGCGGCCTCGAGCGCAAGCCGCTGGGACGGCGTGGGCGTCTCGCCCGGTGCCACGTACTCGTAGTCAAAGATCTTGTTGCTGTCGTTACCGGCGGCAATGGGTGACGGCACGGGGTACTTGTCGTAGCAGGTGACGCTGTGACCAGCGCGGGCCAAAGAGAGTGCAGTTGAGAGGCCAAACGTGCCAGTTCCGACGATATGGATCATGATGGGGATGTTTATCGTAATGCGTGTGTCGTTAAAGTGCAAGGGAGGAAGAATTGGTGATTTGAGTGTTGGTGAAAATCAAACCAAGTGTAAGCAATGGAACCCGGAAGCAATTAAACTCAGCATTAATCAAAGTCAACCAATCTTTGTACAAAAATGGTGCTGAACGTGAGGATTGGGAAAGAAATTGTGTGTGCAGTGAAATGTGGAGATGCGGGATTGGTGATATTTATACTGCGCAGTTTCGCACCCAGGGAAGGTCGAAGCAGTGGGCTGATATGGCCCCCACTGAGCGGGAACGTCGCCAGGAGCTGCCCAATTGGGCATTTGAAGTGAATGTCAATGGTTTAAGAAGACGATCGAGGGAGCTGGGATGGCAGTTACGAGGTGACGGAGGAATGTGTGAGGAAATGATTTGTGGGGGGTGAGAGAAATGGCAAGCGTGAGACTGTTGAAATGCAAGTGTGGAAGATGAAACGACATGTGTGGGAAATGAAACGGCATGTGTGGGAAATGAAACGGCATGTGTGGGAGAGAGATGGAGAACGATTTCATTGCGATGTAGCCACAATTGGAACAGATAGCCTCGAGGAACGGCGATGTCTATAGTGAGTTTTAGGCTTATTTCACATCCCAGGGTTGCAAAAGTCACGGCAGCGTCAAAGCAAAGCGATGCTGGCAATTCGATCTAGGTGAGAAATATGAACAACTCCGTTGTGGAATTGATAATGTATGTTTTGCTGTCAAACAAAAGATAACGTTTGAGAGTAGTGCAAGGCTTTAGATGAAAGATCTCGGAGATCGTGACTACAAGATGGGGTAAGAATTGGCGAGGCGTAAAAGTCAGACAGCTGGCATGGTTGAGAGTTGGTGTGGAGTATTTATGAATTTAGGCGGTTGAGTATAGGAAGCATAGGAGATGCACTTGTTGTGGAGCAAACAGTGCTTAGAACAGCCATTTCAAAGGATACAGGGATTTATGGCAGTATTACGTTTTGGAGTTGCAGCTATGATTGGTGGTAAGCAGCGTATAAGGCATTGCTGTAATTGTATTCACTGTAATGACTCGAAATAAGGAGCGTACTGGATTGTTGCTAATAAAGAGGAATTGGGTGTAAGCATTAGATAGAGTAATAGATAGACAATATAAGTAACAAGACTATTCTCGCAAAGGATCCTTTTCAAGCAAGCAAACTGGCATAACCACCATTTGATTGGCTGAAGCATCAAGAGCTACACTGATGCCTTTCTAAGCCCTGTATCATCTCTGTCCTGGTCATCTTTTCAGGCTTTTGCAGCCACATCACTAACAATGGTGCAGAATTTCTATCGTAACAAGTCCAAAAACAACAGAAAGCTCCCTGGAGTATACCTTGCCCAGTGAAACACTTTGAACAGAATATGACAGGTCAGTTGTTTTTGCAACTTTTTCGATTTTGCTCTTTTCAAGCAGAAATCCATGTAAATCGAGTTTTTCATATGTCGCAATCCACCAAACATCAGTCCAAAGCATTTATCTCAAAATCAGCGATTCTTCCACCAAATCACTCCACAATTCTCACTTTCCTCGCTTTCTGTCACTTCGACCATATTCACATATTAGTCGGTTTTCCACACATTCACCTCTTCCTCTGCACAACTCGTCGTATTTCCAGCCAAATCCTCACTTCTCCACATCACTTATCGCACTTTTCCTATCAATCGCTATTTCTAGCACATTTTCATCAAATCGCACTTTTTCCATACACTTTCCACAACCATATTCTCCAAATTATCACCACTTTCTTCTTACTCCTCCTTTCCCGGGGCATGTCCGTCAAAGCCATTGCCAAAAAACAGCACAAGCAGCACAAACTGCGCTCGCGCGGCGGGTGCATCCAGTGCAAACAGAAAAGAGTCAAATGTGACGAGTTAAAGCCGCTGTGCTCCTCATGCTCCTCCAAGGGATTCAGCTGTGTCTACCAGCTCAACATCCAGTTCCGCGACGACTTGGAAAACAAGGGAAAGTCCTTTGGCCGAGAAGGCGTCTGGTCCAAGTCGGCCTCGAGCCCGAAGAAATCACCTCTCCAACTAGACAACAAGGTCAAAAACGCCCAGTACTTGGCCATCAAGACTAAGCATCTACACTTCATCAACTACTTGTTTCACGAGCTCGCCAGCCGGGCCGCCGACGAGGAAATCCCTCCCAGCTTACACACGTCCATCGTGCCACCCGACGTGTGCAACTCGGTGCGTCTTGACGGCTCTAGCTTGAATTTCGCCTTGGAGTACTACATCGACTTCATCTCGCCCATCTTCAACCCCATAGGCGGCAAAACCATCTCCGCCATCATCACCACGTCGCCCATCGTCGTGGACAGCGGCTTAGACCTTTCGTCGTTGGTCCAGTACGCCCAGGACAACACCCACCTTTTCTTCCTCATGCTTTCGCTTGGATCCTTGTACTTGTCCAAATTGACGGGGAAGAGCGAATGGCGCAGGTCCGCAAAGGTCTTCCAGGAAAAGGCCTGGCAACTCATCGGCGGCCTCGTAAATGACATCGAAAACAACAATGTCGCCCATCTTCGACTTTCCACTCACATTCTTCTCTCGTTGGTGCTTCTCATCATGTGCGAGGTGGGCGATAACTGCAACGAAAGGTGGGTAAAGTACTTGAAATTGTGCAAGAAATTACTCTTCTCGCCACAGTTCGTGCGACCCGAATCGCTGCTCGAGCTGTCTTTGTTGAAGTTCGCCTTGGACTTCTTGTACTACCAGGAGAGCATGGGAAGAACCGCTTGCAGACGGGAAAACAGCTTTTTCGACTCGGTCTACAAAGAACAATCGAACTCTCCACAGTCTTCCATTTCGTGGATGGGCTGCGAAAAGAATTTGGTCACCGTGATCTCCGACATCACCGACCTCTCTTTGGAGAGGTCCAACAAGGGCATTTCTGAGAAGAACTACTTGACGCTTTGCAACACCATGAGATCGAGACTCGACACCATGAGCTTACATCTAGCCACAGACATGGTGCTCTTTGATCTCGGCGGGCCCTTGGACTCCTGGAACAACAACACCCCGGTGGAAGACAGCGAAATCGTTTTTCTCGACGTCGATGTGGCCGTCGAGGAATTTTGCTTCTTGTTGTCCTGTGAAATCAAAAGACACGCAACCTCCATCTACCTAGAATGTTGTCTTCTCAATAAGACACCAGATCACCCTGAAATCAGGTCTTTGGTCAAGCTACTCTACAAGTATTTGAAGTTTGTCATTCTCCGCAACGATTTCAAGTGGTGTTCGACACTTCTCTGGTCCATATTCATCGTCAGTGTGACTCTTTCGGTGCACGAAGACGAGTGTGAACACTTGCGGTATTTAACGCTAGAGATTCTCGAGAAATTAGAAAGGAACAGCTTGGGTAATGTCAACCAGACGCGAGACATCATCACCAACATCTGGAAGACGAGAGACATGGAAAACGCCAACGAAAACAGCTTTGGTCATTTAGGAAGAAGTGCTAAGACTTCGGAAACAAGAAGGATTCTAGGCTGCACCAATGACTGGGAGACTTTTGTAGCCAACGAGTCGTACAGAATCTCGTTGGCGTAATGATTTAATGATATAATGACAGGAATGCACTAATGAACAATAAAATGTAGACCAGTTTCAATAGAACGAAAACATTTACAATACTGAAGTACCGTATCGTGCCAAGTTATCACTAACCAGCCGGGCCCTCAAAACTTACGGTGGTGCTACAAAGAGCTCAACTTGAGGATATAGCTGCAAAAGATTCACTTCAGCGATATTGTGCTGGATTCTATGAGACGTCTTCAGTCTTTTGACACCATCATTTCAAATAAGGGGGACCTGAATGCTACAATCTTGTGACACCTTTCGACGCCTTCTGAATTCTTTGAGATCATTGGGATCTTTTGACACTATAGTATGTCACTATAGTACCACGCTTTATACTTCAAATTGATAAGAGATGTACGGAGGTCGCTATCCATAAATACTTTTCACAGCTACTTGATTTCAGCTTGTTGCACACTTTTCCAAGTTTATCTCCCCGAAACACCTCTGACCGCTTTTTAGCTGCTTGAATACTATCCAGGCTCCTGAATACCAATTGGCTTGTTTTATCTCGTTATTTACTTTTGCCAAGCTGCGATTTTGTTCCTTAATTCAGTCAACTCTGGACGGCAAACTTTCCAAAGGTCTTTCCCTCTTTCTCTCTCAACATGTGTGGCAGGTACGCCTTGGGAATGGTATGTTGAATGTAACCAAATTTCTTGTTGCTTTTAAATAACTAACCACAGAACATTGAGGACTTCCCCCAACAATTCGCTAGCACAGTGAATGGGCCAGAATACACTGTCTCCAAGAAGTCAGATACGGAATACACGGCCAAGTGCCAACAACAAGGCTCTGATGATGTACAAATCACACTTGCGAACTTCTCCCACGAGCACAGCTTCCAAGCGTCATACAATATCCCTCCAACAAACGAGGCATTAATAATATACCAGAAGCAGAGCAACAGTAATAAACACCACTACCAGGTGGAGCTTCTGCAATTCGGCTTGTTGCCGACATGGGCCAAACCCGACGACCCAGCAGCGGTCAAAAGAGGCAACTCAGACGGGCCGAAATATTCCAGAGAAGTGCAGCGACAGCAGCTGAAGCACTTCAACAGCAGGAAAGAGTCGATAGAACTGAACCTGCCCATTTGGTCCAGCTGTCGAAGATACACTCGCTGTGCGGTGCCAATCCAGGGCTACTTCGAGTGGCTCAAGACCAGCAAGGATAAGACACCGTACTATGTTCACTCGCCCCATAAACCTCTTCTTTTTCTTGCTGGAATGTACGCCCACAACCACAACTACGCTGGCACAGAGATGGTCCCGGAGGGCCAACTGTTCTTCTCCCTGTTCACAATTGTGACCGGACCCGCTGCAAACAACGATTCCAATGATTTGTCGTGGCTACACCCGAGGAAACCCATCATGTTAGAACCTGGCTCTCCAGAGTGGTTTGAGTGGCTCGATCCAAATAAAGATTGGGACAATGCTATGTTGGAAACTTGTCTAAACACCGCACACAACAAGGCATACGTGGGCGTCGAGGGCTACGAAGTTTCCAAGGCTGTAGGGAATCCTTCCAACAAGGGAAAGGTAGTTATCAAACTGCAGAAACCTCAAGCAAAAATCAGTCTGTTCTTTACTCTGCCTTCGAAGAAGCAACGCGTAAAAGACGAAGCGGAAGAGCTTCTGAACGTGAATAATGCCAAAACAAAAGGCAGTGCCAAAACAGAAAAGTTACTGAAATCAGATATCAGTCAGTTCTTTCTGCCGAAAAAGGCGACCAAAAGGGCTAAAACGGAAGATGATCAACTGAAGAGAATAAAGATGGAATAGCTTTTCGAGTTAATCCAATGGTAAAATTCGACAACGTGATTTGGTCATGGCATACATTTACATATGTGGTTTGATTCTATATCTGAAATCACCTTCTTAATCCGACATATCTGAAATGTATTTCAGGAGTCACTAATCGATCCGTAGCTAATCCTGATACCATATTCATATTCATACCGTGGATCTTGATTTCTCTTTTGGTCTCTTTGATATCGCCTTGCATGGTGTTCTGATCGTCCTCCAATTGACTTGTTGAAACCTTTCTTCACCACTCAAGACGTGATGTCCAGCTTTGTATAGTTTGTATGGTCTTTCGTAAAATTTGCAACCTCTTAGTTGCATGTTTATACAATTCACAATTTTTATAACTTCTAAATCTTTCTACATCTCCACGAGTTCCAATCGTTTCTGAACATGAAACAATCTTCATGATATCAATCATCTTTATCCATTTGAACCACTTGTCGTTTCCATGTCTTCTATACTTACAGGTCGTCCACTTACCAGGAATTCTTAATTTCCAGGAGTGTGCGCGCACCAGATTTAATATCAATAAAATTTTCAGATTCAGAACATTTACAACATTTATTAACCGCCATAAATCCAGCCATGTTAGCGCAAAAAAACAGCTCACGAGCCGTGCTCAGCGCTGTTAGGGCATGTCGTACTTACAGCACCAAACAAGGTAAGGCTCCCGCCTCCGTGGAGAAAAATTCTGCTTCTGCTCAAGAAACTCCTTTATATCTCAATCCTCATAAATGGCAAGGCTTGCCAGCGGACAGAATATTCGAATTGCACAACTTGAGGAAAGAGACTCTCGGGGAAAAGTACAATCCAAATGACGCCGAAAGATCCGCCATCCTCTCCACCATAATGGCCTTGGGCGACACCAAACCAAGCTTGGACTACACCTACGAACTCGACAATTTCAAAGAAAGATACATGAACAACACCCCAATGCACCAGAGAGGGCTCCCACCCAAGCTCAGTAATGTTCCTGTTATTGATAAAGGTACTACTCCTCACGATAAGAGAAGAATTGAACAGCTCACCAGAGTCAGCGCTTACGAAATGCCATTACTTGCCAAATTTCGCCAACCATACCAACCAAAGTCAGATGCCGAGTCTCCACTCAACTTGAGTTTCCGCTCAGACTTTTCCGACGAGGCTTCCCTGGTTAACAGAAAGGTTTCGTTGCTGGTTGAGTTGAAGAACTTGGGATTGCAAGACAAACAAGCCAGAAAATTCAAGATATTGGCAGGAAACAAGTTCGACCATTCCTCACAAACCCTCCATTACTCCACCAGCAGATACCCCGACGCTACGCAAAATGCCAGGTGGTTGGTGGAGACTTTCAACAAGCTCTTGGCTGAGTCCAAGGATTTGTCAAAGGACACTTTCGAAGACATTCCTGTCGATACTCGTCACACCAAAGCACCTAAGGAATTGGCCAAATTCCCTGAAAGCTGGAGAAGACCCGAGGACGCTCCAAAGACCAAACACAGCATCGTCAGAAAACTCGTCAACGACGTCAAACTGAAGAAGGACCAAAGATACATCGCTGACTTTTCTCCATAATCTTGTATATACTGTAAATAATGTTACATGCACATCCGTACCCCAAATCACACCTGTACACCACTCACTTTCTAGAAATAATGATAATATCGAAACTCAACTACGAAGGTTTATAGCTCAATCAATCACCCAGACACTCCAGGCAGCACCCCAGCCTTTCAGCACGGTATACACATAGATTCAGCCTGTTTCGCACACCTGCCCACCGAAAGCCTAGTTCGAAAACACGCGATGGCAGCCTACGAATCTCACTCGGCGGCCACGACTTTGGACGATATAATAAATGAGTTGAAACTCACATACGACTCGTCCGTTGGGATATTGGACGGTGATGCCATAAGAGAGATTCCCAGTTTGAACGTGTTGAAGAATTTACAGAAGCTCATAGCGAAACTAGCCAAGGATTTGGACAATGTCAGCCGAATCGATAACGATATATTGGGCGAGATCAAATCGTCGCTTGACGAGGCCGAAGCGGACGAGGATGCCGAGGAAGTCGATGCGGAAGAGGCCGAGGCCGATGAAGATCGGAAAAGGGAAGCAGAAGACGCTGATGGTGACGAAGAGAGCGTGCCATTAGCAAAGAGACGGAAACCAAACAACGAGGCCAACGAAGCCAACGAAGAAGAGGGAGATAAAGAAGAACCACAACAAAAGGACGAAGAAGAGCAAAAAACAGAAAAAGACATTGAATCTGGAAGGGTAAACTCCAAGGATGATCCAGTGCCTCCAGTGCAAGTTGGATCTTTCACCCAGGAAAACGACACTCGGCTCAAAAACCCCAAGTCTGAGTTTGTCACGTCACAAACGTTGTCTGCTGACGCTATATCCATGCTTGGGTTGTGGTCCGAGGACAACAAGGGCTTGGAGACCCACGGAAAAGAGTATCTCAAGAAGAAGTACGGCGTGGCCTCATATCCTGAAAGGGACTTGCAAGATTTACTCCCAGGGGCCATTCCGAACGTGGACTTCTCCAAAAACAAGCCACCCAGCAATCAGGTCCAGTTCACCACTTTTCAGTCATATATCGAATCCTACTTCAGGCAGTTTTCAAGCGAAGACATCGAGTTTCTCAACGAAAAATTCATCCTTCCTCCTGGCCTCGAAAAGACAGAATACGATCCAAATGTCACTCCTTACTTAATACCCAAATTGGGTCGTTTTTACGCCGACGTGTGGGCCGACGAGGACACTTCGTTGGCAAACAAACTCAACTCCACCGCCTATCAACAGCTTCCATTCGACTCATACAAGGCCAAAGGCTCTATAGACGATCTCAACGACCAAAAGCTATATACCGAAGATGTTTCATGCGGGCCCCTCTCCAGCAGGTTATTATCAGCAGTTTTGAGCATTCATGAGGCCGAAGACGAGGACGAAGACGAAGACAAAGAGAACGCAGACGAAGATGGCTTCTCCGATTCCAAGAAAGATTTCGAGGATTCAACAAGAGATGTGGCAGACGAAGACATTGCCACCAAACTCAACAATGGCGATGAGTACAAGGTAACATCTGAAGTCAGCGATTTCCATTCGATCGAAGAGCGGTTGAAGCGTGAATTAAACTACATCGGCATTTTCATGAACCTACCCGACAAAGTTCAGGAAGAAAGCAAGCTTAGTAGCAAATCAGTTAAATTGGAAACCAGTGACAACGGAAGCTTGAGTATTATCGACACTGACGACTGGGTCAAGAACAGAGAAGACGACGAAGTTTGCGCTGAAATCAGATCACTACAGAAAGAATTGAAGGAGACGGCGTCAAAGAATAGACTGTGCAAAAAGAGACTTATTTCTATCGTTGAAGAACAAATTGCATACCAGGAATATTGCACCATATTGGAAGACTTGGATAAGCAAGTCGATCAAGCCTATATAAAGAGATTGAAAGCTAAGAGCAAAAAGAAGAAGACAGTCACAAACACAGAAACAACAGCGCAACAGCAAGCAGTCAATAACGGTCTTCGTGTATTATTAGATAAAAGGAAGAGATGGATTGACAACATCGGTAAGCTATTCCCAGCTGCTGAAATCATGAAGCGAGTTCCTAAAGAATCAGTGTTCAAGGAGGTGGTTGAATCTGAAGAAGAAGAAGTAGAAGGTGATGATGACGTCGTTAACGATGCAGATGCGTTGATTCAAAAGTAATATATCATTCTGTATACATATATGTACAATACATAAGCCTAATCATGCGATTCTATTTACAAGGACATGCCTTTAGTCATTTCCTGATGCGATGGTAAGGACTTGACATTACCAACAGCACTGAGGGCTATAGGTTTATCTTTCAATCTGTAGTTAGCCCAGTCCACGATATCTTTTTTGGTGATGCATTCGACTCTTTCAAAGACTTCTTCAGGGCTCAATCTGAAACCAGTATTGACCAATTGTCTACCGATGTCTTCAGCGATTGCAGTGGAATCATCTAAGGCTAGCACCAAAGAAGCCTTCAATTGTGCCTTGGATCTTTCGACCTCGTCATCAGTGATGTTTCCCGACTTGAGTCTGGCCCATTCTTTCAATACGGCGTCCACGAAAAGCTTCAAGTTGGCATCACGTTCTGCAGTGAAATAAACACCCATTAAGCCGGTATCGGCATACGAAGTGGTGTAAGCCATGTACGAGTTGGCGATGGGAGACTGGCCTGGGCCGCCAATGGCAGCGGTGACAGCCAAAGGAGAAGGCGAGTTGGAACCAATACCAATAGATCTGTCCCAGGTACCAATGATACCATTAGCGACCGAGGCAGTGAAAAAGTCAGGGGCCGACCAGCTGACACCTTCCACAGCCAAGGCTACGTGGGTCACAGGCATGGAGTCGTCTTGAATTCTGATTTCGTCGCCGTGGAATATTGGCAAGTCGTCGCCGTGCTGTTTGAATGGAACTTCACTTTTCTTTATATGGCCGAAGTACTGTTGAGCCAATTTTTCGAGCTCTTGGTGGTCGATGCTGCCCACACCAATAAGGGCCATACGATCACCTTTGTAGTTTTTGGTGATGTAGCTGACGAGATCGTTTCTGTTGATGGTCTTGATGAGTTCTCTGGGGCCCAAAATGGTTCTGCCCAAGTCTTGGTTCTTGAAGGCCACAGCGTGCAAATGGTCAAACACCACTTCGTCGTACATCTTGTCCACCTCGTCACTTTCCTGGAGAATGACGTGTCTCTCGTTCTCTATGGCTCTTTCTTCCAAGCGAGACTTGGTGAGCAAATCACTCAAGATGTCGACGTTCTGAGACAAGTCCTTCTCCAAACATTTGGTGTAGTAGACGGTGTTCTCTCTGGAGGTGTAGGCGTTGATCTGGGAGCCCAAGTCTTCCACCTCCAACTCCAAGTTCAACTGGGTTCTCTTCTGAGTACCTTTGAATGCCAAATGCTCAAGGAAATGAGCAGTACCACTACTGGCAGCATTATCGGCACGAGAACCAGCGTTAATCCACACCCCCACAGTTGCGGTCTTTGTGCCCGGCATCACCTCGCTGGCCACAGTGAGTCCATTGGGCAAAACACTGGTTTTAAACATTGGAGCTGGCGTATGACTGGCGCTAGAAGTGCTAGCCGCCGAGGTCAAATTTCTTGATAATCTGAGAGATTTGAGAGATCTGAGTGCCCTGAAACGCGATGTTAGCATTTTGGAGTGATCTGTAATAAATAGTTGAGGACCTTGTGACTGGAACCTTGGAAAACGGTGTTATAAATAGAGAAATACCAGGAAGAGTAGAAAGGATAAATGACTAAATTTGCTAAAGTAGCTGATTAAACAAAATCTTCTAGAATCAAGTGCGACATGCGAATGCGACACGCGACATTATATTGGAAACGACATGATTATGGCAACAAGTAATGTAGCCAAACGAACGAGACTGGCAGGTCTGGGTAGCTTGGCAGCGAGCTGCTCTTACCACTGACAGGCCAGACAGGTTTGTGAATACAAAAGTTCCAAAAAAAAGCATTCAGCACGAAAGTTTCGCCAATGGTCTCCCACTTGACTACTCGGTTTCGCTCTCAGCGGCTTAACTATGATTGATCGGACGGGAAATCGTGTTTTCCACTGGATATGGCCGAATACATTAAATAATTAAATGATGTGGGCCAGACTCAAGAAATTTGCAGCCATCTGAATCGGACACCGTTTTGCAGCCTTCGAAATGGTTAAGAAAGTCGCAGACTCTTTTCCTGTTTTGTAGGGCTGTCCAAGGCATTCGAGCTGTTCTGGGTGCTTCATAGGGTTTGCTGATTCTTGACCGACGGTTTTCCAACATTGTAGTTATAAGCGTGCAATGAAAGATGAAATTGGCAACCAGACGAGGAAGATCAGAAGTAGAGATGGTCTTGTTGGAGCTTACATCTTTGTGTGTGTATCTCGACTGTGTGTGCTTACCTTCTTGCTTTCTTCTCTTGCTGGAGTTGTTTAATTGCTCTACTAGTTGCACATGTTGTGTCTCTTGTTCCGTGTGCCTTGCTTCATTTGTTGTCTTGTTCTACGTAGTCTTCTATTAATGCATGTTATCTAAATCTATTCATTCAATGCTATATTCATCCTCAATCAATGCTTCACCCCAATGCTTCGTCCCCAATGCTTCATCTTCAACGTGCCTTTTCTACCTACTCTCCCACCTTATCAGTGGGTGCAAAAGGCTCCAGGTCATCGTGATACCGGGGCTGCTCAACGGCCTCATACAACCAAAGGGGTTTTCTCAATGGCTCGCTGAACTTGACGTTGGTGTTGACAAACTCCTTGTACTCCCTGTTGAGCACAGGATTGCGGACCAAGTCGTCATTATCTTGGACCAGTATCAAGTTGTGGTTTTCGTCGAACGACTTCTTGAACAAGTACTCGTTCTCCTTCTGGTGGAATGAGGTGTAGTTGCGAGTGAGGTAGTACTCGCTCAATGTCGACGGGTCTACCTTGAAAAGCTTGTACACCTCTTCATCCGTCATGTCCACCACCAAGCGCATGATCTTGTCGTTGTCGTACTGGACGTCCGTGCCATGGGCGGAGAGGATTCTCGAGTCGTTTTCGTCCAAGACCTTGGTCAACTGGTTCTTGGTGAGCCACAAGTTCAATCTTGGAACAAAGAACCAGTCGGCGTATTCCGCACGGGTCATACCATTGGGGTACTCGAACTTCAACCGCTCGGACATCTGGTTGGGCACGTACAACGGAACACCACCCATCATGCTGTATTTGAGAGGTGAGAGGTGTTCGTGCTTGTAGAAATGCTTTCTTCTGTCGTTGTAGATTTCCACGTCTGTTTCCTGGCTATCCAACAAGCCAGAGGAGAAGAACTCGTCGGGAACGGATGCGTCTGACACCGACAACCCGGTGATGTCGATATAGATTCCGGTGTCCACGTCCATGAATCTGGCATCAATGTGGTTGGAGTGTCTGCTGATATCACGGTTGTGGATGTAGGTGCCAATATCCACCAAGAACTTGCCATATCCCTCCGACAAGTCCTCCACCACCAAAGTCTGGTTGTAGAGCTCGCCCAAGCGCACCAACTCCTTGATGGGCATTTGCACGTCGATGTCGTTGTCGAACGGGAACATGAGTCCATCCCAGTACCACGAAAGCAACGGGCCGTGCATGATCCACGAGACGAAACCCTTTTCATGGGTGAATCTGAACCAGTTTCTCAACAATCTGTCGAGGATGATGCTTGTTCTGACGTTCAATTCCTTCTGCGTCCAGCCTGCCACCTCGTAGTTGAGGCCTCCGTTGTAGAACCTCCAGTCGTAGTGGTATCCTTGGTCGTTTCCTCTGTTTCTGGGATCTTTTCCTACCACCAACGTCGATTGCTTGAAGTACGTTGGCTCGCTGAAGGTGTTGTGAGACCTGGACAACTCTAGGGACTCCAAAAAGCCAACTTCGTTGGTGTCGAGTTTTTTGGTCGTTTCTCGTTCCTTGTACTGCTCAATCTGCTTGTCGATGAGCTCGTCCGAGTACTTGAAGGCATCTCGTGGAAGTTCCAACGCCTTGTCGGCGTGGATATCTGTGTTGTGCAATGACCTGTACATGCCATACGGATCAGCTGAGTCCATGTCTGCCTTTTCACTCTCCGACATCACGATGGGCTTGATGCTCTTTTTCAACAGCTCGAACTCTTGCGTGGGGTCCAAGACCAAGGCAGGATTCAGCAACTTGTCTTTCAAGAATTGAGAAATCCGGTTTTCTTTGGCATCGGGGAATGTGTTGGCGATGTACTCGTTCATGAGGCCAGACTTGACGATTCTGTTTCTTCCTGGTGTAACACGAACCTCGTACGTTCCCCCTTCCTTGTTGAGGAACATGAGCTGGAATGGAATGGGCATGTGTGCCATGAGGTACGATTTGCCCTGGATCTTCCTGACTTTGCTGGTTGCACGAGGCTCTGAACAGTCGTATTGCACAAATCCTGGCAATTGCTCGTGTCTGTCGAAGCCCAACTCCTTGACGGCTTTGGGAGACAATTCCTGATTGTCAATGCACTTGATGGTGTCGAAATTGGCGTTGAAGGTCACTTCCGAGAATTGCCTCAGCCACTCACATCCTTTTCTCTCGTCCAATGGTTTTTCCAACTCTTCGTTCAACTCGCTGAGATCTAGCCAGTCGAGCCAGTCAAAGGGCACCTCCAACTGCAGCATGTCCTTTGGGTTTTGCTCTTTATTTTGCTCTTGATCTTGATCCTGATCCTTTTGCTCTTGGTTGTTCTGTTTCTGTAACTGGTTCTTGATGTGGCTGACATAAAGGGCCATGGTCAACCGTGGATCTTGAAACAACGTATTCTTGTTGGACCATGCCTCCAGGTCTGAGCTGTCGTTGAGGAAAAGATGGGGATCTATGGTGATTCTATTGTTGGTAAGTTGGGTATTGGTAAGCCAAAACTCACCTTTTTTGTCCCTGGCTACTTGCCTAAGAAGCTCATCGATCTGCTCTGAATAATCGATGTTCGTGGTGGAAAGTGCAGCTGATTCGTCCGTTGAGTCCAAGTCGACGTTGAATTGCTCTTGTTGTTTGGAGAACAATCCCAAGCCAGATATTTCACCTGGATGAAATAAATATGATGTGGCTAGATACACAACATTACCAAACACTGCTAAAAAGCAAAGACTTTTGATACTGGTACTGAGGTTCTTGGTCATGATATGATGTGAAAGTACCAGAGTCCTGCTCTTGATTTTCAAACATCTACATAAGCAACCGTCATCTATTATATACTCCAGCACAAAAAACGGCAAGTTATCGTGAGACAATACACAATAGGTACACAATGCATAAAGAAGAGACAAGGCTCAAAATATCCATTCCAATTGTTCCATGAAATCGCTTCCAAACAACGCATATATGTCAAATTTTGGGTGAAACCCACTGGGAAAATTACCGGGATATGAAATTGGTAATTTTTTTCACACAAGGCTTTGGTTTATTGCAGTGGCTGCGAATAATCACTGATATTTTATCACCCGTTAGGTGAGAATATGTAGCCTCATGCAGTCTTTGCCGGTGAGTTGATTTTGTTACATGCGGTGGCTGAGAACAATATGCACAACAAGTTATGAACGATTGCTGAGGCACAATCCCCCAATATGTGCAATACCCCCAAATAACCGAGTCAGCGGGTGAGTAGCATGACCCAAACGGGAAGGGAAGACATGTCCCGAATGGGAAGTGAAGCAAAACCGACAAATAGCAAAGTAGTCTTCATGATGCACATCTTATTGTTGGCCTGAAAGAAGCAGCCTAACAGCAGTTTTGTTGGTGGCTGCGCCATGGTCCAGGATCGTAACCAGTCGTCCTCATATGCTTAGGAGGTGAACCCTGGCTGGACGTTTGAATAAGTCATTTACCGAACTAATTGGAATGTAGATTGTACCTTTAATTGCAGATCTTTTTGAATCTTAATTCGAAGATTGAACCTTGAGTGTTTTAAATTGAGAATGAAATGCCTGAAGTTGGAAATTAATTTGTGAAAAATTATGGAGCAGGAAAAGTCTTATGTGATTCTGATGGTTTTTGAAGACGGGTTGCGAGGACGTGATTGTGAAACTATTGTATTGGATAATCCACTTGCTACGTCAGGGGGAATACACTACCAACTAACAACCAACTAACCTTCTTCCTCACAATTCGAAGAACCTGCAATTCTTCATTCCCGTGCCTGCAATCCTCAACATGTAACTCACTAACGTGCAATTCCATAACACGCATTTCCTCTGCTAACCTGCAACACCTCCCCAGGTTCGAGTCTGCACCGCACGACCCCAAACCCAAATATCACAGATCAAAACTAAACAAACAAACTACAAATCTCTTTTCAACGCAAATTCAATGGCCAGAGTGAAGTCGCGGGCCATGGTCTCGCTCAAGAAGTGGCGCCGCCGGTCACACGGCGACCCGGTCTCACCCAGTCGGAGAAATAGTGGAAAAACAGCGCCAAAATTGGAGCTTCTGGCGCCAGAATCGTTGGATTCCGACGACGATGCTTTCAAGGACGCCCGAAGTGACTTGAGTGGTGAAGTATCAATCAAGAGTGCAGAAGACGCGTCTGAGGACGTGCCGGTGGAAGCAGCTCCGTTACCGACGGCCGGAGATGGCTTGTTCGTTTCCGACAACGAAAACGACAATAACAACGACAGTGACGCGTCAGACGGAGCGGTACCAGTGACGGGAACGCTACTTTTGAAGCGGCTTCTCATCTACACGGTGCAACAGGACGAGGCGGACACCGGGAGGTTGCAATTTCCCGAGAAATACACTCTTTTAAAGGATCACTGGTTGGTTTTCGCAGCCACCATGTTATACCTTCAAACAGTTGCGTTGAAATGGGACGGCCAGGATGATAAAGAATTGTCTGACGAGCTTGACGAGTCAGTACGCTTCTTCTGGGAAAACTTGGGCACTTATGTGCCGCCAGATGAGCTGGAATGGGCCGATTTGAAGCTGTATTTCAGCCCGTTGTTGTCTCAGCTCGACTATATCGCTAAGGACAGCTCCTCGGGCGACATCAGCGTGAGCAAGAAGACCCAGCGCCAGGCTCTCACGGCAGCCATGGAGGACTTCTCACCTGAAGACACCTTCTTTTTCGACGAGGTCATCATCAACTTTGACAGAATCCACACCCTCGCATCACACCTTAACCTGCAACGATTCTCCATAGATCAACGTGGCGTGCCTAACTTGATGACCATTGGTGTCTTGGGGAACGCTTTGGGAACGGAGTTTCCTGAAACTTATGCCGTCACTAATGCCTCGAAAGATCTTGGTGCATTGAGAGAAGATTCCGTCTATTACGATATTCAGGGATTGAGCAATCATATCACGTTCATGGACTACTTGCAAACCTGGGATAAAGAATTGGCCGAAAACGACCGCGAGGTGCTTCTCATTTTAGATAACTATGTGCCCCATTACGGTTTCGAGTTTGGCTATGGAAAGTTGCAGAATATCAGAGTCATCCACTCGGGAATCAATAAAAATGTCAATTCCGAAGATAACATAAAATTACCGTTCTCATTCGGTTTCTCCCAGTCCATCAAGCTTCGTATCAAGGAGACGCTCATTGGCGCTTTGGCAAAGAATGACCACAAATTAAACAACGTGTTGGACATTGTCAAACGTGCTAAAGTTTGTTATAGAAGATCCGTTGCAAACTTCACATGGCAGCAATCCGCTCAAAGATACTACCAAGTTTTGGTTGATTTGGCCAGATTAAAAGGCGATCAAGACCAGGGGGCAGATGATGTCGATTACATTAGAAATTACCTCGACATTCAAGCTAGAGATCTCGGTAAGGTTATTTTCCACGAAGATGAATGCATTGTCATGTGGGATAGACTACACCAGCGGGTCCGAACCATATGTGAGCTGTTGGCACGAGCCTTGAAAGATGAATCACAAGATTCTATCTACGAAGATCTTTTAGTGCTGGCACACGAGAGGAAAGAAAATAGATTCCTCACAAAAAACCAAGTTCTAGAGATTGCTAAAGGCTCTATCGAAGAAAAAGATCTGGTGGTTGTCATAGGATCTCCGAAAAGAGATAGTTATACCATCAATAAGATCGTTACACCCGAAAGAGCTCTCAGGTCTTCAATAGAAATGTTAGTTACCCCCAGAAGGGTGCAAAATTTCGAGGCTATTTTCAATTCCACAATCAGACATCTCAACAAGAAGACCGGTGGTGGTGGTAAGGAAATCAATTGGTCTTCATTGACCATTCGACATTTTCGATCGTTCTACGAAAGCTACAAGTCAGACAAACATTACGAATATAACCTTTCAGACGAGAGTGAAACTGAAGATGAACAGAGATCATATAATCCACTGAGAAAACCTGTCACAAAGAAGAGAGGAAGAGGACGACCAAAAAAGCATGAAACTGTCGCAAAGCAGAGAGGAAGAGGAAGACCAAGAAAAGTCGTCAAAGAGCCTGAACCGGAATCAGAATCGGAAGCTGAAGCTGAAGCTGAAGCTGAAGCTGAAGCTGAAGCTGAAGCCGAAGCCGAAGCAGAGCTTGGATCAGAACCCGAACCCGAGCCACAAGTCGAAGCTGAAGATGATTCTGAGGACCAAGCAGGATCTGAACTGGATGTGATTGAGATTATCCTGGACGAAGAAGATTTGAGGAAAAGTGAAGAAGAACAGGAGGATGATGACGAGAACAAAGAAGAAGACGAGGGCCAGGAGGATGGAGAAGAGGCAGAGGAAGAAGAAGACGAATCAGACAGGGAGGTGGAAGAAGAGGCAGAAATCGAAGAGATTGAAGAAGGCGGGGAGGAGAGTAAGAATGATGAAAATGACGTGCAACAAGATGAAGAGGAGGGGGACGTCGAAGAAGAAGAGGTAGAGGAAGAAGAAGAGGAAGAAGAGGAAGATCAAGAGAAGAAGCAAGATGATCTGGATTCAGATGACCTCGTGGAAATTGAAGATCCGAGTGAAAAGAATGAAGGCGATGGTGAAGGTGATACAGACCCAGAAGAGTCAGATTCTCAGGTAGTTCCTGAAAGGGGTTCAAAGAGAGACGCCGTGCTCGAATTCAGCGATGAGCCCAGCTCAGTGGTACCCGCTAAGAAAAGGAGAAAGATCTTGCCCACATCACCTCGACTTGCAACTACACGTACGCCTTTGTTGATTACCAAGCGCAACGAGTCTCGAGTTCTTTCGCCAACCAAGAGCAAAGTCACGCTGGTTGACAAAGAATCACAGAAACATAGAAATTTGGACCGGAACCTGGATAGAGAAGGTCGTCGGAGAAGTTCACGATTCAAGGTTGTTTTTTCCGACGAAGACGACAGCGATGTCACCATCCTTGATTAATGTATAGTATTGTATAATAAATATAGCACTTACTTGAGTATGGAGGGTACGACAACGATGATTCCTGAGAAGGCACAGAAAGGACACAGAACGGAGGACAAAAAATACAGAAAGATCTATCAACGGTTGAGATGGATGCAAAATTCCGGTTTCTACCTCAAAACCATTACCACGTATGAAAGGAGCAAACCACAAACAACAACTAAATAGCCACAAATAGAAATACCGATTCTACCAAAGTACACGCATTTTCTGCCCTTGCTTGGAACCAGGTGAAAGCCGGTCACAAGGGCAAGAAGGCAATATGATCATGCCGTTTTGCATCCATTTGGTACTTGGTCATCTAATGTCGGTGATAGTCTTGTTTATGCAGGGGCGACATTTTGTCCCGATCCTGCGATAGTGGGACCAAAAGAAAACCTTCCTGCCGGGCATCCGAAAAAAGAAAACCTTTTTGTATCTTGTCACTATAATTGCCAGAACCTCCCTTACCACTTTACTCATCAAGTACCATCGAGCCACAACCGAGGGACTGGCTGAACCAATTTGTCTTCCTCCGCTCTGTCAAATCAGCTCGGTCTTATCGCCCCCTGCTTATCGCCACTGCTGCACGTCGGCAATATTCGGATCCTGCGAGATCACAACCCGGACACCCGTAATTTGCCGGGCGTTGTTTGGCTGAACTTTATTTTTTCTTTTTCTTAAATATAAAAACTTTTCACAAGTGTCACAGGACAATAATTTATTGGTTTATTCTTTATAAATAGAGCATCTTTCGGGGAAAAACAACAATCAGCATTCCAATTGATAATGAGACTCTTTTCCACTGATCACTTCTTTAACTACTCTTGGGAACAGGTGAGTGCCGCTCACTGGCAAAAGTACCCAAACGAAGTATCCACACATGTTGTTTCTGTTGATACGCTTAACAGGGAAATTGACGTGGCCAACAACGTCTTGAGAACCGAAAGACTTATTGCATGCAAACAGCCAATTCCTAAATGGCTCAGATGTATCGTTGGAGGTGAAGAACACTCGTTTGTGAGAGAAATCAGCGAAATCGATCTTCACTCCAAAAAGTTGGTTATGAAGTCAGCAAACATGACCATGAGCCACTTACTTCTCTGCAAAGAGACCGTCATTTACACACCAGACGACCAATTGCCTAACACGCGAACCAAGTTCCATCAATCCGCCGAATTCACAGCATTTGCATCCTTTTCTAGAATCTGTGACAAGCTCGAAGAATGGTCAGTCGAGAGGTTCGGACAAAACGCCACCAAGGGAAAACTTGGCTTCGAGAGCGTTTTGGAAGTTTTGGCTCAGAAATGGGACGAATCCGGCGAGTTTGTCAACGAAGTCAGCGACTCCATCATGAAAGACATCAACGATGTTGGAGAGAAAACTTCGGGCATTTTGGGTGAAGTTTCCAAGTTAAAGAATGCCTTCAAATAGACATCCTTGTTACTTCTCGTCAGATTTTCCTAGTGGCCAACTGAAGGCTTCAAAGGCTGATACTTCCCCTCTGATTCTGGATCATACCCATCCACCAAATTTTGCATCATTTTAGTTCACTAGATTATTTTTTTTTTGCATCCATATTTCTTGTATATAATATATCCATTCCCAGTTTCAATACAATTCGTAGTCAATCGTCAAGTTCGTCGTATGCATAAGCGGGCGCATTGCGACCAACTTGGTGATTTGAACTTTGTACCTTTGTACCTTTGTACTTTCCAGTTTGTGCTTTGTACAACTCAATCTCATCTCATCTCAAAAAACCATAGATTTTTTTTTCTACATCAACTAACAGCAAACAGCATAATGGAAGAAATTGGGTTCAAAAAACAGCATATGGGAGCATTTAATGAATTTGAACAATTCATGGCAGAGCTAGGAAAGAATGAAAAGAGGGAAGATCTGTTAATGGACCCAATTCTTCAGATCACCTGTGAAGATGAGCAATTTAAGCAAAACTTTACATTGGATCAGTACAACGATTTCACTAAAGACGATGAGTTTGAGGACAGCGAACCATCATCGGCCAACACTCCAACATTGTACACATTTGATACACCACAAAGTGAGATGGTTTCTGAGTTTGAAAAAATTGCTCCAAAACAGCAACTTCAGTTGGTCAATCAAGATACAATTGCATCGATTAAACAATCCATGTTGGATACCAGCAAATGGATTTCTACATTCACGACATTGAAGACGGCGTACTTGAAGTTGTGCAAAGAATTCAATTATTTATTAGGGAAATTTAATGAAAATGAAAGGGTCAAGATCGAACTTATTCACGAAAATAACGAATTAAGGAAGTTGCTTACACAAGTAATTACCGAACGGGAGTTGGACAGGAAAAAAGTCCATAAGTCATACAGCATTAAGCATTAGTCATTAGCATTGGGATTCACTATAGAAGACGTCGAGATCAAACACGATCCAGTCAAAGACCATACCATAAACCATACCAAATCATAACATAAATCATTAAACCATTAAATCATTAAACCGTTACATATCATCACATAAATTATTACCTATCATTATAAATCATCACATAAATCATTAAATTATTACATATCATTATATATCATTACGTAAATTATCACATAAATCATTAAATCATTGAATCATTACATGTCATCGCCTAAATTATTACATATCATTACAGAGATCATAACATGGCATTACATAGATCATAGCATGGCGTTACTTGAAATATCACAGATCATACATCATTTATTTCTCGAGGATTAGCATGATCATCTTACTTGGGCATAAACCATAGGCAGATTTCATATTAAGTCAAAGATGGAGAAAGAGTTCATAGTTGAACTTCGTATCTGGCTGCATGGTGTATCAATTATGTCGATATATTTCTCTCTAGATCCCATTTAAACTTTGTCTTTGATGTTTTCGATAAGCCATATTTCGGATATGGTACATGGTGTACGATATTTGACATTCGGCAATAGAGTTCATTCCTTATCTTTGGAGCCCGCATTTCTCGATGGCACTTATCATCTGACTCGAACATTCGACGATATCGGATCAACTAAAACGCCTTTTCACTTGTTGTCTTGTCTTCATTTATTGTAGAAGTAGACTGCAAAACTATGAAATGGTGCCAAATCGCAGCATGTTGCGCGCATTTCAATATAAACATCAAATTCATCAACCAAGCTAAACTTATTCAACTACTTCTTTTTCCCGAAACCAGTGGCGCCAAAGAGCACAAACCGTCGTTGAGCCCAGCTTCACCATCACAAGAGTCACCACCATCACCACCTGAAGCTCTTCATCCATTCATACTCCTCATACGTTCATTTCCTTTCTTAAGCGCCCGATGCCAGAATCTTCACAAACCCCGGCCGAAGAAGCCCATGAAGCCATTCTTTTAGAGCTCCAAATCATCCTATCGACCGTCAAACAAATTGACGCTAACCTCGTCCGGTCAATTGACTTGTTGAACGAGTCTAGGGCCATCACCATAGGCAACAGTGCCAACAAGAGCCGGTTTTCGCCGTCCCATCGCCAGCAGCTAGACTTGAACTTCAACGAGCTCGTTGAGAAGAACACAGCCGCCATCACAGGCATCCTTGAGACTCTCGACAGCTTGTAGTTGTTGCTATTGGAGAGGGAGAATCAATGTCGTGCAATGTCGCAAACGACATCGCCCGGTGCAAAATCAAGTCAATATCAATATTTGACGCGTCAACATCAACTTTTCACTCATAAACATGGACTCCAAACAAGCGGAGTTGGTCGAAAAGTACCAGCAGGTCAAGCTTGACAGCCAGGCAGACCCTGACGGGGACAGGGACTCCGAAGGGGCTAGCGACGACGAGTTGTTGGATCTTCTAGACGAAGAAGATGATCCGGTGCTATCTCGGTACCGAGACCAGAGGATGGAACAGTTGAAAAAGGAGTTTCAACGAATCGAAAGCGCCACTTCGTCGTCTTCCGAGTTCGGTAGCATCGTCAAAGTGGACAATGAGAAAGAATTGATGGATCTCGTCACCAACAACGAGCTCGTCATGGTTCATTTCTACCAGCCACACTTCGACAAGTGCAAGAAAATGAACGAGAAGCTCGAGGTATGTACTATCTGAGATGTGAGTCACCAGGCCCTTACTAACCATTCCAGATCATTGCCGAAAAGCATTTGACAGTGAAAGTTCTTTTGATCGAAGCGAAAAACGCCCCGTTTCTCGTGGCCAAGCTAGCCATAAAGGTTCTCCCTTTCGTGGCCATTTACAAGAACGGCAAGGAGTTGGACAGGCTAGTGGGATTCGAGAAATTGGGCAACGACCCAAACGACTTCAGCTTCCAATCCTTAGAGCAC
Organism: Hyphopichia buzzinii; assembly: GCA_030556945.1. Classification (NCBI taxonomy): domain Eukaryota; kingdom Fungi; phylum Ascomycota; class Pichiomycetes; order Serinales; family Debaryomycetaceae; genus Hyphopichia; species Hyphopichia buzzinii. The sequence continues at coordinate 266,084 of JAKTUZ010000013.1, read as the reverse complement.
TTCTTGTTGCAACGAAAAGTCATCACCAGGAACACCGTCAACTTCGGGTCGATTCGTGGCCCTCGAACCACACGACCCGACGACGACGATCCCGACCTTGACATCTAACTCCCACAACACAACCACATCTCAAATACACCTGCAAATACACACTAATAACGACCGTTTGAGCCGGTTCCACAAACCGGGCCTTTTGCCAGAACATCGCCCGGGCATCTCCGGGCCCGCATCCTGCTCCTTCTGTGTGTAGCCCCAGGCGTCGCCATCATCGTCGTTCCCGTACAACATCCGTCTGTTCTCAAGCACTTTGTCTCCAATCATGATTGGTGGTTGCATTCAATGGTTGCACTCTTGTTGATTGCCCAATGCGGTAATGCTACACAACTGGCGCGACCATTGCCGGAAACGCTGGGAAATGAGAGTGAGTGTGTCACGTGTGAGAATTTAGGGCAATGCCCTATTGTTCTGTTACTGCGAAAATTTTTCCTCTGCGCTCTCAGACCTCGAAAAATTTATCTCGACTTAATATTTAATACTTTCTTCTTTACACTTATTGGTAAGAAAGAAGCAATACTTGCAGACAAGCCGAGATGCAAATTTTCGTCAAAACTTTAACCGGTAAGACCATTACCTTGGAAGTCGAATCCTCCGACACCATCGACAATGTCAAGTCTAAGATCCAAGACAAAGAAGGTATTCCACCAGACCAGCAAAGATTGATCTTTGCCGGTAAGCAATTGGAAGACGGTAGAACTTTGTCTGACTACAACATCCAAAAGGAATCTACCCTTCACTTGGTCTTAAGATTGAGAGGTGGTGGTAAGAAGAGAAAGAAGAAGGTCTACACCACCCCAAAGAAGATTAAGCACAAGCACAGAAAGCACAAGTTGGCTGTCTTGACTTACTACAAGGTCGACAACGACGGTAACGTCGAAAGATTGAGAAGAGAATGTCCTGCTCCAACCTGTGGTTCTGGTATCTTCATGGCCAACATGAAGGACAGACAATACTGTGGTAAGTGTCACTTGACCTACAAGTCCGCTTAATTAACTAGTTCTCATTAGCTATTCCTTTAATTGATGATTATTAGTATACGTTGTAGTTTTATTCGGCTATAGCACACTGCTTGAGCCAGATGTATCACCAAAGGCCCGTACATCCAAACATATCAACCCCAACAACAACCCTTGGAACACTCCCCGTCGTTAGATGGCAGGTCAGAGCTCATGTTCGACAGATATGGGGACTGCCATCTTGCCAAAAGAATTGCAAACGGTGCATTTTTCACGACTGGTTTGCATCCCTTATCATTTGCAGCCATCTCAAAGCAAAACAGGAAACGAAATGGTGGAGGAAGATCGTCTGAAGAGGAGGGTTTAACAGGAAAAATGTGGATCTCGTAGTGGTAAATATGATATTTGTGTATACTCTTGTCTTTGTCTCTGTCCTGTAGCAAAATCCTACATCTGGAATAATCCTATTTCCTTCTATATTCAGTCATTTATCTAAGATGAATCTTAATATGCTACTCACACATATCTTACGATGAATCTTAATACGATTTACTCACACATATCTGAATATCGTTTATTATGTCATTTATCTTTGATCGAGTCTAGTATAGTTAATCGCTCTCTGCAACGTACTCAACGTGTTCAGCAACAGCCTTGAGTTTGTTCTCAACATCGCCAACACCAGCATGGACATAAGGAGTGTCTCTGGCGATTTTGACCACTTTCCAAGGCTGGCTGATGGGACACAAGGAAAAGATCAAGTCCATTTCCTCCAAGCTTCTGCCCTTTGTTTCCGGGCACAAGAAGTAGAACACGGGCAACATGGCGAAGTTCAAAGCTGCAAAAAGAGCATAGGTCAAGTAGCTGATTCTTGCAAAGAGAATTGGAGTGATCATCACCACGATGAAGTTTCCCAGCCAGTTTGCAGCCGTGGAAAGTGCACTTGTGGTGACTCTTCCTGTCAAGGAGGAGATTTCTGGCGAGTACAACCAGGTCAAGCCCAAGAAACCAATAGCAAAGAAAGAATTGAAGGCAAATAAGAGGACGGTTGCACCAATGGCTGCGTCTTTGTTTCCTTGTTCAATGAGATAGCCAGTGACTGTCAAGAACAACATACTCAAAGTTTGGCCGGTGATACCAATGATGAACAAAGGTCTTCTTCCCACTTTTTCGACCAAAAAGATGGGGATAAGACCAGCCATGAAGTACTCGATACTGTTACAGCCAGCCAAGATTCGAGAGTTGACGGAGTTCATGCCCAAGTTAGTTTCGAAGATGGTACCGGCGTAGTAAGTGATGAGATTGATACCGGAGATTTCTTGCAAGAACTGGCAGCTGACAGCCAAACAGACTCTGTGGAAGATTCTCTTGTCGCCCTGGCGCAAGACTTGTTTGAAGCTGAACTGCTTGCCGTTCATTGCCGCTCTTTCAGCGGCCAAAGTCAGACGAATCTCTTCGATTTGCTCGTTGAGGAACGCATTGCTCAATTGGAGATCGTACAAGGCAGAAAACACCCTTCTGGCCTCATCCTCGTGGCCGTGGGACATCAACCACCTGGGCGATTCCGGCAACTTGAGGATGAACGGGAACATCACCAACGGAAATACACACTGGAAAGCGAGAGGGAATCTCCATGAAATACTGCCCTTGGTGAAGTAGAAAGCAAAGTCCATCCAGTAGGAGATTGCCACACCCACGGTGACAAGCCAGCATTGCATGCAGATGAGTTTCCCTCTTTTCGTAGCCTTTGCCGTTTCAGCCTGGTAAACGGGCACTGTAGATGTGTTCAAGCCGTTTCCTAGGCCACTGACGATTCTGGCGACAATCAAGAAAGCCACGGACTTGACGGAGGCCGCTTGCAAGATACCACCGATGAACATGATGACCATACCGAGGAAGATAGTTTTCCTTCTGCCCAACTTCTCACCAAAGTGGATGGTGGACAAGGCAGCAACCAAACAGCCCACCTCGTACACGGCCACGGTGAAGCCCTGGAGGGTACTGTTGTTTTTGTCGCTGATGGCGTCGATGGAAGGGAACTCGTCACGGAACGAGGGCAAGGTGAGAAGCGAGCCCATGACGCCCTGGTCGTAACCGAAAAGAAGGAATCCCGCCCCACAGACGGACGAGATGGCGTAGTTGAGTTTCTGGCCGCGAAGACCAAGGTACGAAGGGTACTCGTGGGGCAGATTATCCGAGGCCAGGTCCGGCGACAGCGAGAGGTCTTTCTCCGAAGCCACAGACGAGGTAGAATGCGACATGTTGAGAGCAGCTTGGATAAGTAGGAGACTTTGCAACTGGGAATTACACCAGGAAATTCCAAAACCTTTTATACTCGAGGACGTACTGGAAACAAATGCAAACCAGATGCAAACCAGATGCAAACCAGACGCAAACCAAGTGCAGTGCAATGCAAACGAGACGCCATAAACTCAAAAGAACACACATCCCCACATTTCCACCATAAGCGTGTTGGATGTGTTCAGCATTTCAATGTGGAGTCATCAGTTCCAGTTCCAAAACAGCCGTCCTCACCAAAATTGCAGCCAAAATATCAACTGCGAAAAGTCGCACACTTTCCAACTCCATACCTTTCTCAACTGGGTAAATAATAACCCGAGTTTCAAACTCCATGCCATTGTGCGACAGCAGCAAAACTCCCCGACCCCACACTGTGGTTATTGTTGGCTAATGTCAAAAATCTTGGGACTTGGGGCTTTATTGTCATTACGTCATGGCGTGTGGATGGAACGCGTTCCAAAGCAGCCGTGTGAGCAACATTGATTTGAGGTGTTGATTGTGATGTTGATTGTGATGGGATGTGGATTGTGATTGGGGTGCTGATGTGATTGGGATGTTATTGCCCAATGTAGTAGCTGTTACAGGTGTACGAGGGTGGACACAGCAACGTCGAGTGTTCTCGTATTTGACAAAGCGTGTTTCAGTTTGAGACTGTAAGGATCTAAAATACCCTTTGGGCAGAAACAAAGATAGCCCTGTTGCATCCATTGCTTATTAAAAGATAATCCTGTTTATCCATTGCTTATTAAAGATTATCCTGTTTATTCATTGCTTATTAAAAGACTATCCTGTTAATCCACTAGTTTCCTTAAGATAGTCCCTGTTGCATCTACTGATTTGCTTTGGCAGAGGCATTTATAGATAGTCCCTTTTGCATCCACTAATTAAGCTTTGTTGGAGATCTGCATTGGTCTATCTCGGTCTTATGAGCACGTCCCCGTCCAGCACCGGATATTCCATGGATATTCGCTTTCGTCGTCACGTTGTGGCAGAAAATACCTCTCAGTCCACCAGTCCCACAATCCCTTAACAGAATCCGGCCATTCGAGAGTCCCCTGGCGAAAACATCAACGAAATGTAAAAGCAAAGCCAAAAACTCGACATTTTTTGTTTTGCATGTAGTCGTGGGTGTTGCACCACGAAGTTTGTCACTCGTGGCTTCTGTTGTGGCAGCAGCCGTTCATTTCCATCTTGTTGGTATATGTTTGAACCGCAATATAACGTACAAATGGCCCCTAGCTCAAGTTGAGAACCGATTAACTTGTATGTGAAAGTTCACCCCTGGGCTAAAAACTCACCCTGGATTGACATCAAACGTACAAATCGTCTCTGATCTCCAAATCTGATACCACCAATATTCGAGCCAATCCAGCTTTCCCCACATATTGTCCAAACATGAATTCAATTTCGTCGCAATTGCACAAGCGTGTCTCAACGCTGGTGTTTCCTGGATATACCGGCACACTGCAAGTGCCGATTGAGCCGTTTTCAAAGGTGCAGTGACACAAGCAGATTTGGCAGTGTTTCGGAAACGTAATCTGGCTGCAAAATCAAATTCTACTCTTGAGCGTGATCAGTAATGGCCATATTCACCATTTTCTGCTTTGAAATTTCAGACAAACACATCCAGTGAAAGTCGATAAACCCAAGTATTTGGACTATAATGGCACCTATGGATTCAGATGTCCAAATCCACGTATCTGAGCCTGTGGTCATATTGGTGTCCCTTATATTTCGCGTCTGGCTGAAATTCTCAATAGCGAATTGCTGCAAATTATCTCCAACACACTATATATCAAAGGCAGGAGGCAAAAACTCGGCAGAGTCCCCCATCTCACCTCAAACAAAGTCCGCTTATGCCCCTTCGTTATTCCTGCCAAACGGCTAGCGCTTCAGCCAAGTTGACCTTCTTTCGAAAAGCATTGTAGCTCTTCCCTAATCATGGTTTTCCTGGGATTCTTACTATGTTCAATATGTATATAGATACTATAGCTTTAAGCCTACTTGCTCCAAGTAGATCAGTGTTTCCACCATATCGTACTCCTGGAATTCGATGCCCTCCAAAGCCTATAATCAGCTGCAAGAAGACTTATGCTCAACTCCCCATCAGCACTCAACGATGCTACATCTAGATCCATTCCCTCAGAAACGGTATCATCCTGTCAAGAAATCTATCCAAGACAACTGTCACGATACCCATTTAATCCTTCTCCTTCGTCTCTTATGATCCGGATTCGGGAAATTCAATTTCATCACCACGCACCCGTGCATCCCACACATGTCTAAATCTCAATTGTTGATCTTCTGAATCACACAATTCAACAACATGAGTTTTTCCATTTACGACCTAGACGACGATATAAGGAAGCTCCTCAATCTCGATGATTTCCTCCATGGAATGTCGGTGAACGGGTTCATCGAAGAATTGAGTAAAGACCATTTTTTGAAAGGCGCCGAAGTCAATAAACTCGAGTATCTTGATCCAAAACCATATATAAGAACATTTGAATCGACACTAAGAGAGCTCGATCAGTTGAGCAAAGAGGCTGGGAGAAGGAAAAATGATGCAGAAAAGGCAGTAGACGAATTCGAATTGCAACACAGTAACAATGTCATCCAGTTGGCCAACAAAGTCACTAATATTGAATCAAAATTCGATAGCTTGGACACCAAGATATCTAAAATCACCAACAAAATCGACCCCTTGGGCCAGTCGCTCAACAAGATTACCAATTCCAGAGACCGATCAACAGAGACCATTTTCCTCATCAGAGCATACCACGGGTTCTACACCAAGGAGAAATACGACCCATTGGAGAACTTGAGAACCAGCCGAAAGTACGACGACAAGGTCAAATGCGCCAAAACTGTCAACAACTTGCTAGTTCTTGCTAAAAAGATCGAGTCGTCCTCGGAGGGGATCCCGGCCACCAAGCAATGTGTCAAGTCCATCGAGAAGTTCAGTGAGCTCATGGAAAGAAACTTGCTCAACCGCTTCGAAGTGGCACTGGAGGACAACGAGTTCGATGATATGAAGGAAATAGCCAGCATCTTGTTTGAGTTCAACGGCGGTGGAAACGTCATCCAGACCTTCGTCAGTAAGAACGACTTGTTAATGGAAGCAGAGAAACAAGATGAAGAAGATACCAATAACTCGCTCCTCGATAACGAGGCTGCATGGGTTAATCTCTCAGATCCAAACTATGGCGAAAAGGACTTCTTGAAGAACGATGTCACCGAGCTCTTGTTGAATAGATTGAGAGTTGCAATCAAGGGCCAGGCCAGAATAGTTCAACAGGTGTTTGAAGATCCAATCCCGGTGCTCAAGATCTTCATCCAACGAATCTTTGCCCAAATGATCCAAAACAAGGTCACCACCTTGTTGCAATACTCCTTGTCGGTGAACTCCTTGGCTCATGTCAGAATTTTGCATTCTCTTTACGTGTTGGTGGGCGATTTCACCAGAGACGTTAAAGAATTTCTAACCACCAATGAGTTTGATAAGGAAAACGAGCTCAGTGCCATTCTTGACCAGTCGTATGACGACTTGTTCATGGAATATCTCGCTGAAAACAACTACATTATCAAAGAAAAGACCAACTTGGAAGAAATCATTTACAGCATCGTTCAAAAATTCAACACCTACAACGAAAAAGCATTGACTAATAAATACTTGACCACCAGACTAGAAAATTTGGACAATGCCGAACACAATAACAAGGCTGCTCAAGATGCCCATGCTGGTGATAGATACAGCTTCCATTTCTCAGAAAGGAAAAGATTACAGCAGTTTAGAGATTTCATGAGCTCTCACTTGTCAGACAGAGCTAACAGGCAGTCATCAGACCAACACGAATTCAATAAGGACTATCAGGAATTCTCCAAGCTAAATATCACAAAAGTGGAAGTCATCACCAAATCGGCCATTGAGTCGGTCGCTAGAATCTTGGAGTTGGCCCCAAATAAATCCCCAGAATACTCTTTGGAGATTCTAGAAATCTTGTTGTTTGATTTCGGTAAACTTTATATCGGTGGAGGGCTCGAGGTGGCCTACGATACCATCAAGCAGGAGAATGTCTCCAGTAAGATCAATTCCAATCAGCCATTTGACTTCACATATTTGTCCAACTTCAACTTGACAAGTGAAATTTTATACTTGGTATCTGCATGTATCAAGAAAATCGTGCTACCTTGTGCTGTTAACAACCCTAATATCAGAAACAGAATGATCAGTTTGACCAATAGCTATATCTCTAAATGCGAAACCTCATTGAATATCATCCTTGCTGAAACGATTGATGTTATTGCAGCAAGAGTGGCATATTGTCTTGGTAAACAGAAGAAAAAAGACTTTTTAACTGATCTCGTTAGCGACGATGACACTGAAGCATGTGAAGAAACCTCCGACTTTCTTATGTCGGTAGAGGAGAGTTTATCACAATATTTGAACAACACTAACTTGTCCAATATCTTGATCAAAGTTGGTATGAACTTTTTAAATCAACTATTGGAGCATTTCAAAAAATTCACAATTACTTCGACAGGCGGTGTGACTTTAACAAAAGATGTTATTCGGTACCAAAGTGTGGTTGATGAATGGGGAATTACCGAATTATCAGAAAAATTCCAATTACTCAAGGAGATTGCCAACTTATTTACAGTTCACCCTAATTTGATCAATTCCTTGGTGACAGAGGGCCAATTGGCAAACTTGAAGCCATACGCTGTGCGGCAATATGTCTCTAGAAGAAGTGATTTCAATCCAAGCTACATCGAGAGGTTTTTCAGTTTCAAGTAAGCGTTCATGATTAGATGTATCTATAATATATACTGAAGATGACATAAATCAACAAGCACAAGACGGCTGAATGAGCGAAGAAACCGTATATGTTTGTAGAAGTCTCGAGTAGGACCACGGTGTTGGGTGATGCTGGTTTCCATTTAGGCTCAAACAGGGGTAGAGAAGTATCCTTTTTCAAGACCACATTTGAAAACTTCGTTATGATGAAGTTGAGGGTTTTGGGCAGCATGAAATACAAGAACAAGAACCCAAAAGACGAAATCAACGTGAGAAGGTAGCACCCGAGAGCTGCGTAAGGGCTTGGAAGGTAGCACATTTCGGTGGAAAACGTGTGTTTCTGTTCTTGTTCGTGGTCTACGAGATCTTCGTCTGCCTCCTTTGTCTTAGGTTTGGGGTCGTAAGGGTTGTAGAGCGACAAGAGCTGAATGGCAGGGTATTTGATCCCGTTAGTCATGGAAACGGTCTTGACGGTGACTTCCCTGGCCAACTGCTCCTTGCCATTGTATAGGTACGAATGCTGGACTTCGCAGTAATCGTGGTCGTCACCTGAAAAGACGATGTCTGGATGCAATGTGGTCAAGACGTTTTGCGAGATGTGGTGTTCCAACACTGTTTGGTACTGTTTACCCTTTTGCACAGGGAACTTTCCAGGCTTCTCCCTCAATGGCCCACAAAGCTGTTTGTCGTTGAATCTGTATAGAGGGACGTGGGTCAAGAGGATTCTGGGGAACATCGGGTTGAGTTTTTCGTTGACACTGGCCAAAAAGTCCATGGCGTCCTTATTGATGTTGGCATCGGGGTGCGAGAGCGAGATGGTATCCAAGAGGATGATGGAGTGGTTTCCGAGTTCATGGTAGTCATTGGATTCACCGAAGAATGCACTGAACCGCAGCGCCACATGGGGGTCGATGTGCTGGTAGCCGATATCGTGGTTTCCAGGCAACGAGCGCACCATGTTGCGGTTGACTTTCCTGGGGTAGATGTTGTTGAAGCGGCGGAGCTCGAGCTGCCACTCGTCGTCTTCCCACTCGCGGCCTCCGTCGAACATGTCGCCCAAGAAGATGGTGGAGTCGGGGTCCAAGTAGCTCTGTGTGAAGCGGTGGTTGCGGTACAAGTAGCTGTCGCTAATTTTGCGGATGATCCAGTTGGTGAGTCTCGACTTGTCGGGGTAGGTGTTTCCGTCGACAATTTGCGGGTCTGCAACCAAGACTATGTGGTGTGGCTTGGTGGCCGGGGACTTGTCGTGCCAGTTTTCCCAACGTTCCCACAGGCAGCTTTTCATGGCACTCCGTGGTATCATTCGTTCAAACAAGTGCACAATGGCAAGCCAGTATATGAGCAAGCAAGCGAGAACCTTCCATTTGACGGGCCCCACGCGAGAGAGGCTCGGAAGCTGGGGGAGGTCTGCTGGGCTCTTCATTCTGCGAGGGACTAGCCTTTCTTGGTTGGGGAATGGGAGGGTTTCTTTGTCTTTGCCTCTGTAGTTCATTGTGACGGATTATTGAGATTCTATGGTGGGTTTGGATGGAATGGATACGTGGTTTGAGTGCGGTTGTATAGCGTGAGATAGGGTGTGTTTTAGTTGGAGATTGTAGTTTGGATGATGCAATTCAGATGTTTGGTATGGGTGTGACAATTGTATGATGTTTTGGTATGAATGTGACAATTGTATGATGTTTTGGTATTGGTATGGCAATTGTATGATGTTTTGGTACTGGTGTAACAATTGATGTAAAGTTTTGGTATGGGTGTAACAATTGTATGAAGTTTTGGTATGGGTATGCAATTGACAGTGTTGGTGTTATTCTAGGTGTTATCCTAGGTGCTGATGTATTATTCTATTGGTGTTGCAATGTTGCTTGAATGATAGTACTAATATGATGTCCTGGTGTAATTTTCATCTATACTGACATGAGTCTCCCTAATCAATGTTCTGTTATCGGCAAAGTACTCCCAATCAAAAGCTAATCGGCGCTTGAAACACTTGATAAAAAACGATCTGATGAAAATAACAAAACGAGATTTAAATTAAAATCAAATAAAGACCAAAGAATTTTCGCGATATCGATTTTTCTCAAAAACCAACTCCTCGAAAACACCAAAACCGTCTAAAAACCCCCAGTTTTCCAGCAATGCCAAACGGCAGAGAACGAAGGCTCCGGTCCAAGGACACCGCGCGGCAGCAGGGAGCCCGCATGTTCAATTTCGACCACATCAACAGCCTCCTCTACCAGAACCAGCCCATTTTGGTGCGGGACGGCGGCTGTCGTGAAAAACCTTACAAATACTACCAGGAGGCGGCGGTTCCACAGCCCGCCAGCACGGCTCGCGCCACGAATCTCACCGTGTGCAGAGACCTTCTCCCGCGGCGCAACAAGCTCAAAACAGACCCGTTGGCGCCGCTGTTGTACCACCACTTCCACCGCAAAATGAGAAGAGAGGAAAAACTCATGTCCAACGCAGACCGACTCAAAATCATGACAGAGGTCGACAATCTCCGCGAGCTGCTCGCCCGTGTGAACCAGCACGACTGGGCTCGATACCTACCGCAAATGACACACATCCAGAACCCCAAGGACCACGAGGAAATGCTGTCCAAACGTGATTTGACCTTGAAAGAGCTCGACCGACTCTTGGCCAAGTACGACTCGTGGAAGGCCCGTCTGGACGAATTGGCCGCCGACATCCGCAGCTTCGACCACGGCCACGGCCATGACTCCGACGACGACGACGAGTCGGTATTATCCGTGCCGTTGGACACACTCAAGCGCCAGAGAATGAAACAGAGAATCGCCAAATTTGGGCCCGTCATCCGCTTGCGTCTCCACAACGGCCACGCCCTCGTCATCAGCCCGTACGACGCGCCGCGTGTTGTCAGTGATGACCCAAACGTGTCCAAGCTGCCGTCGCCGGCGCCGGCGCCGTTGCTGTTGCCGTTGCTGTTGTCAGCGCCAGAACATACAGAACGCCCCAAATCAGCCAAACGATACTTCAAAAAACAGTCCCGGCACGGACGCCACCTTCCTCCGTCCATCATCTCGCCAGAGACATCTCACTCCGACTCCGAACACTCCAGCAACGACGAGCTGCCGCTGGACGGCGACCCGCCTGTGTTGACCGAGTTTTTGCAGCCACTCGTTAAGAAAAGAGGCAGGCCAAAAATCGAGTCTCCCGTCCTCGTCAGCATCGACAAGGGCCTGTTGAACCTTGCGTCCAGCAGCACGTCGAACGTAGCCTACGGCCACGCGGTGCCTGTGGATCGTGAGTCGCCGTTCGACACAACATTGCCGCCCGGCTGGCGCCTGGCTGCTCAAGCAATACTGCAAAATAGACTTACACTCAGGGAACAGCTCAAAACGAGAAACCCTTCATTATCGTGATTGTCGTATATAATGACTCATGACTAGCTAACATATGCTGGCTTTCTTGTCAGCTCCTAGACTTTCTCCACAATTCATACTCCTGGACATTCGTCCTCCATACTCATGTTTGTAGACTTACTGGACTTATAAACTTAAGACTTCGTTTGAACATCAAATCAAGATACTTTGAGCATCCAACCAAAACTTATACTCGATTCGTCTCTCAGCTAAACTCTTTGATGGCCAGAAGAAAACGGGCAAAAACGATCCCATACTGGCTCTCCGAGCTCATGTCGACATCGAGCTCGAGATCGTTCGTTTGGAATGGTATCCCATTGATGATTTTCGGCGATTGCCGTGTCTCAATGTTCCCCTTGTTGGGACGGTAACTCTCGATATCCGCAGTAGTGATGCTGTAAGCATTGGTCAAGTAGTTCCTGAAATTCAATATCGCCATGGCACTTTGAGTATTCACAAATGCTACTTTCTTGTCTTCAACCTGTTTCTTGAATAATGCATCCGCGAGGTCCATGACTTGTCTGGAGATGGCTTTGTCCGCATGGTATATGAGTATCAAGACCTCCTCAACCGTCACAAACTGAATGGCTTGCAAGTTAAACAATGCAAAAATAATCAAGTTTCTCTGCTCGAGTGCATCCTCGAACGTGCAATCTAGTTCCAAATTGAACACTTTGCATATCGACTGAACGAACTTCTTTCTTGATGAATATCCTCGAGTCACTATACCGTAGATTGATTTAAGGAGCGTTCTGTTCCATTGTAAACTTCGAGGATAAAAGATCTTTTGGTATTTTGCAGCCAACTTCAATCCCTCAAAGTAGCTGGAGTCTGTCAATGACTCGTGTTTTTCGAAAAGATCCTTGTGTAAGTTAAATGCAATTCGACTAATGTATTCGTTGGGTGAAGATTCCAAGGCAATGATCGTCGTGATACACACCTTGGGATTAGCAAAGCCAAGTTTCAGAACCAATTGTAGAAACTGGACTGGTAAAGACGAGAATTTGCCTGTATCACAAATACAAAGCGACAAGATGGTCCCTAGATATCTCTGTATTATCCCGGCACAGATTCCATCGTTGAAGTAAGATTGCGCATCTCCATGGAATACTGCCACGTCTAGTTTGAGCTCGGAGGATGTTTTCTCTTCAGCACCGTTTCTCTTTTGCGCATCGGAATCTTCTTTGTTGAGGAATGATATGATACCATAGATCATCATATGTTTGATTTCTATGGATGGACCCAGAAATTCCCGATCAGCGACCTTCAAGATAGACTCAGACATGAATAGTTTAGGATGGTAAGTACTAACATTGAAGATGTTCTTAATAGCTGCCATTTTAATCTGTTGATCGAAATGTTCATTGCAGAAGAAAAGTAAAAATTTACTTATCAAGCTGGTAACAGTTTCATTGCCTTTCAATCCCACATTGGCCTTTGTGAAAACATCTCGATGGTTTTCAAAGTTACAGTAACTTCCAAAACATCCCAATATATGAAGAATCTTGAGTAGTTTACTTTCTGGAGCTGGAGATTCATTCTTTTGGTTCTTAGATTTGTCAATGAAAGGTTTTATTAATCGCATGCTGGATATACAAGCATTGACAAGTTTGATAGGATTCTTTTTGATCTGACAAAGTAGCCAAACTGTTGGCATTGCTTCGTGTAGCTCTCTTACGTCAAATCTAGTCAAGTTCTTCAAAAGATACGACTGGGTGGACTCAACAAATTCAGGTCTTAACGCAGGAACATGAGGAAGGACGTATTTGAATATCTGCAAGCAGTAAAAGCAAACTGATGGATTCTTCTCGTCCACCAAATAAGGCTGTATGATATTCAATTGATCCTGTGATAGCAATTTGCCATTGCACAGAACGAGACAAGAAATCAACATCAAAGCCTTCTCGACATCTGAGTCATTCTTAGAGTCAATAGCCACCAAAACGTAATCTAGAATGGTATCAATGACTTCTTTGATTGTTGATTTCACTCGTTCATCTTTACTGTGAAGAACAAACTCATTGATGAATTGCAGGTATAGCTTACTAACCTTTCCACCAGCACTCACGATATCCATCATTACTTTACCTCTGGAAAGTAGTAGCTGCGAACTTGGTTCAACCAATCTTCCAAACCATAATTCGATCAAAAACTCTTTTGCCATATCGGCAATGGAGTCTTCCTCGTCGTTTAATCTCTTCAACATTTGCATGGCAATATGACCCTTTATTTTTCTTTTGTCTGTGGTGGTATACATGTCTTTGGACAACTTGATCACTCTTTTACGAACCAGAATACTCTCATCGCTAAGTCTTTCACAAATAGCCTTGTGGAATTGGTCAATGAGTTCCAATTTCAGCAGCATATATCTGCTGATTAAGTCGATGACTGCGTCTCTCACCAATGGAGAACTATCGAGTAAACTCTTTGATACAGATTCCTGAATTTTTGGAGCAAGTAACAAACTGGAATCCTGGTCAATCAACAGTGACAAAACTTTGACAGCCTTTGACTTGGACTTGATCTTGGTGCTGTCTAAAGATTTGACAAGTATATTGATGAAATTGTCGTAAAGTCTTGCCAACTCTTGCGTGACAAGAATCGAGGAGTACTCTTGAATGGATAACGAGCTTTGATCCGAACTGACAGCTTCATTCATCGGGATGGTCTCTTCCACCAAAACGTCAATTAGCTTTCTCAGTAAATCTTGTATGGCGTCCATGTAATCATGACTTTGAAATGAACTATCTGGGTCCGAATTAAGCGCTGCTAACGTATTTTCTTTCTTATCGTTGATCGTTTCTGAGAGAGCTTTGGCATGATTGAGGTATCTAAGTAAGAGATATCTAAATGATGCAGCAAAGTCGCTAGACCGATTTGATTCCATTTTCACATATTGCAAGGTATTGAAGAAATTGGTTTGCATCTTTTGAAGGTCATCGGCATTGTCACCAGTAAAGGATGAGGCATTTTCGTATCCTAGTTTGAGTACAAGTACTCTTACACCAATTTTACCCGCCATTTCTAACGAGAATGTCTCCATGGACGCAGGAGCATTGCAATTCTGGACAACAATTAGAAACGATCTGAACAATGCGTAAAGAAGGGTCTCTGCTGCCAGCCACTCTGGAAAGCAGAGCATTCCCAACAAATCCTCCAAGAATAATCCAAAAGAAGTCTTGTAATTTTGATCGGGATTATTACCAAGTTTCGACACGAAAAAGTTAGCAATATCATTAGCGGTATTGACTGATTCCTGGAATAATCGAGCAGAGTTATCAAGAACTTTCTTCTTCTTCAAGCCAATTACAGCAGTTGCCGTGTTACTATTGGGGTTTATATTCCTGATTTCTTTTGCAGTTTGACGGATGTCTTTAATCTTGTAAGTGTTGATCATCCTGAGAAGTAGGACCGTGAGTATCTGGACATTTGTACCTCTCGAGAGTCTGACTTGCCTTGCGATGGATTTTTGATGGGGTAGTTTATCAAAATTGGAGAGAACTTCGTTCAAAACGAACTCTCTTTGATTGGGATGAGAACTGTAGATGTTGATTAATATTTGACAAGAAGCCATGCTCATACTATTGATTGAGTAGAGTACTTTAGTATTGAAATTACTATCGGAATAAATAATTTCGATGCACAAGTATTCCAATTTTGTCATGATTTCTTCTTCGACCTCGATGGAAACAACCACCTCAGAGAGGTAGTGAAGAATCTTACTGGCATCCATGATCAAGTAAGATACCGCTTTGCGTAGCTGGTTTGACATTTCAGGATTCAACACAGTTTTCAACGACAACGGAAGTAAAGAATCCTGAACAAAAGTTGCTATTCCTGCAACAACTAGTTTAAGATAGCTGTCGAGAATAAGGACTTTGTCTCTTCTTCGTCCTGTGAGAGTGAGTAACATGATTTTAGTGGCCAATATGCAGTTGGAAGCGATGGATAGGAAATGATTCAAGGTATTGAAATTACCTGAATCCACCAGTTCATTTAGTTCATTCCAGCATATTGAAGAGCCAAGTTCGATTGGCGCTATGCAAAGCTTTTGAATGCCGACAATGTAATCGATATCCAACGTGTCCATGATCGGATTGGTGTAGATTCTGAGTAGGTTATCGAATAACATCAAGCAAGTAGGTATCGTCGGGATCATTACATCATTTGAAGTTGTCCAAAAGTATTTCTGGATGATAGAGTCGTCGTTATCAGCTTGATTCAATTCGTCGAGAAGAGCCACCAAGCTGTCGAATGCAGATTTAGTCATGACATTTTCATCGTAATAGGCCATGGGTCTTGCAATTTTTATAGCCTCGGGTGAGTTTTCAGCGGATGCAGACCTTTTCCTGTCGTTTATTGAAGACGATGTGCCCTGTGACATGATTTGGGGAGAAGGAGAGTTGTCTCTCAGGCCACTGGCCTTGTTTTTAGCGTACGCTTTATCGAAGTACTTGGAGAGCCTCCGGTTGTGTCTATCCAAGGCATCGGGGGATGTCAAGTCATCACAAGATCTCAAGTTTATCTTCGGCTGGGGCAAGGATTCGAGGTCTAGCTCGAACTCTTTCAATGCATCATCTGTCACTGGGCCCATGGAATCGAACAATCTTTTTTCCAACGGCGAGAGTCCCAATTGGGAGGAGTCTTCCACTCTTGACGTATCACCTGCTATGATTGGCTTTTTAAATGTGATATCGTGTAACTCTGGGTGGTCGAAGGCCTCGAACTCCGAGCTCAATTCGTCTATTATAGCACTAAATTTGTCGGGGTCTTCGTTTATGGCTTGTCTGGCATGGTAATGTACCGAATCAGGACCAATATGGGCAATCAGGCTAATATCTGGCTCTACTGGCTCAATGGATGCGGAGGAAAGTAAGGGCGCCACATCTTGCTTGGGAATAAGATGTAGTAGTGGTGTGACACTCAACGCCTCTCTGAGATCTGTAGAGTCCATTTGGAGATTCGAATCTTGAAA
Organism: Hyphopichia buzzinii; assembly: GCA_030556945.1. Classification (NCBI taxonomy): domain Eukaryota; kingdom Fungi; phylum Ascomycota; class Pichiomycetes; order Serinales; family Debaryomycetaceae; genus Hyphopichia; species Hyphopichia buzzinii. Next base: position 249,614 of record JAKTUZ010000013.1, on the reverse strand, counting down.
GAGTAGTTATTTTAAAGATTTGAAGATTTGAAGATTTGAAGATTTGAAGATTTGAAGTTTAGCGCTATTAATTTTTGTAGATCAACTGCAAAAAGCGCGTTTAGCATGAGAAATGCAAATGCTGAAAAGCGAATGCAAAAAGATGAAAAGGTTAGAATAAGCAAAAGATGAGAGATTAGAGAAATGCCGAGCGAATTGATAGCAAACGGAGTTTGGGAGTGATGAAGGGTAATTGATATAATGAGACAGTATAGCCGTAAAGGACATGTGGAAAAGTGAGATAGTGGACTACATTTAGTAATTGGTGAATATATTAGTGCTGCCAGCTAGCTGGTGAAGTTGAAGAGAGTCAGTGTTTATCGTATAGGTGACAAGATGTGCTATCTTGATGAGCCTTCTTCATGCTTGTCACGATACCGGTCTTGGTTGACAACATCGGTCTTGGTTGCAACATCGGTCTTGGTTGACAATATCGGTCTTGGTTGACAATACTGGTCTTGGTCGACAATATCAATCTTGGTTGACAATACTGGTCTTGGTTGTTAGCGAAAACCTTCCCTAGTCCAAGGGGTCGAGTTTGTCGAAACGGGGATCACCAGTTTCAAACTTATCCTTGAAACTGACAAAGGATATGCCTCGGGGCCCCCCAATCCAGCTCAAGTAGAGATTTTTCACCACAGAGCCCGTGTTGAATACATTGACGTATTTCTCTTGCTGAGGCCGGTTGCGGCTGGGATACACGTAGTTGAGGTACTCGCGTGTGGTGACGTTGGTGGCGGTCAAGTACAAATGTAGTCCTAGCAAGAGCAAAGGGTAGCAGGCGGCCAACAAGCCGTATATGGCGAGAAAAAGAGACCCGGGCAGATGGCGGGCCGCATGGCGGAACGAGCCGCCGCCGGGCACCGTGCGGTAGTGAAACAAATGCACAAACGACAACGACACCAAGAAGGCGGTGGCAGCCACGGCGGTGAGGAGGAACCAGAGAAAGTAGCGGTAATTGCGGGCCCCCACGCAGTTGTTCAAGAACACGCAGTGGTGGTCATGGACCACCACACATGAGTTGCACACGGCGCAGTGGCTGGTTCGAGGCGGGCGCCAGATGTGGCACGTAGAGCAGTACTTGACTGTGACGCCGGTGTGGGTGTCGGCGTGGTACGGGAGCGAGATGGTGTTGAAATATTCGTCTGGAGGAGCCGTTGTGGCAGTGGACGTTGTTTGGTCTGTTGAAGATGTGGGCGTTTTTGGCTGAACCTGTTCGTGCTTGGACCTCACGTATGGAACATGGCCATTGCGAGACACCACGCCGGGGTCCAGGGTCAGGGCCTTAACAAAGAACATCAAACACAAGAACCAGAGGTAGGCGAACACTATGACGGGGGCCGGGCTGAGGTTTCGCCACAGCCAAGAAGCTTCAAACACGAAGAAGAGAATGCCCGGCGCCGCCACCAACACGCCAGCAGCCACGTTCATGGGCCGCTGGCGAACGGTCCGTAGCCTCCCACCGCAGAGGTAGATGTATTTCATGTCCAGATGGCGCTGGACCTGGTAGTTGCGGCGCAGCAGACCGGCGGTAAGCAGCGGGTCGGTGACGAGCCAGTTGGTGACAAGCCAGTGAAACATGGAACTCAGATCATTCAGAAAGAAGATGTAGTAGGAAGAAGAAATTGAAATCCCGAAAAACAATAATATTTATTCGCGCTGCAAGGGAATTTGCACCCAGTCGAATAATTGGAGAGTGTTAAGTAAGAGTGTATTGCGAGAAAGAGGATGGATTGCGAGAAAGAGGATGGATTGCGAGAGAGAGGATGGATTGCGAGAAAGAGTGTATTGCGAGAGAGAGGATGGATGGCGAGAGAGAGGATGGATTGCGAGAGAGAGGATGGATTGCGAGAGAGAGGATGGATTGCGAGAGAGAGGATGGATTGCGAGAGAGAGGATGGATTGCGAGAGAGAGGATGGATTGCGAGAGAGAGGATGGATTGCGAGAAAGAGTGTATTGCGAGAAAGAGGATAGATTGCGAGAGAGAGGATGAAATGCTGGTGGTAAGGAAGGGTTGTGGACTGATTGCAGAGAATGGATTGATAGCAGAGTTGTGTATTGATAGCAGAGAGTGTATTGATGGCAGAGAGTATTGATCTAAGCGTTATTTAAAAAGAATGTGAGTGGTGTGGATGAAGTACATGCTTTTCGGTTCAGCCCTAGAAACCGATGGAATAAGCCGTATTCGGATGAAACCAGAGAAAATTCAACGAAGCTGGGAGTCTATAATCTTGTTGAAGGGGTCTATTATACTGCGACTTACTTCATCCAACGACTGATTGAATCCCTCTCGTTTCCAGCTCACTTATACTGTTTATTCCGGCAATTTCATTCAATGATCGGATGTTCATTCCAGCATGTTACTACCGACTCATTCCGCCCGATGTTCTTCTGAGATGTCGCTGTTTTCACCATTTCGTTTATCGACTCCATCATATTCCATACTCTACCCGGTTCTCATTTCCTCAACACAATCATTACAATCTCATACTGACCAGCTTCGGATCTGGTCAAATATCAGTCAGGTCGGCGCAGAAACGAAAACTCAATTGTTCCGGTTCCACACTCTCTTTGTCTTACTCGATATTGGAGTATGATTAGTATAAGCCTACAATGATGTAACCACCAAACTCATAAAACGTTATTCTCACTTTCAAGCCCATTTTTGACTCTTACAAACCCAGAATTCACTCTCAATCGCAATCCCAAATTCACAGTGGCGCCTTCAATCCATCACTACAATCCATCACTTCAATCCATCACTTCAATCGATTCATTCTAACAAATCTCATCACCTCTTGCACTTTCGATTTGTTGCATTTCGCATTTTCGCATTTTCTGCTTTTGTTGCATTTTCTCAATTTTATCTTAAATCCATCTTTATTCTCAAATCATCTACTAGTTACTTCTTTTCAAAAATGTTCCGCTTCTCGCGTCCCGTCGCACGGACCGCCAGGGCGTCCTTGCCTGTTCGTCTCACTCCGGCCAGAGCGCTCTCGCGCCCATCGGGCGGCGCTCTTCGTGGTGCTGGGACTGTGGTTAACATCATCGCTGGCGCCTACCTCGGCGGCTTGGTGGTGTGTGGCTCCTCGCTCTACTTCCTCTACGCTGACGCCGACTCGCGCCAACACATCCCATTCCTGCTCCCGTTCAGCGACCAGATCGAGGCCGTCAAGGCCATCAACAAAGACGACGTGCTCAAAAGCCCTCGTCACGCCGTCAAGCACTACCGCCGAGTGCTCATCAACATGGCCAAAGAAGCCATCGACTTCGACGAGTCTGAGGTCCTCCCGGAAAACTGGTACGACGTGCCGATTTTGGACCCAAAACGCTTGGTTCACGGCACCCTGGGCGAAATGGCCAATTTCTACATCGACATGGTGTTGCGCTACGCCCGGGCGCTATTGGCAAAGGACCAGCTCCACAGCTCCATCCGCGTATTGAAAGCCGTCATCGACGATGACGAAGTCTTCTATGGATTGGGAGACGCAGAACGCTTGGGCCAATGCTGTCGTCTTCTCACCAAAGTGTGTCCTGAGCCAGCAGACAAGATCCATTACTTGTCACGGTCCATCGACATGTTGGAAAAGACATTTTCAGCGGTGCGTCTCGACGATAACTATCTTTTGCAGCCCGACTCCAGGGTCACCGACGAGCTCATTGCTACACTCAACCAAATGGCTTTCGTATTGGCCAGAACCAGCGCCAGCGCCAACACCAGCCGCCGCGACAGAACCGATCTTCTCAACAAGTCGCTCAACATCTACCTTGCCAACTTGCGCTCGTTGAAGCAGATGAACGATCTGCTCCAAAGTGGCGAGAGAACCCAGACGTCGTACCCGCTTTTCAACTGTGATCCGGAGAACTTGATCATGGTCATGGCAGAAATCAAGAGCCACGTCAGCGAGGTCATGTGGGCCAAGGGGTACAAGAAGGAGGCCATTCCTTGGGCCGAGGAGGCGGTGGAGGATATTTATTTCGCCCGAAACACCTCGAGCAGAGCGCTGCCCATTCTTGTGAACTTGTTGGACAATTTGGTTCGCATGCACCGCGTGCAGAGGGATCTTCTGGCCTCGTCGAGATACGAGAAAATGAAGGAAGACGTGCCTGTGTTTGACACAGCAGGGCGTGACTGGTACAGCGGAGTGATTGGGCGGTTTAGCAAAATCATATACAGTCGGGGGCCGCTCGGGGTGATTGAGAAGGCCCTTATGGAGCGGTTTGGGCGCCCGCAACGGTTGCCCGAGTTGGAGGAGATTGAAGATGAGGATGAGTAGGGAGGGGAGAGCCTAAGCAGCACAAGAGCGTGTTTTACGAAGGACGAGATCATCAAAGAGGATTGCTGGAATAGCACTGTTAAGTATTGCTGGAATAGCACTGTTAAGTATTTCTGGAACGTCCCTATTAAGTATTTCTGGAACGTCCCTACTCAACTGCATTGCTGGAATGGCCCCGTTCAGCATCGCTGAAACAGCAAAGCATCAACCCAACCCATATCAGCACTGGGTGCGAAACTTGTACATAGTAATGAATAACGTTCACGTCAATTCCAACCAGTACCAGAACCAAATTCGTAGCACAACACGTAGCATCAACATCACCAACACCAACACCAACACCACCGTCACACTGAACACACCGCCAACAGAGCATCTCCAACACCAACTCAATAATTTGCAGCATGCCCGGGAACAACCGGACCTCGGTACACCCGTTCCGCGCCCGGCACCAGCCAATCATGTCGCACTCAACTGTAATATCCGGGGTGAAAACCGAAACATACCAACTACTTCTTTTTCCTCATCAACATGCTCTCATTAACCCGTGTTGGATTAAGACCAGTCCTCAAACCGGCCATGTTGGCCCGTGGACTCAAGACCATTCCACAACCACCAGGTTTCATCGTCGGTACCGTCAACGACGCCTATGTTCCACCAGCACCACAGAAATCTCACGGATCCCGCCACTGGTTGGCCGAAAAAGTTGTCACCATTGGTATGATTCCATTGGTGGTGGCTCCTTTCTTCACTGGTGTTTCCACTGTGCTTGATTCGTCCATGTCCGCTGTGGTGTTGTACCACTCATACACTGGTTTCCAATCGTGTATTATTGATTATATCCCTGCCAGAGTGTACGGCAAGTACCACAACTACGCCATGTACTTGTTGTTGTTCGGCACTGGTGTGGCCGGCTACGGGGTATACGAGATCGAGAAGAGAGAGGGGGGTGTCACCAACATCATTTCCAGGTTGTTCAAGGCTTAGCTATTTATTCATAATATATGACATTCTATTGATTACTGTAGGCAGCAGGAGAGACGACTCGGAAGAAGAGGGTGAGAACAGAATGTTATCGAGTGTGTGATAAGATGCGATGGATTTCGGGGGAACAGAGGACATCAACTCATAATGTGATCTGAGACAATCACAGACACTGGTCTAGCACAGGTCGGCATCTCTGGACAACGAATATCAACAGCACCGTCAAGCTCTGTCGAGCACCGTCAAGCAGCGTCAAGCAGCGTCAAGCTCTGTCAAGCACTGTCAAGCACTGTCAAGAGCGTCTCTGGCTTTCCAGATTCAAATTTGCGGAGAAAGAACCAAAGACTTTAGCCTGAGCTAAGCAAGAGCTGGAAAACATGGTCACATCTAGGCCAGACCACAATTGGTTCTGGATGAACTCCTACTGGCGACAGGCGACAAATGGCGGTTGGCCGATTCTGGTTCACAGGTCAAGCGTTTGCCAGTTTGGCCAGTTCTCCCAGCACGGAGACCAAGGCCGGCACCACCGTGTCGCTGTGCCACTGGCGGAGCCGCTCCGTCGCGCGCTGGAGCGACCGGTCCGCCACGTCCTTGTCGGTCAACACGCGGAGCTGGTACTGCGACGAGTCGTAGGCGTCCCGCACACATTGTGCCCGTGTGAAATGCAATAACCCGTCTTTCTGGTCGATTTTGGCAGTGATGAGTCCGCCGTGCACCATGCTGATGATGAGCTCCTCAAACACCAGCTCGATGCTCTGTGGCGGCAGGAACACCGACTGGTAGCCGTGCGAAATCATGTCTTGGATGCACTCGTTGAGCTGGTGTTGATGGAGCAATTGCGTGATGGGCATGGAGCTGCCTTCGGACACGCTGGCCACGGAGAGAATTGTGAGTTTGGCCAACTTCGTAAGCCCGGCACCATCGAGCTGGACGTACTGCTCGCGGTGCTGGCGGTAGTGGCGGTAGTCGCCGAAGGCAAAGAGTTCTAGGGTGTTTGCTAGCTTGGGGTCGGCACTGCTGGCACTGTTGACGAGTGCCACGAAGGAGTACGTGGATGTGTCGCCTAGCACTTCCATGGTGTTGAGTCTGTGGATTTGAGGGCGGTTGTGGGATTTGATGGCGGCGATTTTGGGAAGGCGGCTAAATATCTGGATGTGAAATGTATCGAGAAATTGCGTGGATTAATTCGATGCGCTTGTATTAGATGAGTAGTATATGGAGGTGGCTATACACTAGGTATTAGTTATGTAATTGTACAACGGAGTAATTGTACTATTGATTGTATTATGATGCGTTGTGTAGATGAGTAGTTGTATAAGATTTGATTAAATTTGATCTAATCATGTCGCACTCTCGTACATTTCGGGGTAAAGTGTGCCCAAAACACAGTCGAGTAGTTGCACCACCAAGAGCTTGTTCAATAAGCAGGATTCGTGCAATTGGTCGTTGTGGTCGTTGTGGTCGTTGTGATCGTTGTGTCCCTTTTCTTCCTCTTGGTTCGTGGTTCTGGGCTGGTAGTTGAAAAGAACGAGAAAACTCCTGATGCTTCTCTTGATGCTCTCCTCGCTCTCGCCCTGGTACTTCATTCCGTTCAAAGACCTCACCCCAGGAAGCCCACAGACTTGGCTGATAACGGCATAGAGTCGGTCTGTGAGCTCATCGATGTTGGGCCGCGGCTTGGCTGGCTCTGATGGCTGCGAAACAGACTTTTCGAACAAACTGTGCCGTAAACTGGCAACGACGTGCGCAAGACTCTCGTCTTTTAGAGCAGCTGCGCCAGTGATGCTGGAGAGCACGTACGATCGCGTCAACGACTCCACCCGTTGCTCGACGAACCGGCTCGACGTGAGAAGCGCCTTGATGAATTGAACAACATGGTAGACTGTGGGCTTTCGCCACGAGAAACCTGTGATGGTGTTGAACAAGCTGAAAACCGACGAGTTCAAGACGCTGAATGTTGTGGTCTGGTCCGATTGGTCCGCCTGCGGCGCTGACACAGCCACAATCACGCTGCTGACGCTGGCGTAAGCTCGGCTGAAAAATCCCGATACTGAGGCCGACAACGACGCCAGCGACGTTTTCTTCTCGGGAGTTCTTGCTAAAGACGCTTCGGCGGCGCCACATGCTTTGTCCACAAGAGATAGCACGAATTCGGGCGAAGATAGCATTCCAAACACCTTATTGAGGATCAAGTCCGCCACCAACAGCACAACGAGGTTGGTGGAGATCTCCGATGTGATCGGCCCGGGGCCCTTTGCAGCCACCACCGATTCGTGGTCGTCAAATGTGAGCTGGAGCACTTCGTGCACGAGGTGTCTGAAGTAGATGAGTTCTGAGTTATCGTGATGCTTGACATTATGATTATCATTGTCGTCGTCGTTGTCGTCGTCGTCATCAGGCCGCCTGGGCTCGAATATGACGTGCTGTTGTCGTAAGTAATCGTTGAGAAGCTCGGACTCGTCGCCAGTCGCGTGAAACGAGTTTCGGGAAGGCTGCCTGAAAACACCGTCCTCCGTAGCAGCCAATAACAGAGACAAGTGGTCGTCAACGACGCGGGCCACGTCGTCCACGAGCACAAGCAAGTCCGGCAGTCGACCGACCCTTGCCACGCGGGCCGACACATTCAGAACAAGCGCCGAGAGCGAGCTGTAGATGTGCTCGATGAACTCAAAATTGTTGGTGTTGAGCTTTGAAAGGTACCACGACGACACATATCGCGTGACTACTGTGCTGAGAAGGACATGGACCTCAAAGTTGAGCTGTGGATGGCTGCTGTCGATCAACACGGGGAGATTGCTGGAAAGCTGGCGCACACTAAGCTTGTCGTTTCGAATCAAGAAGTTGGACGGGACAAACAACTTGGTGAGTAACTCGAATTCGGGGGACTCCACCGTCAAGCCGTCAGCTCTGTCTCCGTCGAAATCCCTGTCTTTATCCCTGTCCTTGTCTCGGTCCCTGGATTTAGCCTTGGATTTGGCGTCGCCCACGGTGAACTTACTCATCTTCAACCGGCCGGTGCTTTTCACTGGATCGGGCGGTACTTGACGTCGTGGACGCAGCATTGGTGCCGGCCCGGGCGCCAACAGCGTTTCAGACGTGGCATTTTTCGTACTGAGCACGCTGGAGACGGCAGCAGTGGCGTGGCCCTTTCGTTTTTCAAGGAGAAGATTTGGCGTGGAAGTTCCTCGCGGTACCAGCATTTTGGCCGACGACATGCTCTAAACGGAGAATTTTGGCAGAGAAATTGGACAGGTTGGTATGAGCAGTGTCTTGTGGTTATCTGAGATGTTTTTGGGGCGAAATTGACATATGTGGAGCGGTTTTGGCGGGGGTTTTGGAAAAAAGATGTAGCGTTTATCGTGTAATTTGGAACGAATTCTCACGCGAAATGTGGGTTTTGATAGCGAATTTTGACAGTGCGAATTTTATTTGATTTTATTTGATTTTTCATTTTTAATTCATTTTTATTCATTTTTATTCGATTATATTCATTTTTATTTGACTTTATTTATTTATTTGTGATTTGGCAGCAAATCATCGTTCCCTACTTGCAATGACCCAACTCATATTCAAACGCTTCAATAGCTGTACGAAATTCACTCCCATCGGGGATGTCTACAAGACACTCAGACACATTCATTTCCCCGGAATCACCGAGTTCCTGAAGGCCCAGAAGATCCAGTCTACCATGGTCAGTGCCAACCACGATTTCAAGAAAATGGCCAGCAAAATCACAAAGCAGCAGAGAGACATAGCAGCACAGGGCTACAGGTTGTCCGATTATGAAGAAGGCTTGCTAAATAAGATACTTGAAATGAAACCGTTTCCTACTTTGCTCACATTCGAGTTGGAAAATGTGTATACCGGAGGCAAGCAGCTCAAACAGGACCCAGATTTGCCGGCAAAGATCAAAGGTTTCGAAGAAATGGGTTGCAAGTATCACCAGTTGGAGCGAGGCGGCCAAATCACATGGCACGGACGCGGCCAGTTGGTGGCGTATGTGATCTTGGACCTCAAGCAGTTCAAGTCCCTCACGCCAAAGTGTTTCGTGGATAGCGTGCTCTTGAAAGCAGTGCAGAACATGTTGCTGAAAAAATATGGACTCGCCAGCCACACCAACAAGAATCCGGGCGTCTGGATGTCTGAAAACGACAATAAAATCGCATCGATTGGAGTCAACGTCCAGCACGGAATCACCTCTTATGGGATCGGACTCAACATCAACCCGGACTTGAAGTTCCTCAACACTTTCACCATGTGTGGATTGCCAGAGACCAAGGCCACCTCCGTGGAAGCGTTGAAACCCCATTCAACCACGGGCATCAAGGATGCCGGGGACCAGTACGCCAAGGAGCTCGCCAGGTTGCTCAACATCTCCACGGTAGAGCATATGAGCGGCGCCGAGTTGCAGCTCGAAGACAGTCCAGAAGAGACTATTCAGCAGGAAGGTCCACAGGTATAGATTATAGACAATAGACAGGTGATTTTAGACAACACCGATTCGATAGTCAAGATGTAGAAAGTAAGAATACAATCAAGACTGATAAGAAAAGCAAGAAGTAGAAAGTAAGATTGCAATCGAGACTGGCCTTAGACGGTTGAAGAGATTCAAACTAGTCAATCGCGCAGAGAAATCTAAGGGTCTTTCACCAAGGTATGGTGCGGATCAAGTCGAAGCTGGACGGCTGGGCAACTTTTTGCCTAACTAGGAGGCAACGAAGGGATCATGCTCAACCGGGCCTTCTGATCCTGTAAGTTCAATCGCGATAAACTGTACTTCAACCGTTCCTTCTTGTTCTGCAAGAGCCGGAGGCGGGCCAACTTGGCCTCAGTCACGTCTCCTTTGGTGATACGGCCAATATCACCGGACTTGTTGGCACCTTCGATTCGGACCTGCTGCAAATCCACTTTCCCCGTCAAGTTGTTCTTGCGTCTCCGTAATTTGGCGAGTTCCCGCTCGACTTTTGTGACCATGGCGTTGATTTGTGGGTGGGTCTCGTGCTGCATCTGCTTTTTGGCGTTCTCCAAGTCCATTTCAGGCACTAAGCCAAACACTTTCTCGGTGGTGAGCACTTTCTGGAGCCGGGCCACGTCGCTGGTGGCATCGTCCAAGTGTTTGAGCGCAGAGCTGAGGAACCCGACCGAGTTTTGAAGCGACTCTATGGAAGATTGCAAGTGTTTACTCATTGTTGTTTGTGGGATGGATGTTTGTTTAGCGTGTGTTTTCAACGAATGTAGTCTGGAATGAGCTATTTCGCAGTCGATGGAATGGACAGTTGAATTGTTTTTGCCTGTGAAGTCACAATTGAATGTCAATAAATGTGTAACCTGTCTGATATCAGTTTAATCAGATCGATATCTTTATCCAGTTTAATGATCAATGTTTGCTCTTTTATTCTGAAAAATTGACTTTCTTGATCCTGAGCGTTTGTCTCCGCCGAATCCACCGTCTTATTCAAGTAAAACTAGCAACAAGCTGTATTTGTCGTACTTTGTTCTAGCCGCCAGCAAAAAAACAACTAGTATGTGTTGCGTATTTTGTATTCGCTAATTCTAGATCAAAACAATAGAAAAAAAGTCACTTCTCACTAAATTCGAATAGCACTCAGTTACAGCGCTTATTACAAAAGTGATCTATTCGGTGTGCAAACAAGATTAAAACCACCTTACGCCACTTCCATCGTGTTCTGCGGCACAAGAGCTTCTCATTCATACCAATTTTCGAGTTATTGCCCCAGGAATAACCTTTATATTGGATTATCGACCGCGTTCAGTTTTATCCTTGCCATATCCCACTTTCCACAAATAACAGCAGCTGAAACTTGGAAGCTGGTGACTTCTTCATCATTCCACCAACCCCCATCACCTAATGATCAATGAGTAACGACATCCCCATACATTTAGAAGAATCGTGGCCCGCAACTGGGCCCTCTCTGGTCTCGCCCAGTTCTTCGCTTAATCCAAGAGCTGGCGAGTCCCATGGCCGGAAACGATCCAATTCCCAGTCGCAAGTGATCTCGCAGCCGTCCACGACGGCGTCCGTGGCGTCGTCCAGAAGCATATTGAGTCTGGTCAGACCGACAAAGAGAGTTTCCAACGAATATTATCTCACTTTAACGCCCTTGAACGACACATTCATCGAAAAACACCTTCATATCCCTCAATTGCCCGAAAAATTGGAACTAGGGAGACCCACCGGAAGTAAAATCAAGCCCGATGTCACCAACGGCTATTTTGACTCCCGTGTCTTGAGTAGAAAGCACGCTACTATGTACTTCGATCCTTCCGTGGATAAAATCATGATCAAAGACTTGAACTCATCCAATGGTACCTTTGTCAATGATAAAAAGTTGGGCGAAGAACCGGTACCAATAGAACAAGGCGATACTATTAACTTAGGCTTCCATATTCAAGTGGAAAGCAACCATAAACAAATCAGTGCTAGAGTCAAGCATATCAGCATCATGTCCAATTACTTAAACAAATCTTCATCTCCAGCATCCAAGATCAACTCTACTCATGCTGCATTGACTAAGCTTCAGAGAAATTTCAACGCTACAGATTCTTACGACTTCAAACACTTTGATTTCATCCAGGAGATCTTCACCCAAATGCCAGAAGGCTCGGTGTTTCCATCCGATACTCCCAATTATTCGAAGCCGTCAATGAAAAAGCCAAAAAAGAGTTTCAATCCCACAGACATGGACATCACTTTCGATAGTGCCCTTTTCAGCGACATCAATCCGAATATTGAGGAATCGCTCTTGGGTTTGACCAACAAAGGTAATTCAGGCATTTTCAATAATTCGCAAATAACAAACTCAGGAAGTTTGGAATCTGCATTGAATGTACTCATATCTAATCTCTCTAAAGTGAAACAACAAAATAATACTTTGAAAACTTTAGAAGACTTCCTCAACAACTACCAAGCAAAGTTAGACGAACTCAATTCCCAGTATATCTCCAAAGAGGTCAAGCTGAAAGTTTCCAAGGTCGAAATGGAGCTTTCAGAAGAGCGAAACGCCAACCAAACTATAGCCAACTCATTGGAGAAAGCAAAGATAGAAAACTCAAGATTTACAAAAGCATTGAGCTCCCAGATTGAGAAATTGAAAAAGGAGAACGAGTCATTGAATCACAAGTTGACAGAAGCAAATCGATTGAATGAGAAGAATTCAGGCTCCAACAATAATTCTTTCCCAGTAAGGCCATCGCTAAGTAAACTCAATCTGAGTACCAATGATCTTATCAATTCCAGTGCAAATCACAACTCCAAGAGTATCGTGGAGCCAGCCAAAACTTCTGCCAGCACCACGTCGACATCTAATGTTCATGCAGTGGCATCTCATAGTTCTAATGACGATGATCATGACAGTTACATGCAAAGTGCTACCAATTTTCTTAATAACACCAGCAAGAAGACTAATGAGACCACAAATCAGCCAGATAATTCTAATTTCAATCACGAATCTAACGATAAATATAATGAAACTGAAAGCACAGACTTCGCTCTGGACTTCCAAGGATCGAACGTTGATAACGTCAATGGTGAAGGGACTGCAGAGGATGATACAGACGTTGCAGAAACTAAGAGAGGAGAATCTGACGATGTTGGCACTGAAAGAGTTGTCAACGGTGAAAAGACTGCGAAAGTTGTCGCTAATGGTATGAAGAGTGCCAAAAACGAAACCTCGAAAGAGGTTGCAAACGGCGGTCATGCCATAACTAACGGTACGAACAAGGTCAATGGTGTGAATGGCGTGAAGAATTTCGAGGATATCAATGGTGTTAGCCCCACTGGGAGAAATGGCATAGTCAGGCCAGAGAGATCGAACGGGTATGCGGGAATCATGGATGGTATAGCGAAAACCAGAGATGGAGTACCACAAATTTCCATCGTTGGGGCTAGTCCAATTGAAAAGAGGAAGGAGAGTGTCAGCCAGATTGAAAAGGAGAATGTAGGACCGATTGAAAAGGAGGAGCACGTTAGTCCCATCGAGAACAATCGTGCCGGTTCTGTTGAGAAAAAGGAGCATAAACCTCGAATCTCGAAGCCAGTGGGTATTCGAGTAAATCAGAATCTGTCACCTGGCAGTGCGGACCAAAGCATGGATGACATATTGTCCTCGCTTACAAGCAACATCCAGATGACAGGAGGTGATGAGAAGTTCGGTAGTGCCATTGAAGGCGCTGGAGCCAAGTCCAACTCATGGAGGCAGGAACAAGAGATACACTCCTCGGAGCTCACACCTCCCAGCACGGACGACGAGGCCAAAGAATCTACCAACGAGGAGGATAGCAACGACGACTTGGTTTTCAACACCAGCACCGATTACGACCTTGATGAAAGCGAGAATCAATCTTTTGCTGCAAATAAGGAACTTGGACAAGGGCCTGGTCAATACGACAATCATCCAGGTAGTACCGACCATACTTCACCAGCTGCAAACAAGAATATGGTCGTTGTAGGGCTCACGGTTGTGGTGCTAGGTTTTATCTACCAGAGAATCAATGGATAGCGTTGACAACTATTGACAATCATCGACATAATACCAGTATTCATTCAACTGCTCATGCAAAACAAATTTAAGTGACCGGGTATGCTCAAACTTGGAAATCATTCGATATTCATGATTGATTTTACATAATTCCGTTTATATTATACAATCCATAATCCAATATTCGTACTCCTCACTCAATTTAAGCCATTTCAACTCTATCACCAGAATAGTTTCACCTTTGATTATCGCCAAAAGACAGTCCTGGCAATTTTGTAAGGCTGAAGACCACGTTTGAATCGCCCAAGGAGTATTTCATCCATTTCCTGTTGGAACTTCACATATTGAGCCAAGTATGAATTTTCTAAGAATCTTCAGACTCGTTTTCTCCTTGACTTATCAAAAGAAAAGGATGAAAAGCCATCCAATACTGCTTTTGATTTCGTTGAATATATCGTTTGGGCTTGAATTTTCTCCTTACTTGGGTTAGATCGAAATATTTGGATGAGGTTATATTCCAATTACGGTTTTATACCAATTGACACCATCTTTTTGATCAAAACTATAAACCTACTTATCTTACTTTCCTTGCAAAAATCCTCCCGGTCAATGACAAAAGGCAGGGTTTTGGAGTTTTGAAGGACATCCATTAGTAAGCCTGTGTAAATGAGTTTGTCTAATCGATCCTCGCTATGGCTGAAATTCTGGTCTTTTTTGCAGCCATTACTATATCCATTCATGTAAAATTATATTTTTGTCATTAATTCATTACATATCACTATAGATTCACTAGCTATCCTAAAAGCATCGCTTAAAAACCTTCTCCTCTCAGATTGTCTCTCTTTTCGCTGATGGAATGGTGGATTTTCTCGTTATCAAAGTCAGCTGCAATACAAGTAGATTGAGGTCCTCATTTCTGATTTCCTTCTTACACTTTGTCGTAAGATGTCGAAATTGTGTTTTCTTCTACTCCTGTCCTGGAATTAGAACATCTCTCCCCAAAATCCCTCTTTGCACCTACCAACAGTGAAACCAGCTCTGTTTTCTCATTTTTATCTTCTTGACAAAGTGAATTCAATGCCACTTCGAGTCGCCTGATTTCACGAGCAAGATTATCGTAACGAGTAACCCCAGAATGTGAAAAGTGGATGAAGAATACTTCTCCCTTGCTGACAATCACATTCCTAGCCGCCATATCGTTGTGTGGCATTCTAAGCTCGTGGAGTATTCTCAACTGGTCTGTGCCGTTTGTCACAGTTTGGCTGCAAAACGTTTCTGTCTCACTCTCGATATGATCCATCAACAAGAATTGACCTTGAAAAATTCGATTTACTCCTTCATAAATCACAATCCATCCACAGCCATACAACTGGGGAGTGTTGATTTTGGTCGTACTAGTTCGATTGAATTCTTGAATCTTGTAATAACACCTGACTTCACACAAGTACATTTGGAACACTTCATCAAAGAATTCTTCCTTGCTCATACATGTGTCTGAGTTGTACTTGAGCTCCAAGTAACTGGCGTCATAAATCTTCAAAACAAGCTTATGATGCAATTCCAAATCTAGAAAGTCGAACTGGTGTTGAAACACTTGCTTCAACTGCTCGTATGTGAGCAGAATCACTTGGGAAAGGTAGTCTTCCCCATGCTGAATCAAATGGAGTTTCCGAATGAACTGGATCCAGAGACCGATCTTGGTTCAATAGGTTTTGTCAAGGTCAAGTTTCCTAGGACAGTTACGTTTTCCTGTCTCTTGTTTTCGTCTTCCCCTTAAAGATGTCCCTGGTGGTAAGCCAAAGATGCAAAAACTGTCTGAATAGAATATAAATGATCATCGACTTTGATTATTCTGTATTCGAAAGGAACATAGCAAAAAGGATCACCCTCTGAGTCCTTTTGAAGTAACTCTTCTCTGGTGTGGTTGGAAAAGTCCAAGCGAAGCACAATTGAAACATGTACATCACTGAGTATACAACAATCAAGCTCGGTGGCTAAAAGATACCCACATGCCTGCTTCAAAACCTTGTTTAGGTTTGTGGAATTCGTCACGAGCCTTTCGTTTTCTATAAGCCCCATAAGAGCAGGTTTCTTTATCTCAATGAAGAGTGTAGTTCTACCATCCTTCAAAACCTGGATAGCTAAGCCAACTCCGTTATTCAATCCATTGGGTGAGGCGTACAAATTGTTTGCTTTTCGAAACCCCAGTTGAAGACTTCTGACATCTTCTTGAATTTATTGGATAATAATTCATCGAAGATTCTCTGTGAATTGCTCTCTTGTTTGAGTTCACCAACTTTCAAGTGAGTAGTCAAATTTATTAAATCCCTTGACAAGGTCTTCCACCGAATTTTGTAAGTGCTTTTGAGCTTGCTGACGCCCTTCGAGATAGCGTTGTTGAGCTTTACGAATATGGATAATAGCCACTCGTCATCAATTCGACTAGTCCAAATAGGAACTACGTCATACAAACTTCGATTTAGATGGCGGTTTTCCTTTATCTCAATCGGAAGTACATTATTTTTCATAACACTTCGGTCCAACTTGAATGGAATGCTGAAGTATAACTTGTACCCTTTGGTTATGCTTATTTCAGAAGATAACCACTTTCCTGCTAACAAATTCCTAATAGTATCAATTTTGGAGCTGTCCTTTATCAAGTACTTGAGAATTTCTGGTCTGAATAAACCATATGTGATCACCAAAGATTTAAAGCTTTCAACAGAAGTAAATATGCGCTCAGCAAGTTGGGAGCTGTCAGCGATTCTATAATCCAAACCCTGACACAGTGCCGTCTCTGAGGAAACTGGCAAATTATCCATTGAAGAAGAGAAATCCATATTTGTGGTCGTAGCGGATTTGATAGAGAAAGACACCTTCCCCTTCGACTCAATTCATATTTGCGGCTTTTTTATCGATTCCGCGATATGCTTTTATTTGCAGCCAAAGAAACAATTCTGAAAAAGGAAGGTATGGCAAAATGAGAATCACGATGAGTTTTTGAGTAGACACTGATAGTTTGATACATCGGAAACAGATTTAATGCATTGCATTCATTTCTCTCTTTCGGTACTATTTCTTTGTCGGCCTTTGTGCAAAAAACATATATAAAATGTCTTCGTCTCTGAAAAGTTTACCAATCAATACAAAAGGTCTTGAACCGTTCTTAAAGGACACCGTTGAATCCAAGCAGTTGGTCATTGGAAAAGGGGTCTTTGACCCGGAAAGGTTGGAACTGATTCTGGTGGCTACATTTGAAGATTTTTATACCGACTTCTCTGAGAAACTCATAAGCATGAACAGTGTCAGAAAAGCAGGAGGATATCTATTGGATGACACCCACTCGATTAATGATATTCACTTACGATCAAAAGAGGAAATCAGGGAAATCAACCGTCTTTTTCTCCGTCACCTTCATCGAGCATGGCTCTCGTTGCCTATCAAAGTAGAAGCAAAGCCATTGGAAGTAGAACTGGTATCATTGGAGGGCACATCAAACAAAATGACGGAGTCGCTTCACGAATGCCAACCCAAATGGACTACGGAACTTGACTCCGAGTGGTTATCGAACCTTTACCAGGGATTCGACAACAAGATTGTTGAAATCTTCGACAAGCGCTTTCTGGAGGGACCATCAGCGGAGTTCTTGAGCTTTTTGATATTGAAAATGAAGAGGAACTTCAATGACGATCAGGAGATGGATACAGAGAAACACACTGAAAATTATTGGGAAGATTTGCTTTCATCATGGGTCCTGAGACCCGTGGGGGCTATCTTACAATCTTACGGGTATGATATTGTTGTCGTGAAAGACTCAATATCCGCAACTACTTCCAATGGCCATAGCTTAACCTTCAGTATCAGTCCCAGGATTCAATTTTGGTTAGAACGTTTTCTTGTTTTCAGTGGTGAACTTAAATGTCCTCAAATTGGGAAACTTGAAGGAGACGTTGGTGTACCAAAAGATTTTCCAGTGAGTTTAACGCAACAATTAGTTGGTTACCAGTTGCTAGTCAACCAGGAAATTACCATGCTTAGCGATTCTCTCAATTCCGTGTTGTTGCAGCTAGCTTTTGATGGTGCGGACACTCTGCACTTGGGCCCTAGTCAAAAATGGAAAATCCCTTATAAATATAAAGTCATTGATTCCACCAAGGCTAGTACTCCGATTAGAGCTGTCATGGCATGTCTCACTCTCCAAGGTATTGAAAACCATGAAAATGACTTGAAGGAAGAAAAAGACCCACAAGAGCTCAAAACGCAGATTAAATACTTGAAGAAGATGACCTACAAAGGCCCTGATCTCACCAGCACGAAGTTCTCAAATAAAAACAAGATTTCACTTCTGATCCAGCTCCCAAAAGGCACAAGTCAAATACCTTAGATCAAGAACAAGAGGAGCTTCTAGCACTGGTATATTGTGACGTTCAATCTCAATGAGGTAAAGTAACAAATCCAATTGCTTGCCGATTTGGAGTCCAGGCACGGGGATTTTGCCGACCGCAGCATCATCGTGAATAACGGCCATTTCAATCTTATTGATTTCTTTGAAAGGAAGTATTGAAGACACTCCGTGTGTGTCGGAGTTCAAAGAAGAGGAACTTGATTCATTGAGAGAAGCCGAGTTTAAGGGAGAAGTTGATTCACTGAAAGAACTTGAGCTTTTAGAGAAGCCTAGATTATTTAGAGTATTTTGCAGTAATTGATAAAATGAGACCTAGTACATGCAAACAATGTAAGCAACGGTTTTAAGTTATGATTGAGGAATCAAAGCAAAAGTCGAGGATCACATCAAATTGTCCGAATGGATCGGAAAAGCTATGCGATTTGCTCAAAGCTTCAATCCAAGAAGGTATAAATTCGACTCCAATCCCCATTGAATTCACCTTGTTGCAATGCAATCATGTTTATTGAAAAGTTTTGGTGAAGTTCAATAGATTGCAGCTTGTGTGGTCCTGCACGTTGCGAATTTCCTCAAAGCATACACATCAGGAACAGAAATGTGATACATCACATTTCATTCTCTTAGATATAAAATGGCCACCTTTCGCCACTTTTTTTGTGTCTGCCGTTATACAAACTAGAAAACATAAAATGTCTTCATCTACAGAAAACGTACAAATTAATACAGAGGGTCTCGAACCGTTCTTGAAGGACACCATTGAATCCAAGCAGTTGGTCATTGGAAAAGGGGTCTTTGACCCAGAGAAGTTGGAACAGATGCTGGTTGGCGAATATAGTGTTTTAATGGATAAATTGTCTGATAAGATTCGGAGCATGAATAGAGCCTCAAACGAAAGGCTTGACCCATTGGACGATACCGACTCGATAAATGACTCCCATTTGCGACCAAAAGAGGAAATCAGAGAAATCAATCGCCTTTTCCTTCGTCACCTTCATCGAGCATGGCTCTCATTACCTATCAAAGTTGAAGGACGCCCATCTGAAGTAAAACCAGCGTCATTGAAGGGCACGTCAAACAAAATGACGGAGTCGCTTCACGAATGCCAACCCAAATGGACTGCGGAACTTGACTCCGAGTGGTTATCGAACCTTTACCAGAGATTCGACTACAAGATTGTTGAAATCTTCGACAAGCGCTTTCTGGAGGGACTGTCAGCGGAGTTCTTGAGTTCTTTGATATCGAAAATGAAGAGGATCTTCAATGACGATCGGAAAATGAGAACAGAGAACTACCCTGAGAATTATTGGGAAGATTTGCTCTCATCATGGGTCTTGCAACCCGTTGGCGATATTTTCGAAGCTTATGGATATGACATTGTTGTCGTGAAAGATTTAATATC
This sequence comes from Hyphopichia buzzinii, assembly GCA_030556945.1. NCBI lineage: Eukaryota > Fungi > Ascomycota > Pichiomycetes > Serinales > Debaryomycetaceae > Hyphopichia > Hyphopichia buzzinii. Next base: position 230,011 of record JAKTUZ010000013.1, on the reverse strand, counting down.
CGCAACTACTTCTAATGGCCATAGCCTAACGTTCAGTATAAGTCCCGACATCCAATTTTGGTTGAATCATTTTCTCGCTTTCGGTGGTGAAATGAAATGTCCCCAAATCACGAGGCTTAAAGGAGACCTCAACGTACCAAGGGATTATCCAGTAAGTTTAACGCAACAATTAGTTGGTTACCAGTTGCTAATCAACCAGGAAATCACCATGCTTAGCGATTCCCTCAATTCCGTGTTGTTGCAGCTAGATTTTGATGGTGCGGACACTCTGCACTTGGGTTCTGGTCAAAGAAGAAAAATCCCTTATAAATATAAAGTCATCGATTCCACCAAGGCTAGCACTCCAATTCGAGCTATCATGGCATCTCTCATTTTCAAAGGTATTGAAGACCATGAAAATGACTTGAAGGAAGGAAAAGACCCACAAGAGCTCAAAACGCAGATCAAACTCCTAAAAAATAGGACTTACAAAGGCAATGATTTCACGAAAACGAAGTATTCGAGGAGAGGCACGAACTCTGGTTCTGGTTCGGCTCCCAAAAGGCACAAGTCAAATACCTTAGATCAAGAACAAGATGATCTTTTAGTACTGGGATATTGTGATTCATTCAATCTCAAACAGGTCCGGGTCGGTCTAGAGTACTTGAGTCAGATATTTAAACTTGACTACCGCACTTTGAGATTCTACTTCCCTAAAATCGAAATACCAGGCCTCGAAGATTCTCAACAGTTGATTATGAAGGTTTACGACCAGGAGTACTTGTGTTATTACTTGAATTATCATCGATCAGAAAGAAAAATGGGTGTAACCAAAGAAGATGTTCTCGAGTATGCTGAGAAATGCTTTAATCGAGAAGTTGAGTGTAATTTGAAAATTATGAGGCACAATAACTCGACACTGGGCCAAAAGCTCAAAGTTCCCAAGTTGTACGCACACGGTGTGTTGGAGCTTACTGGAAAGGAAAAAGAAGAGGATGGTGGATTTCCAATTTTGTACTTGGATGGTGATTTCTTGTTGATGGAGTACATTGAACATCAACCGGAGACAATCAGTGAGCTCACCTACAAGGAGGGAAAGGAGCAGATGCAATTGCTTGCCGATTTGGGAGTCAAGCACGGGGATTTCGCCGACCGCAACATCATCGTGAATAACGGCCATTTCAATCTCATTGATTTCTCAAAGGGAAGTATTGAAGATACTTCGTGTGTGTCTGAGTTCAAAGAAGAAGAACTTGATTCATTGAGAGAAGCCGAGTTGAAGGAAGAAGTTGATTCGCTGAGAAAACTTGAGCTTTTAGAGGAGCCTAGATTATTTAGCACGGCTGTGAAGTGATTTGCAGCAATCAATAAAATCGAATTATAGTATGTCAACCTAATAGCAAACTCTTATAACTTACAATTGACTCCCCAAGTCATAATTGTGGTACCATAGTTATAGTTGAATTACCAAAGTGATAGACAAGAATTACATTTTCGGATTAAATCTTTTTTTCAATTCACCGTTTTGATTTTAGTCTCTTTTTGATTTTAGTCTCTTTTTCATTTTAGCTCTTTTTCATTTATCTGAAAAAATCACACTTGAGAAATGGGGTGATTTTAAAAATCTACTCCTCTTCTTTTACCCATCGCATCCACCACACAACGTCAAACCCCACGAAATGCTTAAAATTGGCAGAGCAGGTGTGGCCAGGGCCAACTGGCTGGCTGGTTGTGTGAACACAGCTCAACAGAAACGAGGATTTGTGCTTTCATCATTGGCGGCTATTGCCACGTCTTTCGTGTTCAACGAAAACAACAGGCTTGCAAGTGATATGGAAAATGGCAAATTGCATTACAAGGATCCCAACGCCGAGTTCAACAAGCTCCGGGAGCGCCAAAACCCCTACTTCCAGAGAGGCGAGCCAAACTACCCAGGTCATGTTCCGTTGTACAACTTTGAGAAAGTGTTGATGTTTCTCGGGTCATCATTGGGGGCGTATCTCCACCCGGAAAGAAACGAGTTCATTGTGGCATTGGGCGAGTCCACGGCCATTGACCCGGTGTTGAAGAGGTTGCAACACCAGATGTTGTCGGACCCGGTGGGGCGCCAAATCTTGCGAGAAAGACCCAGGATGACGTCTACGTCGTTGAACTTGGAGTACTTGCGGTCATTGCCCGAAAACACCATCGGAAACACGTATATTCAGTGGCTTGACCGGGAAGGTGTCAGTCCTGACACCCGTGTGGCGGTCAAATACATCGATAACGAGGAGTTGGCTTATGTGTACCAAAGATACAGAGAGTGCCACGACTTCTACCATGCTGTCACCGGGCTCCCCATCATCATTGAGGGTGAAATTGCCGTGAAGGTGTTGGAGTTCATGAACATCGGTATCCCCATGTCGGGATTGGGAGCACTTTTTGCACCATTGAGGTTGAAACCAAGCCAGAAAGAGAGACTTTACAATATCTACTACCCCTGGGCATTCAAGAGCGGGCTCAATGCTAAGCCCTTGATTAACGTGTACTGGGAGAAGATTTTAGAAAGCGACGTCAACCAATTCAGAGAAGAGATGGGGATTGAAAAACCTCCAGATTTAAGAAACTTGAGAAAAGCTTACTTTGAGAAGCTCAAGAAGGCTAAGAAAGTCGTTTAATGGGATATGACATGGAAATATTCGAGCTAGATTATGTAAATATAATGGGATGAATCCGATTTCAAGTGTCTGTTAATTGTAGGTAATTTAGTTCGGGCTCCATCATACGGTAAGTATGTGAACCAAGGCCATCTGAAATACACGAATCGAATATTACCAATTAAATGCTGTGTTAGAAATAGACGAGACCAATCAACCGTCGTTCATCGACACCAAAGGCTTTCGATTGCCAATCCAGACTTCAACGTGAACATCTGAAATTTCGACCGAGATAAGAACACTAAAAAATCGTATCAGACACCGAAAAACACAGAGACCTTCATTGCTCGTGACTTCCTACATGTGAATGATGGTCCTTGACGTTGTTGGTGAATCGTTGGCGAATCGTTGTGGCCAGTTCATATATGCTGTAATTACTCTTTTGATGACCTTCAAATAAACATTCTTGAAAAACTTTATTAATAGTCCCATGGATCAACTCATCCAATTATCTCGTACATGTCATTCTGAGTCCGCCATTTCGCCAGCCACGCTGTTTCCAAGTGACATGGTATCATTGCCAGATGGCTGCCAAAAAGAGTGACTGACGGTGATTACGTCAGCATTCTGGGAAAGATCGCAACAAACCTGCGAAGCGCTAAAGCCGTGAAACTGACATGGTTTAAATACTGCGGAATCCCACAACAATTCAACTGAAATAGTAATTCAAACCAATACAATTGACACAATTGGGAATAAACACAACTGGCTAACAGACAAAATTGGCTTTTGAGAGACAATCGGCGAATAAACCAATCTTTGAATAATACAACTGGCAATCAAGATATACAAACATGTCACAGCTTCTTTACCAGTACTTCTTGAAGAAGGTATGTATTTTGTCCACCTCCATCTCCGGCAACCGTATACTAACAGCAGACCAACTTGGACCATGTGGTGACAATGGGCCCCGACCAAGACCCATATTTTGAAGAGATCCCCGAAAACGAATTGCATTTCTACCAGAAGAAAGGCTCCAAAAGAAAGAGAAAAATGCCACAAGTGATCGACCCCCACGACTTGAAGATCTTGGAGAGTGTCAAACGTAAAGCCTATCGATTGGACTTGCAATTGAGTCTCTGTGGCTTGAGATTGGGCTGGGCTGGAATCATCGGTTTGTTACCTTGGATAGGTGACATTCTTGCTACCTTGTTTGCCATGCAATTGATCAAGAAAGCAGAACAAATCGAAGGTGGTTTGCCTGCCTCTCTCAGACTGAGAATGTTGGCCAATGTTGCGTTCGATTTCGGAATCGGGTTGATCCCCATTGTCGGGGACTTCATCAACATCTTGTACAAGTGTAATTCACGGAACTTCATTCTTCTAGAGAAACATTTGGTGGAAAAATACCTGAAGTTGCACGGTGTGAAGGTCAGCAATCAAGAGGCAGACCGATTGGCCAATCAGGACTTGCAGACGGCGTACGACAAGAACAAAACCAAGTTCGACCCCAATCAGAAGGTTGGCGAACGAGATCACGTCATGGTATAGTCTTAGCTTATCTAAAACAGTTATTACGCCCTGTAGTCAGAAATTCCAGCGATATCAACTGTATCTGTCAGGACCTTTGAGTTAAGATCTTACGTTTGATTATCAGAAAACTAAGATTCTCTGGAGCTAAATCTCTTGTCACATCAGCACTTTGGGAAGCCAATCCCTAGTTTAAGCCCAACCTTCACTCCATAAGCCTTTCTCATTTGCTCCGATCTTTCGTATTAATCCAGTCCTCGGTAAATTGAATGCTAAAATCAATTCGAGCCATCAAGTATGTTCTAGTTTATCGAATTCCTCCTCCAAATACCCGATCCTGGCCTTGAAGTCTTCCACAAACATAGAAATCTGATCAAGCTTCATGAAGGATAGCTCAACATTCTTGAACTCCTCCATCATTTCATCAATTGACTTGAGCTGTTCCTCCAATTGTAGCTGTTCCCCAAGATACCCTTTTTGTATCATGTCCTGCTTGTGCACCACCAGCTGGTGAGTTTTCTCCGACAACGTGGCAATGGTATCGTTAATCTTGTAGATAAGGTAGTCGTAATTCACCGCCAATTGCTTCAAATTGAAGGGATCATCTGAATCGGCCAGGACCTTTTTCAGGTCGCCGTTTTCGCTGTTTTCTGCCGCTTCAGGCGCTTCTTGTCCGGCGGGTCCCATTACCACATCAGAAGTAGTTTGCTCGTCGCCACTTCGCTCGAGCTGGCCCACTTCCTCGTGTATTGGCTCTTCTTGCATCGTGGTTGATGAAATTGAAAATATGGGGTTGGCGGTTTTTTTCAATTAGTCGTGAGCCCGTGCACCAACAATGCTCACCCCGTCACACAATAATTTCCAGCAGAATTACAGCAATACCAGCGATTTGTTTTTAGCCAAGACGTCAATTGAGAGGCACTATATCAGTGAAGCGTCATTGAAAATAGGCTACCTGGAAAGTACGCAGCGCTAGCATTCAATAGCATCTGACTGCATCGTTAAATCGTCGATATTGACCAAATTAAGGTGGAATCAAATCAAAAATGTCATCTTCATCAGGTTCGTTCTCTCTCTCCAAGATCAACCCAAAGTTGTTGAGAAGGATCTACAGGGCATGTCGTCCCACTTTGAGCGAGCCAAATCTTGCACTTAACTTGGAAATTTGTGACTATGTCAACAGCAAACAGGGTTCAGCCCCTAGAGAAGCAGCAATTGCAGTGGCCAAACTTATCAGTCAAAGAGACCCTCAGACCTCCGAGTTGGCTGTGTCTCTATTGGATAATTTGGTCAAAAACTGTGGCTACCCATTCCACTTACAGATTTCTCGTAAAGAGTTTTTAAATGAATTGGTGAAAAGATTCCCAGAAAGACCTCCATTGCGTTATAGCCGAGTCCACAGGTTGATCTTGGCCCAGGTCGAAGAATGGTATCAAACAATCTGTAGAACGTCCAAATATAAAGAGGATTTCGGCTACATTAGGGACATGCATCGTTTGTTATCCAACAAAGGTTACATCTTCCCAGAAGTCAAAGTTGAGGATGCTGCTGTTTTGAACCCTTCTGACAACTTAAAGTCTTTGGAAGACTTGCGTAAAGAAGAAGCGGTGGTCAACAGTGCCAAACTACAAGAGTTGGTCAGAAGAGGTAGACCACAGGACTTGCAAGAGGCCAACAAATTGATGAAAATCATGGCCGGCTTCAAAGACGACAGCTTAGAGGAAAACAAGAAACAAGTTAACGACGATGTGGCCAGGTTGCGGAGGAAGGCAGAGATTTTAGCTGAAATGTTGAATAACATTCAGAGCTCTAACGGTTCAATTGACGATTCTAATGAAGCAGTGATTGAATTGTATTCTGCAGTGAAATCTTCCCAGCCAATTGTCACCAAGATTATAGAAGAAGAGAACGACAACGAAGAATACGTTCAAGATTTGTTGGGATTGAACGATACCATCAACCAATTGGTTGAAAAATTCCTGTTGTTGAAATCTGGCAAGGTCGAACAAGCAGGTCAAATCAAAGTCTCTGGTGGTGCAGGTGCTGGTGCTGAAGTCAACCTCATTGACTTTGACGACGACGAAGGCCCAATCAGTAATGATAAACGTGATGATCAAGGGTACCAAGATTTATTGAGTGATTTGTCTAACTTAGCATTCACCGAGAACTCTGCTCCCAAAACCGGAAGTCAAAGCATCGATCTCAACAACTTGTTTGGTGCTGGTGGATCTATTGCATTGGGTGGACAGCCTTCTGGCCAAGCTGCTCCTCTCCAACAACCAGTTCCACAAGCAAGTACCACTGGCTCTTCGGGATTCGACTTGTTGGGTGACTTAAACTCTCCATCTCCACAGCTTCAATCCAATGTCAACACAGCTGCTCCCGCCAACAACAAGTTGGATCCATTTGGTCTTAATTTCCCTTCATCTACTCCCGGAAACGTCCAATCCTCTCTCAAATCCACTTCATTGATCAACCAATCCAACAATTTGAAAATTGAAGTGGGCATCTACAATTCTTCCGGATCCTCTCTTACTGAAGGTAAAGTTTTCTTCAGTAACACCAATAGCAGCACCATCAATAACTTGAGATTCATGTTAGCGGTTCCAAAAAGCTGTAAATTAAACTTGAAACCACAAACTTCTGAAACCGTGTATGGATTCAGCAACCAATCAGTCACTCAAGATTTCTCTATTGAAAACTCTCAAGGTAAGCAATTGAAAGTGAAATGGAAAGTTGAATACTCTGTTAACGGTGAAAAATTAGAAGAAACTGGTGTGAGTGTGTTAGAATAAATGACTTTATAAACTGTTCTGTTCTGTTATATTTTTATTACTACGAAAAGCTTCAAATTTTTATTACTACGAAAAGCTTCAAATACATAAACGTAAATTCATAAAATACAATCAAACATAGCTAATCATGGATAAGCATGATGCTCAGACATGAAACTTAAACGCAATACATAATCATGATCCTCAAAGTTAGTGAGAATCAGTCATAGTACTCGAGTCGAAAAATGATCCTCATGATACTCAAGGTCTGCACAAGACGTCGTCAATGATAAGCAAGTATCCATTGTTGACTTGTCTGACAGACACAACAGGAACGTAGGTTTTGTGGTCAACACTAACAGAGAACTGACTAGTTTTGACGTTCTGTTTAATGTACACAAGGGCACCTGACATCAAATGGGTGGTCAACTCAGTTATACCAACCTGTTCGTCCACGGAAGCTGATTCGACTAGCTTGTCGATGTCCTCAATAACGTGGTTACGCAAGAACGAGTCCAAATTTGCTTGAAGAATTCTCTCTTCGTCTTCTTCCAGAGAAGCCGAGGACAAGGCGGTTGGGAACTCCCAGGGTTTCATGTTGCTGAGTTTGTTTTCGATGGCGTTGTTGCTGGGGGCAATAATCACCAAGGAGCTGGACTCCAGCTCTGTCTTCTTGTCGAGCTCCACGTTGTCTCTGAGGTAGCCCGCAAAGTAGGAAATCGTGCTGATTTGAGGGATGATGGTCTGGAGCAAGTTATCCTGATTATCGCCAAAATCGAGAATCACCTGGTCTTCGCCGTTCACTAGACGTTTGCTGTGTTTCTCGTCAAATTGAAACTTGAACACATTTTTGGCTTCTCTCTTGGCTATCTTATCCTCAAATTTGAACTTGAATACGTTTTTAGCGTCTCTTTTGTCCTTGCCGGTTTCGGCGCTAACAGCCTCTTTGAGCTTTTCCAAATCTAACACGTTCTTTGCGGCAACTACCGACAAGAGCATGGCCACTATAAATGTAGCAAAGTATCTCATTTTCGATGATTTTGTGGGTAAATGAAGAAGAAATGTAGTAGATAAAAGTTGGTTAGAAAACAAAATGATGATAATTTGTTTGCGCGAAAATCTAAAAAAACCTCGTTACATCCGAAAATGGAACATGAAATTAAAATCACCAATAAATTTACAGTCACTCATACAATGTTTGAATTTTATTAAACATAGAAAAAAAGAATAAACGTTAGAGAAGATACAAATATAATTAATAATTATTAGAATGGAAATTGTTGATAAGAAGATCCCAACTAGTGGAACATGGCGATGGTTGGATTAGACTTAGTACAAAGCGACACCAACGGCAGCGAAACCAACGATAACGGAAGCCAACTTAACGGCAGCGTTGTTGGAAGCACCAGACTTCTTGTCAGAGGAAGAAGAAGAAGAGGAGGAGGAGGAGGAGTCGTCAGAAGAAGAGTCGGTGGATTGACCGTCCTTGTTACCCTTCTTAGAAGAAGAAGAAGAAACAGTAGAGGAAGCACCCTTACAGTAGAACTTGTCACCCTTGATGTCACCATCCTTGTTCAACTTAACGAAGTCAGAACAAGACAAGTCACCAGTAGAGGTCAAGTTGAAACCACCGGCAACCTTTTGCAAGGATTTGAAGGTACCATTGTCAAACTTACCGTCCAAAACAACGGAACCGCCAATTTGAGACAATTTAGGGAAACCATCGAAAGAGGTCAATTCACTGTTGTCTTCAACTTTCAAAGCACCACCGATCTTGGTGACTTGAGGGAAGTCAAGTTCTTCCAAATCATCGTTGTTGGTGATGGAGAGAGATTTACCAATAGATTTCAATTCCTTGAATTCAATCTTGTCAAGAGAGTTGGAGTCCAAGGTTAAAGTACCGTCAACTTGGGTCAAGTTAGCAACGGACAAAGAGTTGATGTTTTGCAAGAACAAAACGTTAACTTCACTCAATTGGTCCAAGGAGACATCGACCTTGTCAGCGTTAGAAGAGATGGACAAGGTGTCGGTAACCTTTTGCAAACCAGAGTCAATAGATTCAATGTCTTGATTGTTGTTGACGTTGAAAATCTTCAATTTGTAAACGTTGATACCGTCCAAGGAGGTCAAACCAGTGTCGGAGATGATAATAGAGTCAGCGGAAGTGATACCAGAGGTCAAACCGGATTTTTCCAAAGCTGGCAAAGCGTTATAGGTCAAAGTACCAACGGTGGTCAATTGAGCCAAGTTAACAGTAGATAAGATTGTGTTAGAGTCAAGAGTCAAGTCACCGGCAACCAATTGCAAGGTTGGGGCGTTGAAAGCTTGAGCTTGGGTGATGTTTTGAACAGTCAACTTACCGTAAATCTGTTCAACACCGGTCAAATCGACGGAACCGAAGGAGTCACCTTGGATGGTGATGTCACCAACTGCGGTAGCACAAGCAGTGATAGAGGCAACTTGTTGGGAGTTGGTGGCAGTGAAGTCCTTGAAGGAACAAGCCTTGGTGACATCTGGGGTAGCAGTGGTCAAGGTGGAGTCTGAACGTTAGTAATTGCAATATTTATTATTCAAAGTCCAAAAATAGGCTTTGGACCTTTACTTGAAAAAAAATGGATCGATAAAAATGCGTGCGGCATCCAAAGTCTCAGCCTCGAAACCAGCACAAAAGGCAATCGCAGTGCTCGAATCAAAAATTTCACCAAAGAGGAATTGTTAGCACATACATCGTTTAAACAGGGATAAAGACTAAATGTAGTGAAATGGATATGATCCCTTGGTTTATATAGATGAGGGACATGTAAAGAATTGAGTTATCAATTGATTGATTGAAAAAACCGAGGATATAACGATGGATCAAACCATACTTTTCGAGGGGACTGAGAAGGCACGTTTTCTATCAAGTTTGGATCAAATACATACTGTTAGCACCGAGAGCCAAGCCAGCTAAAGAAGCGGCAGCAAAGACTTTCTTGAATTGCATTTCTGGTTAATTAGCGAGTGGATAACCCTAAAACAAATCAATCAAGAAGAAGAGAAATAAGTACAAAGTATGTAAAAAAAGTGGAAATTGTCTCACTTATAAAGAAGTGAGGCACACAAAGAGAAAATTATATAATGTTGGAGGAAAGGGATGGAAAATTTTGCCATGAGATTGTTAGAAAATACCGGAGCTAAATTAGGAAAAGGTATTGGTCGGATATCGGGCCAGGGTTACTAGCCGGGCAGTTCCGACCCATATCAGCAGTCGACATAATAGACGCCTTACTGCCTTGAAGCAATAGTTTCGAGGGTGGGGTTATAACATATGACTTGGCTCCAATTAAGCCTTGTTGAGGTTACAAACATAAACTATTCTCTTGACCGACTTGTGAAAAATATCCATATCTATCAAGAGGTAAGTGTTTACCTGGTAATGGGGCTTGCATTTTGTGTTTTAAGGTTTGTTGACATTTGAACATTTGGCATAACCTTTTATCGAGTTGCACAATAAAGCCATCGTAATATATGCGTCGTCAGTTTATTTGAAATGTCAACTATTTGTGTGTGTTCCCAATCGGGCAACACAATAATGTCGTCTCCCAGCCACCTCGACTTCCGAGGGGCAATGCTGCCAACACCCTCTTAAAAATTCGAGCGATTTTTTTCCTGTCCTGAGTTCCGAGGGTGGATCACATCTTTCTTTGTTCGTTGAGTAAACACCTCTCTTAGCTTTAAATTTTATCGGCGACAATAATCTGGATTCCGGTCCCGTGTACTCGTGTATTCTAGTATCAACGTAAATACATAATAACTGAGCTCGAAAACTTACGAGCAACTCACGGCCGCTTGTCTTTCAGGCCCCCTTACTCCTTATTCAGCCCCTTTTTGTTGATCCATTCACAACTATAACTTGAAATTAAATGGCTGGCTGTTCTATTTTCGGATTTCCTTCGAAACCACTAGTAAATAATGCTTACACAATATGCAAGTAATCTGCAATGCGTCGGTCCAAATCTGGTACAACAGTCGAAAAATGAGCATTTCCATTTTTCACTCACTTTTAGCTTTTTTGCAGCTTCCATTGATAAGCGAGTTTTAAGCTATTTGGTCTTATGTCAGAACAGGGTTCGCCTATTGTGATTGAGTGTTTCAATTCTTATTCGTCCTTGATCGTGTTGTCTCGATGAAATTCGCAATCTATAGTTTGCAAATAAACAATCTTTATAATTGTAGTAGAGAAATGAGCCTGTCGATGTAATACACACAACGATGAATACATGGAGGTGGCGGTTTATTAAGACTTATACATGAGTGGCACAGAGAAGGCATACCACCGAAGATAATATGCCACTTAATTAAGTTATGCATTTTCTGGGTTTACATCCAAGCGAAGCCCTTGTTTTGAAAAGTGTAGTGATTGTAACTTTACCAAACCTCGCAATGGGCTACCAAAGTATAATGAATGACCCAACAACAATTTCAAAGCTCTCCCTGATGTTGGGATACGAAAGAAGGGTATACTATCCGGCTGAATTTTCTAAGCACAGTGTTCACCTAAAACTTGTTTTCCATTTCGACCCCTTCATTCGTAGGCAGCATTAATTAGCTTCCTGCTGCTGAAGATTGATTCATTAGTCTCCAGAGATTCGATCTTCAAGTGAATCATTCAGAAATACAAAAATGGTAGGTCTGTAAGCAAAATGATAGAGGAAGGGATTATTTTGTTTAAGTCTGGAAGATAACCGCCGAGAACATGCAACTGCTGCCCTAGTCTAGCGCAGCTTAGATTGAATCAGCTCACACACTTTTCCTCAACAAAAGCGCCCTTAGAAGTTCGGAAGTGTTTAGAGCTATCCAGAATTGACCAGGCCCTCTCAATTCCCTACTTATCTGTGAGAAGGAAATAAGAATAGGGATAGACAAACTCACTGGTCAATTAAAAGGGATCTAGAAATGTCTGAGCTTGACTGGTATGTTATCTATGTGGATTTGAGAGCTTTGGAAATATCACTATTCGTACATTCGGAAACTCATATCTGGTGCGATTTGTGAAATGGCTGCAAAAAAACAAAAGCCTGGAGCCTGTGGAAAATTCCCAAACAGAAAACCTCAGTCGGACATCAACTTGTATTGGGTTCATTGAATCATTGACTGTGTCGGCTGTTATTTGTTTGAATTTCTCAATTGGTGTTTTTCCTCGTAGCTTCATTTTTACAATTTTTTGAAATTAGAAGTTTTTCGTAAATAATCTCATAAAAATTCATTCAACAACTTTTGAAACTCAGGGCTAAATCTCTAAAAGCAAAAAATTGAAATCTCTCACCACTCAGGCATACCAAACTAAACTGGTAGAGGAGAAATTACTATAGAGATTTATCAGCGCTTGGGATTATTCATATGAATGCTCTCCTTATGCCAGGAGAAACTTCGCCTAGAAAATGAAGAGTAAGTTCAGTGAATCTGCGGCAAAGCTTCACCAAGAAGCATACGAAGAGTAAGAATGGCCAATGCAAAGATAATCAAAGACAGAGCAAGTCCCATGCGTAAGATAAACAGTAGTTGCAATCATTATGAATTTTCTCTTACGACTACTTCTAATTTCTCATATGGATATAGATAGATAAAAGGAGTAAACGGAAAGTGTCACATGAATGTTATGAGTTGCGTGAGCTACTAAAGACTTCGTAAATATAGATAATATAAATAACATAAGCATAAATAATATAAATATAAATAACATAAATCAATAACTCAATAAATAGTATAAATAACTGACAAGTAACAAACAAGAATCTCAACTCAAATCAAACATCTATGCTTTTTCAGCCAATTCTTCAAGTAACTTGAAGTTACGTTGTTCAATAGAACCGTTTCCTGGTAATCTTGAATTGCCCATCAAGAAGTTATCAACTTCTCTGGCACATTGTCTACCTTCTTGGATACCCCAGACGACCAACGACTGTCCTCTTCTGCAGTCACCGGCAGCAAACAACTTGCCAGCCCCAACTCTGTAGCCAGATGGGTCGGCGGTTTCAATGGTACCTCTCTTGGTTTTGGCAACCTTTAAGTTGTCAGCTTCCGGGCCGACGAAACCCATGGACAACAACACAACATCAGCAGGGAACAACTCTTCAGAGCCAGGAACTTCCGCCATTTGCCAGGCTCCACTGTCGGAGCGTTTCCATTCAACTCTCACGGTCTTGATTGCCTTGACATTGCCCTCTCCGTCGTCAACGAATTCCTTGGACAAAATGGAGTACTGTCTTGGATCCTTGCCGTAATGAGCGGTGACTTCAGAGTGGCCGTAGTCAACTCTGAAGATCCTAGGCCATTGTGGCCATGGGTTGTCTTTTGGTCTGGCAGCTGGAGGATTTGGTAACAACTCGAAGTTGGTGACCGACTTGGCACCGTGTCTGACTGAGGTACCCAAACAATCGTTACCAGTATCACCACCACCAATGACAACAACGTGTTTACCATTGAGTGTGTGCTTGACGTCTTCTAATTGGTCGTCCAACAAGGCCTTGGTGTTGGAGTGCAACAATTGCATGGCAAACTTGATGTTGTTCAACTCACGTCCTGGGATTCTCAAGTCCCTAGGAATGGTGGAACCAACAGCAAACACAACAGCGTCGTTTTCGGCTTCCAACTCTTCAACGGTCACGTCTTCACCAATGGTGGTGGAACAGATGAATTCGATACCTTCAGCGGCCAACAAGTCAGTTCTACGCTTGACAATGCCCTTATCCAACTTCATGTTGGGGATACCGTACATCATCAAACCACCAGGTCTGTCGCTTCTTTCGTAAACCTTGACAGAATGACCTGCTTTGTTCAATTGGTCAGCAGCTGCCAAACCAGCAGGTCCGGAGCCGATGACAGCCACAGTCTTACCTGTTCTGATTTGAGGAGGATTTGGTTTTATCCATCCTTGTTCGAAAGCGTGGTCGATGATGGCACATTCAACAGATTTGATGTTAACCGGATCTTCGTTGATTCCCAAAACACAAGCTCCGTTACATGGAGCAGGACAAATTCTACCAGTGAATTCGGGGAAGTTGTTGGTCATCATCAATCTTTGCAATGCATCGTACCATCTGTCTTGGAACACCAATTCATTCCATTTTGGAATAATATTGGAGATTGGACACCCAGTGTCAGAGGTACAGAATGGGACACCACAGTCCATACATCTGGCGGTTTCATGCTTCAACTCGTCCTTCAGCAATCTTGAAGTCATTTCATTCCAGTCGCTGGTTCTTGACTTGGCTGGTCTGTATTGTTCGTTACGACGCTTATACTTCATGAAACCTCTCACCTTGTCCAATTTAGCAACGGTCTTCTTCTGGGTTTCAGTGTTGGTGATGGTGTCTTCTAAGTCCAAAACCTTTGGCTCAGCATGAACTGGCTTACCGTCTTTATGGTGAACGTGGCCCTGTTTGATCTTGGCAGCTTCACCATTGGTGACATCGGCTTCTGGGTCTTCCTTGATGTTCTTCAAGAACCTGTTCAACTCATTCTTCTTTGCCTCTTCCTGCTTCTTCTTTTCCTTTTCCAAAACCTTCTTATAGTCATAAGGCAAGACCTTGACGAAACGGGGTAAGATTCTGTTGAAGTCACCCAAGATGCGGTCAGCAACTTCGGAGCCAGTGTAATGACGATGGTCTTCAACCAAACCCCGCAAGAAGGCGATTTCAGAGGGCTCAGTGACCTGGGATAACTCAACATTTTGTCCGTTAACCTTATCGCCAAAGTCTTGAGCCATATCCAAAACGTACGCAATACCACCGCACATACCAGCAGCGAAATTACGTCCTGTTCCACCCAAAACAACCACACGTCCTCCAGACATGTACTCACAGCCATGGTCACCAGTACCTTCACACACAATGACGGCACCGGAGTTTCTAACGGCGAATCTTTCAGCAGCGATACCTCTGATGAAAGCGGTACCAGAGGTAGCACCGAAAAAGGCAGTGTTACCGGCGATGATTTGGTCCTCAGCCTTGAACTTGGATCCTTGAGGAGGGTACAAGATAATCCGACCACCTGAGAGACCTTTACCGATGTAATCATTGGCGTCACCTTCCAATTCCAAGGTGATACCGGGGGCCAAAAATGCACCAAAAGACTGTCCAGCCGAGCCCTTCACGTTGACATGAATGGTGTCGTGAGGAAGACCCTGTTCGCCAAAGATCTTGGAAACTCTGTAAGAAAGAGTGGTTCCGAGAGTTCTGTCGGTGTTGACGACATCACAGTCAATGGTAACAGGCAAGCCCTTGGCCAAAGTGAGTTCAGATTCGTCAATGAGCTTATTGTCGATTCTGACGTGAAGCCTGTGGTCTTGTTTTCTGACACAGTAGGTGGCCACACCTGGTCTGATGGTGTGAGCTGGAGTGAGGATTGGTGAGAGATCAAGGTTGGCGTTCTTGGTGTTTCTCAAGTCCTCTCTGACCTTCAATTTTTCAGCTCTGCCCACCATTTCGTTAATGGTTCTGAAACCAAGTTTGGCCATGATTTCACGCAATTCGTTGGCCAAGTAGTAGAAGAAGTTGATGACATGTTCAGGAGTACCTTCGAACTTCTTACGCAATTCTGGGTCCTGGGTAGCGATACCAACTGGGCAAGTACCCAAGTGACATTTTCTCATGTAGATACAACCCATTGCAATCAAGGGAGTGGTTGCAAAACCCCATTCCTCTGCACCAAGCAAACAGGCCACGGCGATATCACGTCCAGTACGAAGTTGGCCATCTGTTTGAAGAACAACACGGCCACGAAGATCGTTCAACACCAAAGTTTGATGGGACTCGGCCAAACCAAGTTCCCACGGCAAACCAGCGTACTTGATGGAAGTGAGCTTGGCAGCACCTGTACCACCGTCACCACCAGAAACCAAGATGTTCTCGGAACCTGCCTTGGCCACACCTGCTGCAACAATACCAACACCAACTTCAGACACAAGCTTCACAGAAGTACGTGCACGCGGGTTGGAACACTTCAAGTCGTACAACAATTGTTTCAAATCTTCAATAGAGTAAATGTCATGATGTGGAGGTGGAGAAATGAGACCAACACCTGGAGTTGATCTTCTAGTTTTGGCAATTTCTCCACTGACTTTATGGCCTGGCAATTCACCACCCTCACCCGGCTTGGCACCTTGGGCCATCTTGATTTGCAACTCGTCAGCATCGGAAAGATAGTAAGAAGTGACACCGAAACGACCAGAGGCAATTTGCTTGATGGAAGAACGCATGGTATCACCGTTTTCAGCAACTTGGGATCTGGCAGAGTCTTCACCACCTTCACCAGTGTTGGACTTACCACCGAGTCTGTTCATAGCCACGGCAATTGTGGAATGTGCTTCCATGGAGATGGAACCATAGGACATGGCACCGGTGAAGAAACGACGAACAATTTCAGTCCAAGGTTCGACTTGGTCAAGAGGAACTGCTGTTCCGGATTCGTAGTCAAAGTCAAGAATACCTCTCAAAGAACAGTTTTTGATGGCTTCATATTCTTTCTTGGAGTATGCTTCATAGGCTTTTTCGTTCTTGTTACGAACAGCATCTTGCATTGATGCAATGGCTGCGGGTTCATTGATGTGGCTATCACCACCGTCTCTCCAGTGGTATTCACCAGTTTCTGGAAGTGCCACAGGCTTGACAGTGGTACGGCCAGGATATCCTCTTTCGTGCATCGAGAAAGCGTCTTGGGCAATGTACTCGAAAGTAATACCTCTGATACGAGAAGCAGTACCAGCAAAACAACGGTCAACCACAGAGTTGTCAATACCCAAGGCTTCGAAAATTTGTGCACCCTTGTAGGAAGCCAAGGTGGAAATACCCATTTTAGACATGACTTTGAGAATACCAGCGTCAACGGCCACTTTGTAGTTGGCGATGATTTGATCATTGGTCAATTCTGCCTTTAATAATCCTTCAGAGCTCATACGGATCAATGTCTCAATAGCGAGATATGGGTTGATACCGTCGGCACCGTAACCCACAAGACAACATGCATGATGGACTTCTCTAGCTTCAGCAGTTTCAATGAGCAAAGCAACCTTCGAACGTTGCTTTTGACGAACCAAATGATGATGCACAGCACCAACAGCAATGAGAGCAGAGATTGGGACCCTGTCAACACCGACTTCTTTGTCGCTCAAAACGATGACCTTGTGTCCTTCTGCAATGGCATGAGAAGCTGCCTGGCAAATGTCGTCGATTCTGTTAGTGTAGCCTAGGATACCATCAGCTTTCGAGAAGGTAATGTCGATGGTGGTGGAAGTCCAGCCAGGATAAGCAACGTTCATGCCACGAATGGCAGCAAGCTCAGTGGACAGAAGGATTGGAGACTTCAACAATAAACGATTACACTGATTTGGTTTCATTTCCAAAAGGTTACCTTGAGGACCAACGTAACAGTCGAGAGACATGACAATCTCTTCACGGATTGGATCGATTGGAGGATTGGTGACTTGAGCAAACAATTGCTTGAAGTAGTCGTATAATAACTTAGGTTGTTCTGAAATACAAGCAAGAGCATTGTCATTACCCATTGAACCCAAGGCTTCTTTACCTTCGGCCATTGGGGCCAAAACAGAGGCGACTTGTTCGTGTGAATAGCCATAAGCGACGAGACGAGGGTCGGTTTGAACGGTTTTGGATTTTGCTTGAGCAGACAATTCCAAATCAGGACCCAAGGAAGGTCCAACTTTGGCAGACAAATCATCCATGGTAATCATGTTGGCAAGAACCCAAGACTTGAAGTCGAAACGAGAGGCCACTTTATTCTTCAATTCACGGTCATCGACAATACGACCTTCTTTGGTGTCCACAAGCAACATTCTACCAGGTTGCAAGCGGCCCTTTTGCAACACTTTTTCAGGCTCAATATCAATAACACCAACTTCGGAAGCGCAAATGATTCTGTCGTCATCAGTAACGTAGTAACGACAAGGTCTCAAACCGTTACGGTCCAAGTTTGCACCACAGTAACGGTCATCAGCGAATGTGAAAAGGGCAGGACCGTCCCAAGGTTCCATAAGACAAGCAGCCCATTCATAGAATGCTTTCTTTTTGGAGTCGATATGGGAGTCATTTTGCCATGCTTCAGGAATCAACATCATGACGGCTTCAGGTAATGAGACAACCCCGTTAATAACCAACAATTCCAAAACGTTATCGAAAGCGGCGGAATCGGAACCACCTTCTTCGATGATGGGATATAATTTATCCAATTCATCACCGAACAATTCAGAAGACATGACACCTTCTTTAGCTCTCATCCAATTTTTGTTACCACGTAAGGTATTAATTTCACCATTATGAGCAGCCCATCTTAAAGGTTGAGCACGATCCCAGGAAGGAAACGTGTTTGTTGAAAATCTTGAATGGACCAAAGCGAAATGAGCTTCATATTCTGAGTTGACCAAATCATGATAGTAGGCGTAAACTTGATTTGGGGCCAATTGACCTTTGTAAACGATAGTTTTATTGGACAACGAACAAATGTAGAACCAGTTGTGTAAACCGATGGTATGAGAAGATTGTTTTCTAAGTATAAATAATTTTTTTTCAAAATCTTTTTGGTATTTTGATGCAAATTCATCTTGATCGATTTCAAGGTCAGCGGTGGAAGCCTGAACCACAGCAGGTTGCAAGATCAAAGGTTCACGAGACAAAGAAGCAGGACCCAAGATGGAAGAGTCGTGAGGCACTTTTCTCCAGCCAAGGACTTTCAAGCCCAAGGATTTGGCGATGCTTTCGAAAGTTGCCTTTGATTTCTCGAAAACAGCTTCGTCTTTCTTGAAGAAGAGGTTACCGGTACCGTACTGTCCCAAAGGAGGCAAGTCGACATTGCAGTGGTATTTGAATTCTCTTTGCAAGAACTTGTGGGGCAAGGAGCTCAATAAACCAGCACCATCACCGTCTTTTGGGTTCAATTCACCACCTCTGTGGGTCATGTTGCAAAGCAAGTTGCGACAGTCCAGGACGATTTTATGGGAAGCTTCACCTTTTATGTGGCAGGTGAAACCAACACCACAAGCATCTTTTTCATATTCTGGGTTGTACAAACCCTTGGCGGTAGGGATTGTAGATGCCCAAGATTTGTTTTCTGGAGTTTCGTCGTAGTTGTAGATGTTAGTTTGAAACTCCTCGTGAGGGAGATATGAGGACATGACTGGGGGTTAGTATGAGGAAAAGCAAGCAGCGGAGGCTGAGAAGAGAGAAGAAAGCAGAGAGAGAAGAAGTCCAAACAACCGGAAGGAACAATAATCAAAGGCGTTGAATCAATAAAAATCATACAAAACCAATGCAAAACCAATAAAAAACTCAAAACAAATATGGTGTAGCGGCAATGAAATTAACATTCCCCAGTGATAACAGGCAAGAACAAGCGCCGTTCTCCAATTCAGCCATAGCCTAGTTTCTAAAGCCAAATACATACCGAAAGTAGCGTTCTCCCGCAATCCTTAACTATGTATAAGATGAAGTAGCAAAAAGTTAATTGGGGAATTGTCGCCTTTAAAGCGTCCACGATGTGGTCGGATTTTGCGAAAAGATGCAATTTCGCTATCATTCGATATCGCCAGCCAATCACACGCGCGCGTTTGTAAGCTGGGTGCAAATGTGTGCAGTCCAAGTGAAAATTGGCAGGGCTGAATTTGGTGAGTTTCGAGGGTTCGAAGGGTGGAATTTGAAGATTGTTAGGAGATTTGAAGATTTGTTAGGAGATTTGAGGATTTGATTTCGTGGTTGGGATTTGATTTGGAGATGGGCTGTTGAGCGGAGATTTTGCACTCGAATTGCAAGTTTGCTGCAAATTGCCTGGTTGTAAGAGGTTGCACCTGGTGTGAATATGGAAAGTTTGCAATATGGCTACATGCAACGGCCTACAAGATTTGATTAATTTTGAGTTTTGCAGATGAACTCTCGAAATGACAAACCAACGAATGATTTTGGTACAGGCCGTTGTGTCATTCGTTCGTACATTATTATGAGAGTAGAATCAGAAGGTGGGGTTCTTGCCTGGTGCCTGGCCAATAGAATGTGACTGAATACGGGATTTTGGCTCTCTTGATTATCTAGAAAATTTAAATTGCCTGCCGATTTCCGGTGGTCCATAGATCTTTTGTTTCTTAATACCGATGTACTTTTGATTGGTGTTTTATTGCAAGAATGGTCGTTCGAAGAAGCACCAATTGAGAGGAAATTTTCTTCATGTTTGGATATCAACGAACCCTTCCACCACAGACCAGTCTCCATCGGCCCAATTTTCATTTTTTACTTCATCTTCACTTTTCACCTTTCACTTTTCACTTTTCGCTTTACTCCGGTTCTCCATTTCCCCATATCTCCATTTTTCACATTCATTTTTGATGCGCACTTACTTCAATTGGCTCATCTTCTCATTTGTTGAATAACGTTCGAGAAACATGTGTGGAAGCGGTATTGTTCAGAGTTGTAGACCCGCTGGGACATGTAGAATTCTTGAGTCTTGTAGGTCTGCTGAGAGATCCGAATGCCCAGACTTGCTGGGTTCACACTGTTGACTGGCCACCTTGGTGAGACTACTTTACCCACTTAGCACAAACAAGTACACTGCACCAACTAGTACGCTTAGCACCAACTAGTAAGCTTAGCACACTAGTAAGCTTAGCACCAACTAGTCCTAGAGCTTCCAAACTCGTTGGAATACTTGCCAACGCTAGAGACACCTACACCAGCTTACTTCAACTTTCCCTTAATCCGCCGAGGTGGTGAGCTGCTTTCTGGAATTGCCGCAAAATCGGTATTTCACGATCCGACTTCCTCCCTTCAGCTCATTACGCACAAACAGTTACAACCTCTCACAAGCATCCAACTTCTCCCGAACACTTCAAGTTCCTTCCAAATCAAAGGTAGACCCTGGATGCAATACACCCGTACCGCACAATATCGAATGATTCTTCACCATAACCACTTTAAACCTTAATCACACCGATAACCACACCAATGCCCAACCCACGCAAACGCATTTCCCACAGCAAAGTAGCCAAACACCACCGCACTGCCCTCCATCGGCTTGCCATGGCAACCCTGCCACCTTTACTTCAATGTCCTTCAATTCAGTCTCACGTGACAATTTGAAACAAAAGAGACACTCACGTGACCAAATAAATCAATTAAACCACTCACGTGACCCCTCAATTACCTCCGCGGCGTCAAGGAGTCGACGATGATCATCACCGATTTAACACACTCCAAAAACACCATGACCACGCTCTCGAACCCGATGTCGCCCGAGCTGGCACGCCTCCATCTGGCACTGGGCTCGCCGGACGACCCCGGCTCGCCCGCCAAAAATTTCTCCAGAACCCCAACTTCCTGGGACGCCGACGACGACATGCTTCTAATGCATTTAAAGGACGAAAAGAAGCTTGGATGGAAGGAAATCGCTAGCAATTTCAACAACAGAACGCCAAACGCCTGTCAGTTTCGCTGGCGTCGTTTGAAGTCGGGGAACTTGAAAAATCCGCCCAAATCAGCCTCCTCGTTGTCGACGCCAAATCCGCCGCCCGCCAAACTTTCTTCCCCCGACAAACAACCAGTCAAAAAACCCAAGAAACACGTCAAAAACGAACCAAACGGTCCTCCGTACTCTCCCATCTCCAATGCTACGTTCACGGGCTACGATAATAGTATTTCAAACGCTTTAGCTGGTTTAAATGCTTTGTCAAATACTCCTTCGTCCATTCTGTCTCCTGCCACCGCCCCAAGACCCCAACCGGCTCATATAAACACCACCAACCACCCACAGCATTTCGACAAGTCTCCAAAAGAGGTGTCGTTGGACCCCCAGGCCCACGCTGCTCCCCCTGCCACCGGTGGAGGCTACTACGCAGACATTTCCGTCGACCCAACCATGAACTTGCCTCACAACTTGCCTCACCCTCATACGTCTGGCGTGGTAACAACGCCCCGAAACTCCGTGGGCGACAAGAACGTGCCGGCCCACAACAACTCCATCTTCCAAATTGTTCGTGATGACCGCAATTCCATCGTGTCCACAAGGGCTTCCATTTCTTCGTTGCCCTCAAAACTGATGAACATTCCTCATCATCAGCTGAACAACTCGGCGCTAGCCCACTTGCCAATTATCTTTGGTGGCAATGGCAGCATCTCGGGGCCTTCTCGTAACCTGAGTATCAGTGGCGCTGCCGGTATTGTTCCCCAAGCCAGTGTCCCCAGCTTGAGAAATGGCAGTGTCCTGGGTGTCAACGGCTCAGGATACTACCTGAGATCCGGCTCGGTGGTGATTCCTCACATGACCGAAAAGAACGAAGACAAAAAGGATGAAAAACAAAAGAAGGAAGAGAAAAAACTGATTACAAAGCCCAATAGCGACTCAGCAGATCTCGTGATCCCATGGTCCATGGAAGAAGATGAACTACTCATCAACAGAAGAAACAGAGAGCTTTCTTTCGCCGAACTACTGATTTTGTTGCCTCAACGTACTGAAGGTGAAATCTGGTCAAGAATTGATTACTTAGAAAAACTCCGGAATGGCCATCGGTCCTCCAGAGCCAGACGGAGACGGAAGAGTTCCATTGGCTTGGACGACGTCGATGACTTCTATGATGACGTGGATGACGTTATTGGCGGCATCGATAGCGATGATGACGACGACGTTGACGACGACAACGTGTTTGACGACGACGACGTTGACGAAGCTTCAATGCAACGTAAAAAACGGAAGAGACGAGCCAGTTCTGCCGTCAACCCTTTGGCTCGCAGAAAACATTAAGGAACCGGTTCACGACTAGATATTGAATATCCAGTGTTTCTTCCTACATCATTCAATTCTATGAAAAAACACTACATCATCGATTATGAGAGAGTTTGAAAGTCTTCTTTCGAGTCGACCAACTGTTTGAAGGTCCTTGCCATCGACTGTTTCGGTCCTTGCCATCGACTGTTTCGGTCCTTACCATCGACTGTTTCGGTCTTATCATTCATTCGGGGATTTCTTTCCGTGAATCATTTGAAAGTCCTCACCGTTCAGTCGAAAGGAATGCCCTTACCATTCATTTCTTCGAAATTCTTTGAAGCCCTTACTTGCTTTCTGAAACTCCTACATCATTTAATTCTTTGAAAAGTTAGATTCTTGTATTAAAATGTACATCCATCATCCAAAACTAGTACAATTTCAACCCACTGGTGATTTGGTCAATGACACTCTTAGGAGCAGGTCCCAAGCCCAACACGGTGGCACTGCCAGCGGCGATCTGGGTTCTTCCAGCGTCATGGACAATGTAGCAATTGACACCCAAAGACATGGCTTGTGCAAAAAGCGTATCCATTTCCTCTTGGTTTGGTACTTGCAAGGTGATTTTGGCCTGGCCATTGCCGTATTCCCATCTTGTCACCATCTCGGGGTTGTAAGCTTCACTTTCAGGGTTGGTGATTTTCTTGTAGAGGGCCAAAGTGGCATGCAGACATTGGGCAGCGGCTTTACCCTTTCCCATTTTCAAGTCTTGACGAACGATGAGGGTCATTCTGACTTCGCCTGGGATTTCGTTGAGAGACCGAGAGTCGACGTCGATGCCGTCGTCGGAGTCAGACTCATCTACCAATTCAAATGAGTCGCTTTCGGAGGTGGTGAGGATGGAATCTGTAGGGCTGTTTTGAGGCCGGTGTTGTTTCTTGCGGGCCGGCACCGGGGCCATGGCACGGCTGAGAAAGAAGCCGGTGGCGAGCGACACGAGGCTGACGGTGGCGAGTTGTGGCCAGGAGGGCATGCTGAGGAGAAGAACGAAGAGAGTTGAAGAAGAGAAGAGGAAGATCAAAAAGATCAGAAAGATATTTTCGCATCAAATGCGAAAAACATGAATATGAACATGAAGATAAGATGAGAGGAGAGATGAAGACGAGAAGTGAAGAGGAGAG
This sequence comes from Hyphopichia buzzinii, assembly GCA_030556945.1. Lineage (NCBI taxonomy): Eukaryota > Fungi > Ascomycota > Pichiomycetes > Serinales > Debaryomycetaceae > Hyphopichia > Hyphopichia buzzinii. The sequence goes on along the minus strand of JAKTUZ010000013.1, from coordinate 206,176 downwards.
ATGAAGACGAGAAGTGAAGAGGAGAAAGATGAGACGAGAGATGAAGACGAGAAGTGAAGACGAGCAGGTGAAGATGAGAAAGTGAAGACGAGAAGTGAAGAGGAGGAGTGAAGACGAGAGATGAATTTGAAGTATGAGGAAAGATTGAATAAGAAGATACGTGGGTAAAGACAAACTATGGAATGAATTGATACTGGATAATGTAGAATTATGTAAATGACTTACCAAAAAGATGGTGCACTCTGTTGATGATCTCCCAAACTGTCAAAGTGGTTTTCACTTGATACCCAAGCTCTCAAAAGCAGAAACCTGAGACAATACGGCAACTCGTCACCAGGTCCCACAATTTGGCTCACTGCTGGCTTATCAACGTCACATTGGCACTTAACGATTGAAACTAGTTTTTATCGTACAGAGTCTTGGAATCTCGAGTGTTTGTAGACCAATGCCAATCGCTAGGATGAGCTCGCCTTTCTGGTAGCAGTCCAACTTTCCAAGGTGAGCACGATTCATCGATTCGAAAGAATATTTGCACCCTTTCCTAGACCACGTCGAAATGTGAATTGTATTCTCCATATTCGGCGGTTTCTTCTTATCTCTTCCATCTCAGACGAGGAGATGATCTGGGCCAAATACACCCCAACAGACTCTTCGAAGAAGCAGAGAATTCCTCGAAATATGTAGATTTCATGAATTTTGTGGCTGACAGCCGTCTCGAGTCACGTATTTCGTCCGTGTCAGTCACGAATCCCATTTCTAAGAAACACTGAAAAGCCAAAAGTTTCTCACCATTCCACCCAACACATCATTGTCGCTACTACGCCAACACCTTCTTCTTCCCCTTCTTCTTCTTCTTTTCAACTTTCCCCGAGTACTTGCGCCAGTTGCTGACACGAACGTCCCTGTCGTCCTCCCACTGGCTCTCCAACTTTCGCTTCAACTCTCGCTCCTTCTGCGCCCGCTGGGCCTGCTCCCGCCGCTGCGTTTCCTCCCGCCGCTGGAAGTCCCGCTCCACCTGCTGGTGCTTACTCTGGTCGGCCAAAATGGCACCAACTCTCGCCCGGACTGCGGCGTTCGCTGGCGCCTCGTATGCCTCCACGGACTCGTTCACACCCTCGGCACTGGCGGCACTGGCGTAGATTGCGAGCAAGTTGTTCCTCTGTTCAAGCAACTCCTTCGTTTCATCATCAACACTCCCAACGCTGCCATCACCAGATGCCGCTTCAGGCGCCTCGACGGCCACAACCCGCTCTGCACGCTTGAGACGGTCAAACGCCGCCGGTGCCCGCGTGTTGCTCGTTTTGTCCGGGTGAACTAGAAGTGTCTTCTTTCTATAAGACCGTTTTACCCGATTTCCAAGATCACCACCCGCCAATGGGTTCAATTCCAACACAGAGAAGTAATCGCCATCACAGCAAGCCAAGATTCTCTCCACCTCCTTGTCTTTTGCGAGGGTCGACTCCTCTGCGGCCAAAATTCTATCTAAATCTGACATTTGAAAAGAAGCAAGTAGTTGATGCAAATTTCGCATCTGCAGCATCGAGAATAAATATAAGTCGAGGAAAGATACAAGAATAAAGAATTAAGAATAAAGATACAAGAACAAAGATTAAAGATACAAGAATAAAGAACATAAAGTACAGAACAAGATTACAACAAACACAACAACAGAGACATCAAACAACCGCAAACACCAAACAACACACCTCAAGATCAACTCTGCTTTTTCTTCATTTCAATCTCATATTCCATCTTCAGCTATTTAATCACATTCCCAACATCCCCTTCCCACCCATTCATGATCAAAAGAATGTGGAAACCTCGCTACTTCGACATCGGCGTCAACTTCTCCGACGCCATGTTCCAGGGCCGCTATAACGGCTCGTCCTCCTCGAAACACCCAGCAGATATCTCCCAGGTCATAGATCGGGCCCACACCTTCAATGTCAATCGCATGCTCATCACCGCATCGACCATCAAAGAGAGTAAGGACCACTTTGACCTCATCCTGCAATATAAAGGCCGCTTCGGTTCCACGGTCGGTGTTCATCCATGCTCAGTTGCACAGGAATTCTACGAATTAGACGATTCTGGCAACCCGACTGAGCAATTATCATCTACTGCGGATGAAAAACTTCAGACCTTGAAACAATTAACCATTGACGGTGTCGAAAACGGTTTTGTCAAGGCATTTGGCGAAATTGGTTTGGACTACGATCGATTACACTACTCGTCAGAGTCCCAACAGAAAACCATGTTTAAACGCCAACTTGAGGTCATTGCCGGCTTGAAACACCTCCAGCTCCCATTGTTCTTGCACATGAGAAACGCCTGTGACGACTTTGTTAGCATCATCAAGCCGTTTATCGAAAATGGTGATATCATCAGAGGAAACGGCGTGGTCCACTCGTTCACAGGAACTAAAGAAGAACTTGCTCAATTGCTCGAATTGGGTTTCTACATTGGGATAAACGGCTGCTCCTTGAGAAACCCTGAAAACTTGGAAGTTGCCCGCTTGATCCCCATGGAAAAACTCATGATAGAAACTGATGCTCCTTGGTGTGAGGTCAGAAGAACCCACGCCAGCTACAGCTACATCTCAAAGTATCCCAATAAATTCTACCCAGAAGTCGATCTCCCGGCGAAAGACCAGGAACTGACCAGTGTCGTCACAGATCAAGTAGAACAGCTTCAAATCAATGGGAAACAAAAGAAGAAACAACCAGCACAGAAACTTCCAGTGATAAAATTGGACGATTTCCTTCCTTACCCTTCGATCAAAAAAGAGAATTTTAACAAGCACTTGGAAGCTGTGTTAACCATCAAGAAGGCAGCCGCAAATACATCTGATGATTTCGATGAGGTTGGCGAGTTTGCCTACCCTTTGATAAAATCGAGAAACGAGCCCGTTTTCGTCGGATACGTTGCAGAAATCATGTGCCACTTATACGGCTTGAAAACTGATAAAGAAATTGAAGAGTTCATAGATTTGGTCTACACGAATTCTTGCAAGGTTTTCAGTTTATAATGAGAAATTTCAAGTGATGGTCTAAAGTTATTTCAAGGTACATTTTTCAGGCTTCCACGAACTATTAGTCTTCAGCAAATTATGAATCATTGGAGATTTTCAGCTGCCAAACTTTTGAACACTTTTAAAGGTTTCACTAGAACAAACTCCTGACTGCCAAATAGATGAATAATCGAAGCATATTGTTAAACATTTCAGTCTCTGACAAGTTTCAACTGAACACAAAAAAACCATCGATTCATATTCAACTACTTCATACACGGACTGAAAGATAGACTTCATTAAAAATACATAGACTCTAATTACACACTAGAATACACTACTCCGAGTCGGAGTACTCCCCCTCTTCAATCTCGAGCTCTCCGTCTGATAGCTCCACTTCCTCCTCGCCTTCGTCATCCTCTTCGACTTCATTTTCCTGAAATTCCTCGTCGTAGTCACCTTCATCTGACCTCACCTCATCTTCGTCTCCAAAAATCTCAATATAGTCTTCAACATTAACTGGTTGATCCAAAAAGGCCTCTTCCAGTCTCTTTCTAGATTGCATGGGAAGTTTCTTCTTCGGAGTTGGAGGCGCTTTCACTTGTGGTTGATTCACTTCGATCCCGGGAAAGCAAATGATATAGTTGTTCAATTCGTCATCTCTACTATCTTTTTGACGATTATTGTCAATCTTAGAAAACAATTCAATCTCTTTATGCGCCTCCTCTTCAAACGAATATGGGTTGTTGATATCATCTTTCAAGAAATTAGACACTGATGAAATGCTATTGTTGATGGGTGTGGTCGTTGCTTGCCCATTTGACGAAACCTTGGTATTAACATCCGACACAGGATTCAACAAGGCAGGCGCCGAGTTAATGCCACCAGAGGGACCAAATATCATAGGTTTCCATAGCAAGTTTTCGTAATTTAACGTAACGTAATTCTTAGACTTCCATTTATCTAAGGTTTGGTTAATTTTTTTCAAATTGATGACTATGGCATACGACTCGGTATCAGGGTTTTTGACAAGTGAGTCTAGCTGCTCCAACCCCACCACAACGTCAGACGGAATCATTCCAGTCAATTTGGATAACGTTTCAATGGATAAAGAAAGACACTCTTGGACTTCTGGTGACTTTCCTTCAATATATCTCTCATATAACGCTTGAAGTTGAAATGCAATTGCCAATTTCCAGTAATTCCTGTAACTCAATAAACCAAGATCACTTAAGGGTTTTTCGGGAGTTCCGAACTTGAACTCGTGTCTGGTCAACAAGTAGCTGAAATCGATTAATAAATTTCCGTACCCTTTACGCTGATAGATTGGTAACGTTAAAATACAACTGACATTGTAGTCAGAGTTATTCAACTTTTCTTTGGAGAAGTAACCCACAAAGTGATACTTGTTCGGGTCCTCGTCACTAATCTCAGTTAAAACGTAGAAGATAAATGGCTCGACATCATAATAAAGTGTCTTGGAGTTCAAGAATAACTTGGCCAATAAACATAAGTTTTGACAATAACTTATGTTTTTCCGTCCATCGACTTCCCAAAGGGCTACTCTGGATTTGAGATCCCTGTAGATCTCAATACCCGGAGGACGATGATTTGACAAATTACAATTCTTGAGCAGGTGCCGTTCATAGGAAAACGGAGAGCTCATGTACTTCAAACAATACTCACAGATGTACAAGATTTTGGATTGAGAGTATTCCTCGGGATAAGGAGCAGTATACCAGGTGTCAATCTCGTAGTCTCTGAATTGGATCTTCTTGATGCGTGATTTCAAGTAATTCTGTGGTTGCGGCGGCATTCCCGTTGAGGAAGGAGCCGGTGTTGATCTATTACTGCTAGGAGCCGATGCCAATTGGTCCTCATCATCTTGCTCATCGTCAGTCGAATCCTTCTGTTTCTCGAGGCGGAGTTTCTCTCCTTCAATCAAATATTCTTTGAACTGAGCCCGATCCAGGCTGGTGGGCTCAGTGTCATTGATAATGCAATCAGGAAAGGGTAAGATTCCTTTATACGGAAGTTCTTGCTTCGATAAGTCAGGGGGGTCATTGGTTACGGATCTGAGTAGACTCTTGTTGCTTCCGGATAGTTTCAATACTTTAGAGGCACCGTTAAATTTCTTTCTCCCTGGAGGCACTGAACGAGTACCAGGTTTTGGCAATAGCCTATCTGAGAAGTCAGAGGCCCTGAGGGAGGGATACTTTTTAGCAAGGGCCAATCGAAGATTCAAAGGATTGTAATTGATCATTAGTACTTTTGAGTATCTCGAAGACGAGATGACCTTTGCAGATGGATGGAAGTACAATTTCTTTCTTCCCCGTTTCTTTGGGCCAACTTGAGGCAGTATGAGAAAGTCCAAAGGGTCCCAAGAGTCAATGCTGGCATGCGATTGTGATGGCGCCACCGACGGCGTGGCCGAGGGGATCTTGACCGAAGACAGAGGCTCGTGTGGAGGTTCTAGTTCCTGAGCTTTGATGGGTCCTGGAATGACATAGGAAGGACGAGGTTCATTAGCTAGTCTCAGACTGTGTCTCACTGACGAGCCAGTTTTGTCTGTAATACCTCCTCTGGAACGAGAGCTGTTTCTGCTGGTGAGTTCTGGTGACACTTCGACTGGGGATCCTATCGGTGTTCTTCTCGTCCGGATGGAATCCTTCCCAGTGCTTGAATCCGCTAGACGGACTCGGCGATCTCTGCGGCCGCTGACACGAGACGACGCTGCCAAAGGTGCCACCAGTAGTGCCACGGGATCTTGCTCGGGCTGGGCCGTCCGGCCCTCTAGTAGCCGTTTCCTTCTGTCTGCCCTGCTTTGTATGGTCAAATTATCATATATTCTGTTGTTCGTTATTCGTAGCGAATCTAGTAGTTTGTTTGATGCCATTATAGAGATGCTGGAATGCAAGGGATCATGGGACTAGTGAAATGGGGTGTCCGTGAATGATGGTCGAATAGTTGTGGTGGGCTTGATTGAGTGAAATAAGAGAATCGAGAGTATCTCACTGAGTTTGTGAGCAAAGTCCACCGGAATTTGTAAGTGTCTTGTGGTGTGCGCGAACCCTTTAATGAAGCTGTTGTATACAATGACCACGAAGTCTAGCTTTACCTATATCGATTCAAAGTTTAGTGATATTCTTTGTTGTTGATGGAGTTTTCAGCGTTTACGCGTTGATGACAAAATCACTGGCCCGTATGCAGGATGTCATATAATTAGTGACAAAAATCAAGATCCTTTGCGACAACAACTACAATAGCCATTTACAAAATATGAATATAAAATATACAAAATATAAAAGATAATTCAATGGTGATAACCATGCCCATTGAGGAAAAGCAAGCAAAGAAGGTAATCTATTTCCGCCGTGGAGTAACAAGGAATTAGGGACAAGTTGATTGAAGTTGATCAAATCAATAGAGCGTAAACATCATAGCAAATGGGTGCACAACAAAAGTCAGTCAACGAATGACAATTAAAAACATAAGTAAAATATTTATTCTTCCGATGATAGGAGTCTAAAAGTTATTGGTTTAGTCTTTCTTTTCAGATTGAGCATTCTGGGCTTTTGAGTCGTTGTCATCGTCTTCTTGTTCTTGTTCTTCTTCTTCTTCCTCTTCTTCTTCAATATGCTTATCATACACGTTGTCACCATCTTCACCGTCATCGACGCCAGACATACCAAAATGAGCCAATAAAGATTGAGCAGACGAGGTGTCCAAATAGATCACACCGTTTTCATTGGTGATGGCATTGCTGGCTAATAACTTTTGCAAAGAAATTGCACCATTCTGCTCGGCGCCTAGTTGACCATCTTTCTCTTCAAGATCTTCAATCTGACTAGTGGATTCTTCTTGGTCATCTCCGAATCCTGACAACCCACGGCCATTATTACGTAAACCGGGTATACCACCAAACATATTGTAACCACCTCCAAGACCAGATTGAGAGCCTGCAGATTCACCTTGTTGACCGATGTCATAGTATTCACCAAACATTTCTTTGTAAATGTCATTATATGGAGCAGAAATTGGACCATATCTGGTACCGTTTGATTCGTCAATTTCCTTTGGTTCGAATTGGTCGTTACTTTCTCTCTTTTCAGATTCTAATTGAGATTCAATTTTTTTATTAATTTTCTTGTACCAATCGTCCAAAGTTTCATTCTTGGAGGCATCCAATAAGGCAACGATGACAATGGACATGTTATCACAACCAATACCGGAACCATCACTAGTTGGAGCACAACATAATTCCATAATTTCTTCACAAATTTGGGTAAACTTTTTATTTTCATAGATTCCTCTTCTAACGCATTCAACACAGTTTTGAGAGGTCAAGCAATCCCAAATACCGTCACAAGCCAAAATGATGAATTCGTCGCGTTCATAATCAATATTGTGCTGTATGACATCAGGATAGCAAGTAACAATTTGTTCTTCAGCAGGTAAATCGATACTTTTCTTGAATTCGAAATCACCAATACCACGGGACAAGGCCAAGTTACCATTGACACGGCCCAGATCGACGAATCCACCGGCACAGGCAATACGGGCTTTTTCACCCTCGTTAGAAGGTTTATGATCGTACGATAAAGCTTTAGAGTACCCATTAATGGACATGATGGTTCTGGAGTCACCGGCGTTACCACAGACGATTTTATCCTCGGTGATGATGACCGAAGTAGCGGCACAGCCGCTGTCATCGCCCTTCATGTCTTCGTCTCTCAAAATGGCTTGATCACAACTTAAGAAACCTTCTTTCAATGCATTGATGTAGTCTTTTTTCTTATAGGCATCTGTCGATTTGATGATGTGATGTAAGTGTTTACCGGTGAAAAGAGCAGCTCTTTCACCTCCATGACCATCGTACACCCCAAAGAAAGCGGTGTGATCGTTATCATCCTTCAATTCTTCTGATTTTTCAGTTTCACTATCTTGATCAGATTCACCGTCAGATTTGTTCAATTTTTCGGCCAATTTCATATCCAAGATGGTGGCGTGGGCATCTTCCATGTTGACACGCCACCCTTGCATACATGACAACCCATAAGCAAGGTGTTTATCTTGACCGTCCTCCGAGTGTTTCTGAGTGACGGGGTGAGAGAGGATCTGACCCATATTGCAGGTTTAAATATTTTGGTATGAATCAAGTTGCTTCCTTGTAGTTTTCAATGCTCCTAGTCTTAACGAACTTGTTATTCTAGCGCTTTGGTTGGATCAACAATAAATTAATTAACTAAAAAATTGATTTGAAGGCGGTAATTGTGGGAGTTTTTTTAAATTTTTTCCTCATTTCTTTTTGTGCGTTTTTCTCAATTTCATTCCCTGGCTTTTTGGCTGCAATTGGAGTTGGCAAATTGGCGATAGCAGGAATTGTAATTGGGATTGGTGTTGAGTGCAAATGGTGCTGGGGCTGCAAATGATGATTGTGTTGGTGAGTGGAGCTGGCATCAATAGCTTGGTACATTGAGGGTGAGGTTTTAATGTTCCATTTTGGTGAAGGTGTGGTGGTTATAGGTGAGATGAGCATAGATATTTAGACTGCCATAATAATCAGTGATATTTTGACAGTCGTTAGTCAAAGAGCATTTGAAAGTCAATGTTTCAAGTTACGTTCAAGTAATGACTCCACCTAGAGGATACAGTCGTCTGTGTACTTGCCTTGTTGATTAGATGGGGTAGTTAGGGCATTAGTCATGTGACTGCAAAATCACTGCAACATAGTCACCAAAACTGAGGCAATTGGAAATGAAAACGGTTGTGATCTGAACGGGTAAAGAGAGTGAGCTACTGGCTGCTCAGAGACTTTCATCACATGTTTCGTCCTTCACTGTAACCTCGAGATCTGTTTGAATTACCATTTCTGGCGATTCTGAGGTGCACTTCCATACGTATCTATCTACAATCCACTCTATGCCAATACCTCGTATATTCGAACGCCTGTAACGATTGTCATATTGTTTTCAGTGAATCTGCAGAAGTTTGTATCCTTCCACCTCTCTGTTTCGACAGCTCTCTGAATCCACTATAAATTTACTTTAGACCTACCTTTAACCTACCTCTCTCGTATATCTACTTCCCCGATACATTCTGTATGTAGCACACATGTATTGGCGCTTTACTTTCCTACATCTTACTCAGTCAAAACAGTCAATTACTATCAAAGTATCAGAGTATCAGCATCCAAGCACACTAGTTCCCACAGATGCCAGATCCACTGAGCACGGAAGCAGCAACGTACACACAAGGTTCACCGGAGGTGATCTGGGCCGTCAAAGCTCCGCTGACGGTGACTTTGGTGCACGACAAGACCTCAACGATTTGGTCACCATCGCTAAATCCGTGGTTGGAGATACTGACGGTTCCAGTGCCCGGGTTGGAGCCCCAATTGCTGAAAACCGACAACAAGCTTCCCTTTCTGGTAGCAAAAGCATGGTCGTCCGAGTAGGCAATGGAAGACTTTGTTGTTGAGTAGCTCAGATCCTTGGAAATGGCCTGGTTCCGGATCTGATTGACCTTGGCCACCAACTGGTACTCGGCACCAGTGGTCTTGTAGCCTGAAAGCCACAAGGCCTCTCTGTTGTCTGGGTCGGAGCCACCTTGGTAGTACTGCTCCTGGCCGTAGTAAGTGATGGGGATTCCGTCGCCCAAGATGGTGAACGCCATGGCATTGTGCACAAGTGCATGGTCAGAAACCGAGTTGGCAAGTCTTACTTGGTCGTGGTTTTCAGCAAAGTTGCCCAAGAGACTGACGTCTTTACACGAGGATTGCAACTGCGTGATCATGGCGGTCAATGCCGAAGACGTACCGGAAGTAGCAGAGAAGAACAGAATCAATGGGTAGTACAATGGGTAATTGAGAACACCCAGCAAATCGTCCTGGTAGGGACAAACGTACAGTGGGTCACCCTCGAGCACCTCTCCCACAGCGTAGACTCCGGCAGCGTCCTCGAATGGACCAAGCAACGCTTGGTCGACGTGTTTGGCACTGTCGATACGAATACCGTCAACGGAATAATTTGCAACCAATTGCTTGATCCAAGTATTGAGGCCATCCTTGACGTCGTCGTCCTCCGTGCGCAAGTCGGGCAACAGCACGGTGTTGTCGCCCTCCCAGCAGGTTTCCACGTTGTTCTGGTTGGAGTAGTCAGTGATGAGGCAGAAATCGTGGAAATACTTCTTGTCGTTGAACGGGTTGTAGGCCGAATAGTCCACGTTTGCCCCTGGGCCGTCGAAACCGTAGTGGTTTGGCACCACGTCCACCATAAGAAGCATGTCTCTCTTGTGCAACTCGCTGGCCAAGTTCTTGAGGTCGTCGGCGGTGCCGAAATTGGCGTTCAAGCTGTAAATGTCCTTCATCCAGTAGCCATGGTAAGCATCACCGTACGGGGTGGTTTCACCGATGTTTTCGACCACGGGGGAGATCCAAATGGCCGTGAACCCCATTCCCTGGATGTAGTCGAGTTTGTCGATGATTCCCTGGTACGTGCCGCCGCAGTACACCTTGTCTGGCGTGTCACATTTGGCCGTGGTCGACCCGTCCGTGCGCGCAAACCGGTCCGTGAGAAGCTGGTAGATGGACTGGTCGCGCCACTGCGCGGCGCTGTCCCGGCGCGAAATCATCACGGGGCTGGCGGCCACCGCGGCGGCCCAGCAGAGCAAGATTTTTCCAAGCAACATCAAGTTTAGGTGAAAGAAAACTCACGTCAAAGTGAAAGTCGAAAACAAACGTCAATAGAGATTCAAACTTGAATGTCAAACTTGAATGTCAAAATTGAAATGTCAAAAAATTGAAATGTCAAAAAATTGAAAGTGCTAAAATTCTGCAATGAGTCAATTTTTTGCAATAATTTGGAAAAGTCAGTCAGTTGAAAGTCACTTAATTCTCAAATTCAATTGTCAGATTCAGTAATCAGTCGATTTCCAAATTGATTGTCTGTCAATTGTAAGCCAATTTTCATTCTATTGCATCATTACTTACCCAGCTATTTATACAACTGCCGTCAACTGGTATTGTTATAACCCCCTTGTGGTGCCGTGTCACCGTTCGGAAGTTGTTCCGAAATCGTACCGTTCGACCTATTGTCTAAATTTGCGAGTTTTTGCGGCCGCCCCGCCCGTAAATTCAATATAATGGGCCCCTGTCAGCCCGCATTGTACCTTTCGTCCGTCCAGCATTGTACCTTTCCGCGGCCCAAGCCATCCCCTCCTCTACCAGCAATTACTGGTGTAATTTTTCCGAGTCTAACTTCCCGTCAAATGCTCATTGGCTAACTTTCACTAACCCACTTCCTAGATCCGCTTAACCCTCACTTACTCACCACCTAGATCTACCTAACAATCCTCTGGACCACTGAGAAGCTAGGTTTTCCTCGTACCGTAATTGCCTACCAACATTGCGCTCTCTTACTCTATTGTTCTACACTGGTCAATACAGTTCTTATATTTAAGGCTTTTTCATTTTGTCAAATGAGCTCCTTTATTTACATAGTGTATAATCAAATTATCATAAGTCATCCATGATGTCATCTAGCTTCGTCATACGTTCCTAAGCTTCATAATGGGGTTTCAGTAGTTTTAGTGTGTTTTTGTAAGTGTATGGGTTGTTCATGGAATGGTTGCAAATAAATTATTTTGGCCCCCAAATACCGGTGCCTGAAGATGCTGATGGCCCTGACGCTTGACCGTTACTTCCTTCAAAATTATTGGATCCCAAACCTAAGTTATTGAATTTGCTGGAAACTCCTTCGTTCAATCCAGAATACTCTTCGGTGTTGGCGCCTGGGTTTTGAAGTGACGTGAAACTCCCGGTAAGGTGGGCGTGTTGTCCAAATGGTGCAAATCTAGAATTAAGATCATTATTGCCTAATGGTGTAGATGGCTGACTCAAATGATTGGAGTTGTTCCCTCCGAAGAAATTGTGGTGGTGAACAGATTGGTGATTTGGCGTCTGTTGTGCGGATTGCGCAAATTGATGTGGGTTGCCATGTTGTCCACCTGCAGTGTGCAGTTGAGTATGTTGTGGGGTTGGTGAATCATTTCCAGATTGTGAGTTTTGGGAGAATGAACTCGTCAATGGAGGTGTAGACCTAACGTCAACATATGATCTGTTGTTAGATGATCTCAACAAGGCTGCGGCACTAGTAGTCGGCGTATTCATCGATTGATGTTGTCCTTGTGAAGTGCCGGATTGAGACTGTGATTGCTGATATTGGCCAAATGGTTGCATACCAGGATACTGTCTAGCATTGGCAGCACTTCCCAATTGTGATTGCTGACCTTGACCTTGACCCAGTTGCTGCGTTTGCTGTTGCTGGTATTGAGGGAACAGTTGTTGAACAGGAGTTGAAGCTTGTTGTCTCAATCTAGGCATAGGCAAAGCTGATTGAGATTGAGACCTCAACAATTCAGGTGGTTGCGCTGAAGATCCATTATTCAAATTGATGTTTGGGGATACCAAAGCAGACAATTGATTCAAATTCATCATTGAATTGGAATGCAATGGACCTGCTGGTGGAACAGCTTGTCCATTTTGACCAGTGGCACCATTCTGAGATTGTTGTTGAGGCTGTTGCGGGAACTGAGATTGATTCAAATTCATACTCTGTTGTTGACGTTGTTGAATCGATTGCTGTCCCGGCTTTCTTCTGACAATAATCAATCCATTATCAAATAATTCTAATAAATTCAAAAAGGAGCATAAAATAGATAAAAGCTTTCTATGAGCTAAATGTAAATTAGCTGGGAATGCTAACTCGAAAACTGACTTGGAAGCGTCATCTCTATAAATAAGTAATTGGGAGTATAATTCCAAAACTTCTGGATCATTAAAGTTTACATCCGAAGGAGGTAAAGGTAAACTCGAATTTGAGTTAGAAAAAGGGAAAGAAATAAATAAGCGTTCAGTTTGAGGATTGCTTTGATTGCCATTAACACTTAAATTTTTAGTGGCAGCAGTAGTTGAAGCAGCAGATAATAAAGAGGCCAAAGAAGCAGTAGAAGTTGAACGATGTTGTTCTTCTAATTGACCTCTTTTTTCTCTTTTTTCCCGTTCTATTCTTTCACGTTCTTGGACGGGTAACATTTTCTTATATTCAACTCTTAATTTACGTCCACCAATTTCTCTACCATTTAATTGATTAACAACTAAGGAAGTTTCGTCAGTGGAGGTGAAATTAGCGAAAGCCAATCCTCTAAAAACCCCATTATCAAAGTGATAATTAAAGGCATAAGGTAAAGGTAAACTTAATTTTGTCATAACGTCTAATAATTGTTCCTTCTTGATGGCAAAAGGAATGTTTTTAATTACGATTGCCGTAGGAATCAAATCATCATCATCATTATCATCATCATTAACATCATCAGTATCAGTAGAAACATTGATACTAGAGTTAGCATTAGCATTGCCATTATTAGCGTTAACATGAGCATTAGTATTAGAAGAGATTGAACCACTTCTCATTTGAGAATTTTTCGATTTATCGAGTTTACTCAAATTAGATTCGGTGACCTTGGATTCAAGGCCACCTAAAGATTGTTGCTGTTGTTTTTGTTGTTGCTCAACCCAAGGGCCAACGGTGTTAGCCACTTGATGTTGAGGTTTTGGATTTTGAGAAACTGATCCAACGGAAATTGGTCCTTGGTTGGCAGATTGTTGAGAAGAACCAGTTGATTGGTTGGAAGATTGAGGTTGCAACCAAGAAGACGATAAATTTGGGTTGCTAGTATTTGGATTACTAGTGATGGAACCCATAGCACGTGATTGGCCAGGACCAGCGGCTAAACGTTGGCTGGCCATTTGTGGAGTAGCATTCATTGGAGTGTTACCAGCGCTACCACCGTTGGCACCAGAGCTTGGACCAGTTGCGCCAACGCCACCACCATAAGTAGAAGAGGCATATCCGGAAGCGGAGGACAATGACGATAAAGAGGGACGGCGTTGCATGACAGAATCGATCTGATTAGGGGTGGAAGATAAGTTTCTTAAATCCATAATTTTCTAGTGATGATGGGGGTTTTTTCAACCTTTGAATTCAACCACTATTCAATTAAAAGTGATGAATATGCGAATGAGGATATTAATCCAATAAGATAAAACAAAGAACAAGAAGGGAAAAACAGATGTAAAACTTCCCAATGCAAACCTGGAAATGATTCTTGTTAGAAAACGGATTCCAAATTTTTTTAAGTTACCAGTTTTAAATTCAAAGTTGGACGCTCGATCAACAACTTGAGAATGAATTCGATTCAATGATGTTCCAATAACAGATTAACTTGATGATTAAGTCCAAATGTCTCGCACAAAATTGATGTTACTTGCACTTGTAATGGAACTAAATACAAAATTAAATTGGATTCACTTGAACTTTTTTTTGTTTCAATGAAAAGAAAATGGACAATTTAAATCACTGTTCTCAAAAAAATTTAAAGGAAAAAGGCGTATTTCGAAACATCAAATTTGGGAGATGGCATTTAATGACCTTTGTGCAGGATTTACCAAATTAACCACTCGGATTTCTGTTGATTAGGCATGTCACGTGTGCCAGAATCCGTACCTCCGGATCTCCAAAAAATGTTCGAGTGTGGAAAGCCTGCTCTGATCAGCCCGAACATCCAGTTCGGAATTCTATTATGGAAGGCGAAACCAACGGTTCAGCGAATGTTTTTGAATTGAAAGAAACGTCAGGGCCATAACCGGATACCTTCATTGTGGGGATGTTTACAAAGTGAAATGTAAACGTTATGGGTTCTACAGTAGCTGTAATCATCTAGAGGTGTACGGGTGAACCAATCCTGGTTGTTCACGTGACCGCGACAACTACTCGCCGAAAAAAATTCACCAAAACGCAAAAAGATACGTATCAGTAACGATAGAATGGTATGTATTAGGGTGCAAACAAAACAGGGAAGTATCGCAGTGGAATCATGATTTGTTGAAAGTTTTGTGTTCGTGGACGAGACGAGTCTTTCTCCGGCGATTCTGCGATTGATATGGCTATTTTGTCGGTGTTGTTGATGAATCGCCCAGCCAGCGCCAACACGGCAAAACCATTAGCGATACTACCAATTTGGGTTCTCTTGTGACTCAATCTTCTGGTTTCTTTACTAACTATAGTCCTCCTCATCCGTCCAAGCTCCAGGTGGGTTAAGAAACGCCGCTAAGAGAAAGAACGCTGCTGACAAGAAGGAAAAGGCCGCCAACGCCACTCCTCTCTCCACCAGATCTGCCGGTGCCGGTGGCTCTTCTGCCACCATGTTGAAGCTCTTCACTGACGAAGCTCAAGGTCTTAGAGTTGATCCATTGGTTGTCCTTTTCCTTGCAGTTGGTTTCATCTTCTCCGTCATCATCTTGCACGTCTTCGCCAAGATCACTGGTAAGCTCTCTGCTTAGAAAACTCTCGTATGTCTTACTTAATCATGATCTAATGTACGATAATATTTGTTAATTGTTATTTGCTATTTACATGTCTTGAAGTAGACTTTTGATCACTGCTGAAAACCCTTCAACGTGAACTATATGCTTGAAATCCTGTCCATCTTTCTCTTCTACTTGCCATTCAAAGTCCTTGTGTTGGTAAAGGTGTTTCCATGCCAATTCATCGTTGTATCTCTTGCCCCTGACTTCGATCTCAACGAGTGGGTACTTTTTGCCTATGATCACTGAGAGGGGGATTCCAACCATGTTGGATTGTTTGATTTTCTTACCCATACCCACTTTATCACGATTATCAAGTCTGTAGTCGAATTCTTGTAATTTCTCATATACCTGCTCGTTTTGTTGTCCTGAGACGTCCACCACAGTTATATCCCAAGGGCTTATTACCGATGGCCAATTAAAACCCTTTTCATCACGATTAATCTCACCTATTGCTGCAATAATCCGGCTAACGCCAATCCCATAACATCCCATGACGAGATTTTTGCGTTCCAATTTCCCAGATGAATTGGGAACTTCCACCCCACAATCCAAGGCCTTTGTATATTTATCTCCTAAGAAGAAAGTATGCCCAATCTCAATGGATTTGGATACAGAAAGCGTACCTTCTTCACATGAATGACATATTTCACCTTCCTCTGCTGCCACCAATGGGATGTCAGTGAGCGTGGACATCAAGGAGCGATTGACGAAATTTATAGGGAAGTCGGGGAAATTGGATCTTGAATTGAGTCTTGAATCCATCACACGGACAATTTTTTTGGAAATGAGAGTGTCTTCGTCACTGAATTCTTTCAAGATGGCCTCTTGGTCTTGGAAGCTCAAGTCGATATCCGGAATCTCCTCTTTCAAGAAATTTGGCTCGAATTTTCTAGGTGTGGGCCAGTATGCACATATAAGGGTCAGAGAATCCAAAGTCTTGAAATATCCCACGGAAACTTCATTGTGTTGTTGCTCTTCCACTGGATAAGACAAGGTCTTCTCGATGTTGGAGCTTTGTCCACAATCACTGCAGGTGAATAACGTGTCTTCACCGGCGGTTTTGTGGAGGTAGTGCCATTCGTGAGATAATGAACCACCGATGTCACCAGCATCGGCGTTAGCCTTGACAAAAGGCAACTTGAGATCGTTAAATATTTTATAATAGGCACCGACCATTTTGTCGTAGGTTTTCATTGCATCTTCTTCACACAAGTCGAAAGAATAAGCATCTTTCATCACAAATTCTCTTCCTCTAAGTAACCCACTTCTAGGTCTTTTCTCGTCCCTGAATTTTTCATTAATTTGGTAGTATACTACGGGGAGATTCTTGTAACTCTTGACGTTCTCTTTGACGTAATTGGTGATTTCCTCCTCACAGGTTGGCGCTAAGCAGTATTCGTTATCGCTGAAATCTTTGAATTTAAACAATTCGGTTCCTCCCCATCTGCCTGTTTGCTGCCATAAGGACGAGTGGGAGAGGAGAGAAAGACTCATTTCTTCACATCCCGCCTCTCGCATCCTGTTGTGAATGACCTTGGTGAGCTTTTGAAGGACTGGGAGCCCCAAGGAAGTCCAGTGGACCAAGCCAGGTTTCGGGTGGGTGAAGTAGCCAAATTTCGTGAAAAGTTCATGAGTTGGAGTGTTGGATAATTCTGGGATTTCGTTGTTACTCAAGTAGAATTTAGGAATTGTTTTGACATGAATTCGACGTAGCAACGTCAACAAGGGGGATTTGGATAAAGACATTTATTAAATTTTCACACAAATCATTGAATAGTTCATAAGAATTTAATCACTTGATATTGAGAAATCGACTGAAAAATCGTTACTTACAAAATTCGCAATTTATTCACATTACACATTTAATTTGCACTCATATAATGATCTACTTAGACAAATTTTCAGCCTTGTTCTTCAAAGGTTGAACCCATTGCTTGTCAACTTGAGCGGTCAAGTCATTACCGTATTTTCTCAAGTCGTTCATGGCATCTTGGAAATCCTTCTTAGCTTGATCCAAATGCTTTTGAGCCAAATCTTTTTCGTCCTTTTCAAGCTTACCAACCAAGGAGCCTGCCTTGTTATTTAAACGTTCGGTCCAGTCTTCAACACTTTGTTTAGCTTTCTTGTAGTTTTCAATGGCTCTGTCCTTTTCGGCATTGTAGGTGTCGCTCCATTGCTTCTGTTGGGCTTCTAACTTTTCCCTGGCGTCCTTTTGGTATTTCAATCTGGCCTCATCAGCTTCATCGGCCTTCTTGGAGCCCCAGTTGAGCCATTCGGACTTCTTCCCTTCGGCTTGCTTGTTCAATTCTTTGGCTTTGGCATCGGCTTCGTCAGCTTTCTTGGAGCCCCAGTTGAGCCATTCAGACTTCTTTGCTTCGGCTTCCTTGTTCAATTCTTTGGCTTTGGCATCGGCTTCATCAGCCTTCTTGGAGCCCCAGTTGAACCAACTTTTCTTTTCTTCCTCCACACGGTTGGATGCCTTGTTCAATTCCTTGTTGGCGTCATTTTTCTTAGCGCCGAACCAGCTGGACCAGGAGTCCTTTTGTTCTTGGGCGGTTTGCTTCAAGTCGCGGTTCACAGTTCTGGTTTCACCGGTGATGGTTTCACCAATGTTGTTGACAAGGTCAATGTAAGAGTGGGCGAATTGCTGGCCGTAGCTCTTTTCAGCTTGTGGGTTTGGCAATTGCAATTCATTCTTGGAGTTGGTGAGCTTGTTAACCAAGGTGGAGTTCTTGATTGAATCGAAAGTGGATTCAGCCTGCTTAGAGGCCTCCTTTTTCTGTTCTTCGAACTTGTTGGACAAGTTCAGGCCAATTGATCTGGCCTTGTTATCCAATTTGTTGACTTCTTTGTTGATGTCATTTCTAACACGGTCACCTTGGGTGATTGGAGGAACTTGACGAGTGGACCAAATTGGCTGCACGTTTTGGTCGTAGTAGTAGGCACCACCAGCAATGGCAACAGCGGCTGCTAAAAGTGTAGTTTGTTTAGGCATGATGAATGTTTCAGAATTAGTTACTTTACAACTTCACAACTTTGGGTGTCGCGGGAATCGCCTTTTATATATGTCTGGTTTTCACCATTGGTTGTTTCACTACGCAGTTAAGGTTGCTATAATAGTGACAGGGAGTCCCAAGAAGGCAATCCAACGGGGCCAATAAATGTAAGCGCCCGCGCATGGGGTTGCGATCACGTGAATGGGGGAATGGGGCAGACTTGGACATAAGAATAGACATAGGAATAGACAGAACCAAAGTACAAAGTGAAACAGTTTACAATGAGCGAGATGTTAGATGGAGCTGTTTGTTGGCGAGAACAGAATTGGCTTGTTTCGGTTTGTTATTGCTGATCATATTCGGTGAAACATGTTTGTCGTGTCATTTGCTATCTGGTTTTGGTTCTTTGCTGCTGTTCACGCATCACGTGCTTGCGACATGGATGTTGGTTTTCCTGCGACATGGACCGGTCATGGTATTTTTCACGCGACATATTTGTGATCACACATTTCCTGAGCGGAAAACGTGATGCTTTTTGCGACTGACGGTTTCCCCCCTTTGGCGCGAATCCGTCGCCCCACTGGCGGCAGGGCTGGGCCCAGGCTGGGACCAATTGTCGCGCCAATACTACTGATCAACATGGCATTTTTTTCTCATATTCCTTCACACTTTGTTCGATTTAGACGCTTTTATTCATACTTCGATTTGGGTGCTTTTACTCTACTTCGATCTTGGAGATATTATTCATCAGTTGTTTTGCATCTTTCCCTTGGCCATTTCTCTTGTGACGGTATCTTCAACTTTTGTCTTTTCCTAGGTGTCTTTAAAGTTTCACGTTTCACGTTTCACTTTTCACGTTTCATACACCGTTTTCAAATTTACATTTCCCGTTTGGTTCTTACCACTATATCTGGTTCACTATCACCGCCCTCCATCGTATGGCCACCTAGATGCCCACCATGCTGATCGAAGGCATGGACTCCATAGATCTTTCCTTCCACTATAATCTAGACTCGGACAAATCTCTCGTTTCTCTATGGAAATTGACAAATACAAATGCCTCCGTTGACTGCTTGATCCCCTCCAATATCTCTTACACTGAAAGAATAAGGAATCGCTCTTGGAGGCTCTTGAACAAAAAAGTCCTATTCAAATCTCCTCCTATGGAAAAGTCTCTTCATCTACTGGATTCGCCAGTCGAAATGATCAATACAAAACCGAAAAACTCCCACGTCATCTCGAATCGCCCTTCGTTGTTTCTGAATAATTCAAAATCAACCCTATTCAGCCATAACTCCAAACTAAGCTTGAACGATGACCCCCACAGAATGAATAATCTGACCAATGTCACACCTTCTTCAACTTCTACTAATAATAATGTCGAATCTCTGAAAAATACCTTAAATACTCCCCTCCCCAGCAACCAAGAAGATTCAGACACCTCTGACATCCTGGAAGACGACGATGACGACTACTTCTCAAGCGACGAGGACGATGCCTTTGCCGATAACGAACAAGATGACGAATCATCACATCATCGTAATACTGATACAAGTCTCAACACTAATGACAGCCATTCGAATCACGCTAAGCTCCAACCTCCCGCCCAAACTGATAAGAACCCAAATGGCCCAAGACCGTCAGCTTCTGACTTGTCTTATGGTGCTCCTCTACCTACGCATTTCCTTCATGTCACTTCTCAGCTGTCTCTGGACAGTGTTCATTCGAAACCTCCTTTGAATCGCTCAAGAACCTCTTTTGTAAGAGGCTTCTCTCCCAACCACGTGTCGGTGTCTCTGTCAAGCTCTTTCAACTCTCGTAAACTTCTGAACCCGCCTGTTATCACCGCCAATCCTTTTCAAACTTCTAATCTGCATAACCCAATTAACACATCCTCTTCACTCTCATCCAGAAATCAAGCTCTGGCCTTGAAGAAAACCTCCTCGGGTCTTCAAAATCAACTAATCGATGAAAACGCAAATAAGAATATTTTCTATATTGCAAATACTCCTTCTCCTCCAGATGCTTCTAAAAAACAAACAAATAAGCAACAACAAAACTTACTCCAAGTTCGTCCCCAAAGCAACAATCAATCGCCAAAGTCTAAAAATGGATCTAGTGAGGATTTAGCAAGTCTTCATCAACCTAAAATTCAACGACAAGGTTCCTTGTTCAGCAACTATAGGATAAGGGAAAGAAGTGAAACCAATGGATCCAATAACGAACCAGACATCCAGGAAAAGAGCACAGTGGCTAGTGCTTCATCAACTGATATTTCCGAAGATGAGTCAGACGATGAGGAAGAGGACGACGGTGATGAGCAAGATGCACATAATGAAGCGCATGATAAATTTGATCCGAAAATCTTCCAGAAAAGCGATTATCTAGCTCATGGGAGCAGGGCTTCCGACTCCAAATCAGTCATCACCAACAGGTCACGCCAACAGAGCACAGTAAGCAGGTCGGACAATGATAGTGAATGGATTTCGATTTCGTCAGACAGCGAGAAAGTCGATTCATCACCCAAGTCTAACCAACCTCTCAGATTTGATAAAAGAGCACCATTATCAATACCCAATGGTAGAACTTCGTCCCTATCCAAAGTGAATTCAGGCTCCACGGATATCTTACAATCCAATGAAAACACTGTGGATGAGGCAAATCTCAAGTCCAGCTCAATCAGTGCTCCCAGGTCTTTATTATCAGGGCTATTTCTCAATGATTTAGCATCTTCGAACAAAAATCTACCAAAGAGAGGCAATGGAAACATGAAACCAACCACCAATTTGCATCCTACTTCCGGTAAGCCTTTACTAAAAAGATCATCAACCACCGGTATTATCACTGTTGATCAGGATTCTACCCCAAGTGGGCGTGACAAGAACAAGATCAAACGTCCTTCCATTCTTTTTTCGAAGAAATATACTTCTATGACGGATATTTCAAAGAATTACCCACACTATCAAAGTAATTTGCTTAGAAGCAGTATCTGGAACGATTATCTATCTGTCAAGGATGGTGTTGTTAAAGCGCCTCCGAAAAGCGATGATGACAACAGTGAAGATGATAGCCTTTTCGCTAAGCAAAAATCAATGGTTGGTATTTCTGATTTCAATGTCACAACCAAGCCGTCCAGTATTACTAGTGGACATTCGGACCCCTCGGAGAATGTGAATGGAATTGAGGGGAGTAACGGGACCAAGGCTGATACCAGTATTAATAGCACTACCAGTTCAGACAAAAGTGAGTTGAACAACAAAAGAAGCAATAACAACCAATCCAACGAATCCTTGTTATCTTCGAGTCTCAATAAGTATTCTTCGCTCAACCATCATCCGATTAAAACCATTCTTTCTAAAAGTTCTTTAAGTTTGACCAATCTTTTCAATCAATCTAGACAGGGAAGAGCCAAACTTCAAAGTTATTTGCATTCGAGAGGAGACAGCTCAAAGGAGAGAACAGAAGCTGGTCGCGAGCTGAGACTGTTTGAACCCAACAGTACAATCCGAGAAGTGGCCGACAAAGAAGATTTGGCTGATGTTGAAAAGTCTAAATCTGAAGATGACGTTACAACACCTGCCGGGCAATCGTTGAAGGACTCAGATTTGAAATCCATTATTCGAGAAGGGAAATCCGCAGATAAATCCATCAAGCTCTCGCCCAAATCCACAAGACGGGCTATGCTCTCCACCGAGCTCAGCAATTCGTTAAAAGAGTCAATAATCATTGATTATAAACTAGGTAAAGTACCTTTGCCGTCTAGAGTGATAAAAGACGAAAACATCCTAAAAGAACAAATTGACCAAGGATCTTTTGATATCGACGACATGGACGACTATCATTCCAAAGGCTGGTAGTTTCTTTCAAAGCAACTAGTCTTATTCCTAAGTGGCTAGTCTTTCTATAAGGAAAAAGACAACTGTAATTATAATATATATATTTATTGAAAAGCATATTTGAATTTTGCAGTAGATTATTTCGCACCCGATTTCAAGCATTATCAATAATTTTCTCTCATCTCATTAGTCATTCTTTATGAAAACTTGTTACTACGAGCTTCTTGAAGTCGAAGCGACGGCGTCCGACTCGGAGCTAAAGAAGGCTTATCGCCGTAAAGCGCTCCAGCTTCATCCTGATAAGAATCCCGACGACGTGGAAGGTGCTACTGCCAGATTTGCGTTAGTTAGATCAGCATATGAAGTGCTAGCAGACCCTCAAGAAAGATCGTGGTACGACTCTCACAAGTCACTGATTCTTCGTGACGACGATGATGTTCCAGATGGCGACTCTGCACAAGATTCAATTCTCCCTAGCATATCCTCAGAAGAGATTATGAGATACTTTAATCCATCTCTCTACACCAAGATGGACGACTCTATATCAGGCTTCTACCAAGTGGTGGGACTCTTGTTCTCGCGATTAGCAGCCGAGGAAATCACCCATGCCAAGTATCAAGGGCTATCAGAATACGTCGACTACAAAGATGACGCACTGGATGTGAATGCCATTGATCCGGTGTATTTGAAATACCCAAGATTTGGGAACAGTCATAGCGATTATGCCTCTCACACAAGAGAGTTCTACAATACCTGGCAGTCGTTTTCCAGTGTGAAGACATTCAGCTGGAAGGATGAATACCGGTATTCATCTGCTCCAGATAGAAGAACAAGAAGATTGATGGAGAAAGAAAATAAGAAGGCAAGAGACTTTGCTAAGAAGGAGTATAATGAAACAATCAGGAACTTCGTTAGTTTCATAAAGAAAAGAGACCCCAGGATCAAGAAAGGTGTGGAAGAATTTGAACGCCAAAAGCGCCAAAAACAACATGAAAACTTGGCCAGGCAAGCAAAAGTTCAAAACTTACAAGAACGGACCGCAAATTTACAGGACTTTGAAGTGCAGGACTGGCAGAAATTGGACTCAGAACAGTTGGAAGAGTTGGAAGAATTGTTGAAGGAAGAATACCTATCCAGTTCTTCTGAAGACGATGAAGATTTCTTCGATATAGAAGATGACAATGAGTTTGAATGCGTCATTTGTGATAAAACGTTCAGATCTGAAGCCCAGTTCGAAATCCACGAGAAGTCCAAGAAGCACAAGAAGGCTGTCAAGACATTGCGGTGGGAGATGAAGAAGGAAGGTATTGAGTTGGGTATAGACAAGGAAGATATCGATTTGTCTGATTTCGAAACCGCCGATGAGGACGATAATGATGATATAAATGAATCTGATAAAGACAGCCTGGATGAAGACGACGAAACCTCAGATAAACCTAAAGATGCTTTACTCGATGACAACCACACCGATGAATTGGATGCCGCAGAGCTGGAGGAAATTGGCATCGATGTAAATGACTTTGAACTCGACATTGACGATGAAATCGACGATGATATAGAAGAGGTGATACCAATACCCACCAGCAAAAGCAAAAAGAAAAACAAACAAAAAGCAAGAGATATCGTTCCCCTGCTCGACGAGGACGTCAACGATTTGGAGCAACAGCTAGCCAATCTCAACGCAGACAGTGACGATGATTGGGGATCCAGCAAGAAGACAAAGAAGAAGAAGCCAAAGAAGAAGAATGGCATCTCTGAAACATCACCAGCGCCTCAGTCAGAAACAGAAGCACCGCAACCCAAATCCAAATCAAATACTACTCTACCTCAGAAAATCCCTAATGGGTCCGAGATTTGCGTAGTTTGCAATGACATCTTCACATCAAGGAACAAGTTGTTCCAGCACGTGAAAGCCACTGGCCATGCAGCACCAGTGAAGGATGTGAAAAAAAGTTCCAAGAAGAAGAGGTGATCACCTTAGCAAATAAGTTGTATAGATATAGGACATGTTTATCATCTCAGCACCTAAGATCTTTGAGTAGGTTTCTCGTATATAAATAGGTATGTATTGTCTATAAGCTCTATTTCAAACCAGTCTTGGATTTCTTAACCTTGGCAACAACCGGCTCACTGATACCCTTGTTACCATGAGCGCCCAAACCTTCTCCTTGGGACCAGCCAAGCTTTTCAAGTAATTGTCTACCAATGTTACTTTTGTCAATTGCGGGAGCGTTACTTCCAACGATATCACCTTCCTTGACGACAGCCTTATTTTCAGGTTTTGCTCTTCCTCTTCTTCTGTCTTTTTGGGAATTGCCGTCAGTTGCAGCGATCTCGTCTTTTGGTCTTTTGGCGTCAGTTCTATTAAAAATCGGTCTTTGCTTTAAGATGTTGCCAATTTGGTCATATCTGGGTAAGTAGTGGAATGTTTTCCTGTTCTTAGATACTCTCATGAATGCTTTAAGTCCATTGTTACCATTTTTCGTTGACTTCATGTTATAACAACTTGCCATTTTACTGACTGTCTTGTTACCATGAGGATCAAGCGGTGGAAAGCTCATGTCTTGACGATTAGGATCATGGAGAAAAAACTCAAACTCTTCCCTTATATCCCTAATGTGAAGGGAGTATGGATATTTGACGAAAAGGTCATGTTTATTGAACCCTTCTCTGAGTTTGTCTTCATCTTTTTTATCTTTCTTATTTTTCTTGGATAATCTGTGGATTTGAAACTGCTCCTGTAGAGCTTCCCTCAAATCAACTTCCAATTCCATGTGCTCGAGATCCAATTGTTTCTTTCTTCCCTTGCCTTTCGTAGATAATGACTTGGTTGGGAAAGGTTCCGTTTCGTCAAAACCTTTCAGGCGCTGCATTTGTTTTCTAGAGAATGCAATCAAATCTTCAATATTCTCACCTTCTTGAGGTTGTTCTTCCTCTTCTTCGTCTGAGGTCTCAGAAATGTATATGTCTGAGTAAGTTTCCTCTGGCTCGTCATCTTTCGACAAGTGTTTCGTCATGTAATACATGAAACTTTCGAGTCTATGCTCCTTGACACCCTTCAGAAGTACAAAGTCAAACAAGTCATCTTCGTCAACCCATGCTGAATCCATACTACCGGCAAGTTCAGCATTCTTCACGAGATATTGATTTTGTATTCCGTATCTGAAATTGGAGATTGACATTTGCGAGACATCAAACTCGTAATCTTCAGGCAAGAAGCCATATTCAGGGACTTTTTCCTCTTCAACAAGCTCTTCTTGCTCGGACTCTTCCTCCTCCTCCGATGAAGACTGGGCCATGATATCAAAATTGGTTTCGCTTTCGTATTCATCGTCATCGTCGCTGTTTTTAGACACGTCTTTCATTATTTGAGCGATGTAGTCCTTGTAGCCAGCTATATCCTCATCAGAGTCGTAATCGTCGTCCCCAAGCAGAGGACGAGACTCATCAACAAACCCGGTAGGTTTCAGGTTTTTTGGTAAGGTTGTGGTGACATTTCCCCTAGAATCACGTTGTGTGGTGAGCATCACCTTACCAATAGTGAGCAGATTATCGTACTCCAAGTTGTTTGTTTCAAGTATTGCGGAAGTTGGAGGTCTTTCCAAAGCGTCTTTTACGTGGGAGTCGCCTTCTTCGTCTATGACGAAGGCATCATCGTCTGGTTCTGACGTTTGTTGGGCCAGCTCTGGTTCTTCAGACACTTCGGCGGCATCTTCTTCGTCGGCGTCCTCGCATTCCTCTCTGTTATCTTCGTGACTGCGTTGGTGGTGGTGTTCGTGGTGGTGTTCCTGTTCGCTCTGCTCATTAGTGTCGCTTTCGGTGCTTGACTTCCGCAACTCAATGTCCAACGTGCTCATTCCTTCGACCACGTCTTCTGTTATCTCCACTGGCGCTTCGCTCTGATCCTGAGCCTTTTCGTGAATTTCGCTCTCAGCGGCGACTTGCTTCGCCAATTTCGTCTTCAACTCGGCGCTAGGGTTGTACACGTCTTTGGCCTTGACAAACACGATGGGTTTATTTCGAAGCGGCTGTTTCACGGTCTCTTCCACGTGGGAGTCGGTGTATTGTGCCTCCTCAAACATACGCCTCCTATTTGGTCTGCGGGAGAGTTTTTGCATGGTGGTGGGGTTCAGACCCTCGCCAAAGTAGACGTTTTCACTGGGATCCATGAGTTCAGGTATGTCATGGTTGGTGTTTGATTTCCGGTGGTTATTTGACTTGCCCTTCGATTTCTTCTTGCCCAAGATGATTCTGCCTTTGGGGATCTTACTCTTTCCTCTTTTAGCCATGCTTGGGATGTGTTTGGGTGGTTAATTGCAAAAATTGGAAAAAAACAGTAGTATATAAATGATCAGTCATAGTCAAATCGCGATGCCAATTTGTGCAGTGATAAATCGCACGCACTATTGAACACTGGAAGTTTGCTTTAGTTCTGGCAAAAGAGGCATTCCGTTCAGGGATTGAAGGGAGATCATGCTGGCTGAGAGATGTTGATTCGTTCGCAGATGTTGCAGAATATCGAGAGTTTGAAGAACAGTCACAATACCCTTCGTTGAGTAGTGAGATTGAAGCTAGGCTAATCGTTATTTTTGGCTGCAACTACTTGAGGATGGAGATTTCGCCACAATAACTTCCAATTCGATGTAGCCGTAGAACCAGCCCCAGCCACAGTTGAATACATTGGTCAAGCCACTAAACCATGACGTTGGCTGCAAAAGTTGAACACCAAGTAATTGTAGCAACAAGCATATCTCGGGGAAATTCAATATCTCCGGAAAAACCAATGTCCTCAACTCAACCCAATATCTCCGGAGAAACCAAAATGTATGACTCAAACCATGAACAAAGTTGCGAGTTGAATCAACCAGCACAGCATCGATCTACGTGTTCGTAACAAACCTAGTCTACTGAAAAACAAGGAAACTTCAATTTTGCAAATTTACTATGGGGTTGATTTGTGAAGCGCACTTTACTCCGCGGCAAATGCTTATCGATATCATGTTTTTATCAACTAGCTTTTCTTATCAACTACACTTTTTTAACTTGTTGTATCGAACATCTCTGTGGCACCAAATCACATTGACCATTTGTGACACCGATCGAACATAACTCAAAATCCCTTACAAGCGGCCAAGCAGGAGTCAGATAATTAGCCTGGGATTACAATATCTATAGCGATATCCAAAAATCAAACTTTGCCAGAGTTCAATCCAGACTCATCCAGAGCTCATTGAGTCCGTTCAAAACACATTCAGTTTGTTCGAAAATCTAAGTCGTCATCTGTTGCGGTCCATATCGCCTGAACCATCCACTCAATCCTTCATCTGTTGAAACCTCAGTTCCTTCCATAATTCATCTTCTTCGTTTACATGTCACACGAAGAGACTCCCGACAGCGAGTCCTCGCTAGCCCAGTGGTGGGGCCGGTTGCTCCCAACACCAGCCAGTGACGAGCCCAGCCCCGGCCCAGAGCAAGACATCGTGGTGCTAGGGACGCGCTACCGCCCCCAAGACGCCACGTTGGCCCCCGACATCAGGGCCAAGATATGGATTACCTACCGCACAGGCTTCGAGCCCATTGCCAAAGCCGCCGACGGGCCCCAGCCGCTCGCGTTCCTCCATCTGATGGTGTTTAATCGTAACATCGCCAGCTCCCTCAACAACATCCATGGGTTCGTGGACAACGAACACTTCACCACCGATGTTGGCTGGGGATGCATGATCCGCACCTCGCAAACGCTCCTCGCCAACACATTCCAGATGCTCTTGCCTCTGGGTCTGGACCAGATTGTTCTGTGGTTCCACGACTCGTACAAGGGACCGTTTTCGCTCCATAATCTTATCAGAGTGGCAGGCGCCCTGCCGCTCCAGGTGAAGCCCGGCCAGTGGTTTGGCCCCAACGCCGCATCGCTTTCCATCAAGCGCTTGTGCTCTGCCCAGTCAGACTCGTCCATCCCACAACTAGAGGTCTTGATCAGTGAGAGCGCCGATTTGTACGATAACGAAGTGGAAAACTTGCTAGCAAAGAACGTGCCGTTATTGATCTTGTTGCCCGTACGCTTGGGGATCGACAAAACAAACGCATTCTACCACAGCAGTTTACTCCAGCTCTTGTCGTTGCCCCAATCTGTGGGCATTGCCGGAGGAAAGCCATCTTCAAGTTTCTACTTCTTTGGACACCAAGGCACCAAGCTCCTATATCTCGATCCACATTACCCCCAATATGTTGTCACCGGCACCGCCTCTGACACAGAAAGCTACCATACCAGCAACTTCCAAACAATCGACATCGGCGAAGTTGACCCCTCCATGATGATCGGTCTTCTTGTCAAGAGCTGGGACGATTACAAGCTGCTTCAACGGGCCACTGAGGGAGAAAATAAAATCATACATTTTCACGAAAACAAAGATCACCAACAGCGTCGTCGTAAGAATTCTGATTTTGTCAGGGTCGATTCAGCTGACTGCAACGAAGATTTTGAAACCATTGCAAACGAAGATTTTGTCGATATGGGCGATGAATTAGATGATTTCGAAGAATTGCCCAAACCGTTCCAAAATGAACAACTAGCTACGGAAGATCATTACAACTCAGAGTAATTGAGCACTTGCTGGTCGAGCTGCCCCATACTCATATATATTTATAATATAATCTTCTTATAATCTTACAATCATAGGGTTGTAGCTAAATATGGGTCGTGCGCATTCAGGTTTTTCCGATTTTGATTGTAAAAATGTTACACTGTGAAGCATTTGTCATAAGGAATATAACCACAATTTACAGCATTTAACCAAGGGTAATATTCCACCATAGCATCTTAGAATACATCATGTCCGTAGCAGATAGTTTGAGAATATGCACGGTTTGTGCCTCCAACAATAATAGATCTATGGAATCTCATAAACAGCTCAGAGATGCTGGGTACAATGTTCAGTCATTTGGTACTGGGTCAGCTGTCAAGTTACCAGGTCCTACCATAGATCGTCCCAACATCTACGAGTTTGGTACACCATATGAATACATTTATCAAGATCTTACATCGCAGGAGTGTCGGAAAATGTATGAATCCAATGGGT
The DNA here is from genome assembly GCA_030556945.1 of Hyphopichia buzzinii. NCBI lineage: Eukaryota > Fungi > Ascomycota > Pichiomycetes > Serinales > Debaryomycetaceae > Hyphopichia > Hyphopichia buzzinii. The sequence continues at coordinate 176,831 of JAKTUZ010000013.1, read as the reverse complement.
TAATTACCATGGTTGATAGAAATAGATCAGTGAAGAAAGCACCCGAGAAGTGGCATACCAATGAGTATGCTGGGAAATTTGACTTGGTGATAACGTGTGAAGAGAGATGTTTCGACTCGGTGCTCGATGACTTGATGTTCAGACTGGCTACCAAAAGAGCCGACAATGATACTGATATCAAACAAGTTGTTCATGTCATTAATATTGATATCAAGGATGATAACGAAAACGCAAAAATCGGGGGGAAAGGTATATTAAAGTTGGTCAATATGATTCACGAACACACCAGAAACGAAAAGAAGAAAAGAGCTGAGCTCAACCAAGAAATTGACAATGAAGACCACCCAATCTTGTTAGAAGATCAAATAATGAACATCTTGACCGAATGGCAAACGGAGCACACCCACTTACCCACCTTATACAGTGTGTCTTATTACTAGTGTACATAGTGTAATAATAATAGTTAAAAGTACTTTACCATGTAGAAACAGATGTTGCAATCTGCTCTCTTAGCTTTTGTTAACCCTTCGTCTACAATCATTGACTCTTCACACCCTGAATTACAATTGCTACTCTTTCTCACATCCTTCAACAATTGCCCACTTTTCTTCTTCCGTTCTCTACTCTGAAACTGTTAACATTTTGCGAATGTTCTTTTTACTTCTTTTGTCATTTTCGAACATTTTGCATTTTTTTGTAAGTTTTCTCAACTTTCAGTGTTCCTCATCTTTTGATTTATTCAATGAGATTGATTTCCTACGCAACAAATTCTCTTGGTTGTAACTGTTTTTTTAGCTCATCAGACAATGCCTCCCAAACACACCTTCAACAGTAAGAAGGCAAAGCTCTATAACAGCAGGGCTATCCGTACCGAGAATGCAGATCCAAGTTTAAAAGATGGAATATTGACTGTTCCCCAATTTCTAGACGCTAGAGAATTCGAAATCAAAGCATTTGAATTATCACAGCTCAACACGAAATACGCCGCCTCTACACGTGTTTTTCAAAGCTTGCCTCGAAGTTTGAGAAGAAGGGCTGCTTCCCACAATGTGAAAAGAATCCCCAAACGTCTCAGAAGCAAAGCTCTTCGAGAGATGCAAAACACATTGAATGGTGTTCCTCCTAAAAAAAGCCACTTGAGAGGCCGTGAACTCTACCGACTTCGGATGACAAAGAAGCTTTTGAAACTTGCTTCAAAGATCAAGCTGATGAAGTCTGTCCCAACTAAAGAAGTGCATGGAAAATTAAAGTTGAGAAGTAAATTGAAAGTGCTTAATCAACAAATTAAAGACTTGAATGAAAACAAGCCAACTTCCCGTCAGGTCAATAATATCCTCGGTTCCTACGATAACACTGGCATAAACCAACTAGCTCCAAGACCAAGTGGGAATGTAAAATATAGTCATAGACAGAGACATTTTGTATGGCTTCCCACTCATATATGGCACACCAAAAGATTCCACATCATTAAGAAATGGGGGTATCTGATCCCTTTCTCGCCTACTCAAAAATGCTTTAAAGCAACCAGCAGGGCGTCCAAGACTGGCTGTATTGCTTACGATTGCTCTTATAATGGCACGTTCATCATTGAAGCTAATGACGACGAAACTTTCAGAACCACCTTATGTCAGATTTCTAAGCACAAAGCTGAGTATCCTAAAGCCCTCTTAACTTCTAAATCTTATGACGATTGGCTTTTTGTGGATCAAGAGAAAGTCGGTAAAGGATTGATTTATGCTGATGAAAAGCTTCGTAAAATCCTTGTCCGTGTACACCCTTCTCTATACTTGACCCTATTCGACCACTATAGAAAAGTATTAGAAGGAAAAGCTGCCATTCATGATTGCAGGTATTCAATTGGCTCAATTGAGGTTCTGGGTCCAAGAGCCTTGCATTCTTTGAGCAAGATATTCCATCTTCAAGAGAACACAGAGGTGAAAGACATATGGATTCTCTTCTCCTCAGGAGCAGACCCTAACATCATTCCAACAGGTACTACATTTGCATTTAACATCAAAGATCCAAGATATTGGAAACATCCAATTAGACCCCCTCCTAGAAGTGAGACGAAATCGTTGATTCAAACAATTATAGAGAAGCCAATTACCGTGGAACATGATTCAGTCACAAAACTTTTTGATCCCACAGGGAGAAACGACAGCTATCAAAATCAAAAGTCCATCAAGCAATTGGGCAGGGAGTTTTCTCTCGCAAATCCTTCAGCCAACAGTATCACCAAAACAGAAGAAAATTTTCCCGTCTTAGTGACCAAACAGAAGAATGGGAATTGGGCAGTTCTTTTACCTTGGTTCTGGGTCTTACCTACTTGGATTAAACTCACGGACATTTCTGGTATACGCTTCGGAGGTGTCAAACAGTTACATCAGGTAAACTTTGAGCAAGTGAGACCGACATATCCCACGGATTATCCGTTTTTGTTACAAGGGGTCATTGAAAATCATTTGAAGGGCCAACTTGCCAAAGACAAGTTCAACAAACTCCCCAGAAGCAAGAGATCATACCCAGAATACGAATTTAACTATTTGAGCTCTCTTGAAAATGATTGGTTCTTCTTGAGCAAGTTGAGATATGGATTGAAATGGATATCTCACAGTGCAATCGAAGAGGCAAAAACGGGACAAATCAAATACGCTTCTTTTGACTCCAAAGATCGGAGAAAAGTCCAAACTGTCCATGACGTCTATAATCTAGCACATGCTGCTAGGTTGGAGAATCCACACATGGATCTTGACCAAAAACTCATTACACTCTATGACCCTACAAACACAGACCATGGAAACTTCGTTAGAGGTGAAGTGAAAATCGATCCTACCAAGGAGAAATTTCCGGCTCTACCAGTCATTCAAGTCGGGTTGACTCTCACAGGCAAAGGATCCATCAAAGATAATGCAAGAATCTATGAGGTATTCCATGATCCTTCTAATGATGAAACTCAGTTGATACATTTAATTGGATTTGTTACTTCAGGCGCTTATAATTTGAGTAACGGCCAAGTCACTGGCATTGGAACAATCAGTGCTGAAGGTCTACATGAGAAAAACATTTTAGTCAGAGACGTGGGATGCTCCAAGTTTCTACCAGCAATTTGGCACAAAATATAGATATAGACATTTTTGCAGCAATGGTATAATTTGGGTCCATGAGTGGTTACCCGCAATTCGCAGTAGTATAAATTAAACTCGAGAGACTAAAAAACTGAAAGTTTTTCTCTTTTCTTTTCTTCTTCATACTTACCTCGAGATGTTATAAGAGATCAAGAAGTCTTGTAACCGTGATGTTCTGTTGGCATTGCACAGCGCTGCAGAATATCATTGCCAACTTTTCCATCAACGCGACGTTGCCCTCCTTTTAACAGGGGAATACTCTTGAGTTTGAACCATAAGTTTCGAGATGGGGTGCGTCGTGGGAGAAGTGTGGGTCTTTTAATTTTTGATTTCAACCTATTCTTCATAGATCAGCTAGAAATTTTTTCAGCTGGAACTCTTTTAAGTTTATTGAGTCTGAAGATTCAATGAATTCAAAAGGAATTTGTCCACTTAGTAGAGAAACCACGAAGATGAACCAAAGGGGCTTATCGTAATAATAAGTTTATAACAACTGGGTCGTTATGGTCATAATGTTTAAGGAGAGAAACTGAATTTATTTGTTGATCAATTGAAAATTTAGTGGAGTAAATCGCGATTCGAAGCGAAGATAAACGATCAATAAAATCAACTACCTTTTTCTCAGCAATGTCGTCCAAATTAATACAAAAGGCATTAAAGAAGCCGGAATGGCTTGTGATCATCTACGATAAACCAAATGTGGATAGATTGAAGTTTCGTGCACAACATTTAGAGAATTTACCCCCTTTGATCAAGAGTGGAATCGTCACCAACGGAGGTGCTGTATTCGGCGATCAAGAAAGAACTAAATTTATTGGATCTTCATTCAATATGAGGGCTGACAACGAAAGTGAAATACTTCAAATCTTGAAGCAAGACATATACGCCAAAGAAGGGGTATGGGACTTCAACAATGTCACTATTCATCCTTATGGCCCAGCCAGAAGACTCGAGCACCCACCTAAAGAGAATTAAAAGGTAGTCGATAAGGAGCTAACCTGTAAATTAGTGACAACTAAAACTACAAAAAAAGACGGGAACAACTAACGAATGCAGTAATAATCTCACGTTAACGACTAGGTTTCGATTAAGAAACAATGTTTTTAATTTATGTCAGTGAAATAAATGCGGTTTGTTGTTGTTGAGCCCACACCCTTGTATACGAGAAGAAAACAAACTCAAAGGCCCATTAGTAATTGAGGACCCCCAATTTTTCAATTCGTCAAAGAATTGTCTGGATTTGTCTAGTTTTGTCTAGATTTTCGTTTTTCAATCTCGAAAAGCCTTGATTCCACAAACTTAAATAAATACTACTCGGACACTTATCCTAATCAAAAGACAGCCTCGTTAAAAGACTTTAGTAGATACCCAGTAGAAGCACATACATTTGTAAAAGATTGATTTAACCTTCCGCCTTAAAAAAATACGTTGGAAAAGGAAACTGCATTACTGTATTGGGTGACGAGAAAGCGCACATTAGCTTATTTTGCAAGTGTGGCATCAAAATACATAGGAAGAAAAGTGGACGACGGTTATGAGGGGTAGAAAAGATACATAGGGTACATTTTAATTGTATTCCCTTAGGTAAGGGTTGGACATTATTACTCAATGCTCCATTCAAAATCTCATTTGTCCCCTTCTACACATGGCTGACAATTACCAACCGAATGGCTTAGCAGGGCGTCACTAGTGCGGACTTCAGCAATACCATGGCTCATATACAGTCATATGTAAATCTAAAGTGTTTCTAAATATATCTCAGTGTTTGCGATCATTTACTCATACCAGTCCGAAATTGGCAATTTCAGGTGGACTTTGTAGTGGATGCATATGGGAAAGTGCACAAAACCTGACAGAGCGCCAGCAAAAAAATTTCTTTTTGTCAGATGGTACATATTAAAGAAATATTTTTTCAATTAATTAGTACATTTAGGATGTGGCACTTATCGAAAATATTTTCACACTGTATTGTTATGGTTTTCTTCTTCTTCGGGTGTGAATTTGGTAATGATCAAAAATTGAGTATAAATATTCGAAGATTTCCCGGCTCTACTGGAAAATTTTTCTTTTAGTATTCATCGTCACTCGCTTTTACAATGCAATTCTCTAAAGTTATCGTCCCAGCTGCTCTTGCTTCTTACGCCGTCGCTTCCAACGTCACCGTCACCACTGACGTCGTTGTTACTGACTACACCACTTACTGCCCAGAAGCTACCTCTCTTGTTGTCAACAACAAGACCATCACCGTCACTGAAGCTACCACTTTGACCATCACCGGTCCATGCACCATCCCAACCACCTACGTTACCTCCGAAGGTCCAGCTCCAACCACCGAAGAAGCTACTTCTGCTCCAACCACCGTTGCTGCTGAATCTACCAACCCACCAGTTGCCTCTGCTTCTGAAAACGGTGCCGTTAGAAACGCTGCCGGTGCTTTGGCTGGTGTCGCCGCCGTTGCCGCTGCTTTGTTCTAAATTTAACATACTAGCCTGAGAGATTGTTTGGCGACTGGAATTGCCCCGTTCTATTTTAATTTGCACGATTATTTTATAAGGGCTATTTGTTGGCGCCCTTTTTCTCTATTAGTTTGTTTGATTTAATATAAGTTCTTTGGACATTTTTCACTTCGCTTCCATTAATTATTTATTTCTGTTTGCTTTGTAAGTTTACAATTGTATACAACATTAGATACCTGGAATTTCTATAATTTCTTTAATAATTAATATTCATTTTCTTTAATTCATGTAAGACTAGGGTTTAATGGGTCCTATCAATCAGAGCCCCGTTCAATTAACCGATTCTTTTTCGAGATTTTTCTGTTTCAACTTTAAAGTTGTACTTGCTCTCTTTTCCCGATCGGGCCTCGAAATGGACGAATCTTGATAATTTGATGCGATAAAAAAAAAAAAAACTCAGCAATCGAGGTGTGTACCAACCGACGAGGTTATCAATGTTCCATTGACTTCCATTAAATTAGGTTACATTTTCCTGAATTTCACTGGGTTGCCATCACTCCTTAATTACCCTTTAAGTTTCTTTTAGGAAAGAATTGTGAAGGCAACAAATTACGAATGTCACATTCCTGGCAATTGATGCCTACTATTAATAGCAAAGTCTTGGCTAATTAGAAATGCACTTAATTTGACAAATGCGATCCCGTGTTTCAAACCAAACGCATAAAAGTTTAAGGTGGTGATAATGTAGATCCAAATTGGGATTTAAGTTTCTGTAGCTGGAAATGAGACAAAATTTTTTGAGAAAGGAAATCTATCGGCTGAGTAAAGAGCGATCTGCAAGCAATTACTACGTTGCTCACACTTCCGGGTAAATCTCGTATTACAATTGAGGCCTCTAATGATATTACAACTGTAGCCTTGAAGCTTACAATTAGGCTGCCAAGTATGTCTTTGCAACTTGTAGAAAAAAGAAAGAATTTAGTCTCATTTATTGTCCGCTGAAACATAGCACATGGCTCCATACAGTCACAAAAGTGTAACTCAAAAATCCAATATGCACCTACCCCTAGCGTATACATATACTTATTTGGGTTACTTACAATATGCGAAATTAACTTAGATATATGAATTATTTGCTTGATACCTTTGGCTCAAATAATGGGTGCCTTGAAGCAAATGAAACGAGATTCGAGAAACGAAGAATAAATAACCATGCCCTGTTTGGGACAAGGTAAGATATATGTACAACTCCTGGATGACTAATTATACGTATGGTACATGTAATTTTTTTGGCGTTTTTTGTTAGTTTTTAGTTTTTTTTTTAATGATTTTTCCGATAAAGTTCTTTTGCAATCAAACCCTTTGGTAAACCAAAATGTAAGCAGTTTTGCTTGTCTCTTCATTACCACTGTTCAACACATCATTTCTCTCTAAATAGGAAATGGAGGTATCATCAATTCTAATCCACTCGTTATCATTAGCTTTTCCTTCTGATTCTTCTTGCTCGTCAAACACAGATGACTTTCTCAAAACATCACAAGTGTAATGTCCTCCTTCAGTACCAACACCATGGTGGTACACAACTCCGGTTAATTTGTATTGCTTAGAAAACTGCGGTTGTTGTTTCTGCAATGCAGATGAAAAACATTCTTGTGGAATGATTAAGTTATGCGAGTATGTCACTTTCTTCCTCAATTTCTCTATACTACCGAATGATGAGCTTGTCATTGGTTTGTAATCATCATTTGCTTCGCTTCCAAGCAGCTCATTTTTCTCTTCTTGTTGGTAAGAAAATCTCTTCAAATGAATTATTAAAACTTTGGGTAATAAATGGAAGAAAGTTTGCTTCTTAGCAGTTACTTCTTTGTTGGAAGAAGATTTATATGGGATGCTTTCTGGTTCATTCAATTTTAAAAATGCTTCCTCCACTGTATTAACGTTTGGATCGGAAATATCGAGTTGAACACATTGAAATGGATCTAATGTGATTGATTGACTTTCCTTATTCTTTGGAATACTCAAAACACTTCTGAATTGACCCCCAAATATGTTTGAAATTGGCGATGGCTCAATTTCAACTGTTCTTTTGGCACTAACGGTCTTATTATTACTTCCGACTTCCGACCAACCCTCATCATCCCCTTCGTCTTCTGATTCTTGCTCCGTTACGTTATCTTTTGTGTCTGAATTACCTGATTTTGATTTCTTGATGATTTTCACTGCATTCTTAACATGAAGTTTAAATTCGTTGAATTTAAAAGAATCTTCAATCTTATTCTGATAGTCTTGAATCAATGAATCAATTTGTGGAGTGGTAAGTGATCTTACACAACCGACAAATTCTTCATGTAACCCATCCAAGAAATAACCTAAGAATTCTTCAGCATCTTCTTGTTGACCCCATTTCAAATGTTGAAACTTTTCATGTGTAATAAGTGACATGTAAAAGCTTTCTGGTGACAATGATTTCTTATTATCCAGTAAGAAATCCTTAAAGAATTTAAGGGTAAGATCCAACAAGGGAGTTGGGGATTTTTGACTGAGTGATCCAATTGCTTTATCGTCGATAAGTTTTAAAACCTTATTCAATGGCTCACAGTAAAGTAACACCTGGAGTACGGCATTCATATAACAGATATTTCCGGTATTAGTCAAACCTCTTGGTTTGATTTTGAGAGTAGAATAACTGTTAAGAGTTGAATAAGCTGGATCAAACATGATCTTCAAAATCAAAATACCCAAAGGTTGAGCAGTGTCATCATCCCCAGTTCTCGAGGAAGTAAAAGCGTTTGCCAGGGGGGTTACGTCAGTAGATTGTTGACGTTGATGAGTGCTTGGTTGCTTGGCTTTGGTAACAGGCTTTTTAGGAGCGCTGCTTTGTAAGAAAGAAGCCCAATTAGAAGCAACTGGACCTGATTGTTGAGTGTCATTAGAAGTTTCATTATCATTCGTGGAAGAGTCATTATTATCATTAAGAGGGTTGAAGTTGAAGATGGAGGCGCGATCTCTAAGATTCTCCGAGTTAGTGTTCTCATCTATTATTTTAGTAGTGTAGCTGTGTAAGAGAACATCTAAACCGGAGGATTCCTTGGCGAAGAAAGCCTCAAACTTTTCTCCACGCTGAGAGGAAGTGAGCCGGCCGGTGTTGATTTGCTTGAGATCTTCAGCAGTGGAATTGAAGTATAATGGGGGAACGTAAGTCTTTGGTAATTTTTGATGGGATTCAGGTTCTTCAGTTCTTTCAGTTTTTGGAGTAGTCAGCAGACTTGGGTGAGAAACGGTATCGAAAACGGTATCAGAGTCTTTATCATTATCAGTTCTCAGAGGAGAGAAAGGTTGAGCATTAGGTTGGAAGCGGGGGGATTTATTAATACTTCCATTGGATTTATGTTTATAGGTTGATTTTGGACGATTATAATTATTGTAATTATTATAACCACCATTCATGTTTGGTATGTATTGATGAGGAGAATTGAATTGAGGAGGCATGGAATAGAATGGGTATTGGTTATACATTGGATATTCAAATTGTGCTTGAGGGTAAATTTGATAATAATTAGCCATTTGATTGGAATACATGTAAGGATTAACCCCAGCAGGAGGTGGATAGAATGGTTGCATGTAAGGTTGGTGGGGAAGCATTGTTTGGTTGTTTAGACTTGGAGAGGCAGGATTATGAAGGTTACTGGGGCTAAAACTGGGAACGTCACCACGGAAACGGTTTGGACCTGGACCCAGAGAACTCGAGGAAGGGTTTGAAGAGGTCGAGTGACCCGACTTGCTTGATGCTGCAGACATGTGGATGTGAGATATGATTAATAAAGATTAAAAATTATTGATAAGGATAGGGATTTGACATATATGATAATGATATGCTGAAGGCCCAAAGGAAAAAATGAAAAATGAATTAACAATTGTATCAGATTTAAAACGAATGGATCCAAAAGGAAAAAAAGTGTATGCAATGAGGTATCCAGTCACTGATGAAAATGTCAATCTACTCGTCCTTGGTACAAATAGATGCAAATATATTGAATAAAAATTAGTTAGCAAAAGAGTTTGAAGATTTTAGATTTTGTTGAAGAAAAAAAATTAATCTTGAGTGGCCAACCAAAGTTTTTGTGAAATTTTTTCCAGTGAGAAATGAAAAATTTGACTCCAAACAAAAACACTACAGAAAAACACTATGCAATTTCTAGTAATGGAAATTTCTCCGCGGTGCAAACGGTGTAATTAATCGGATTGTGGAGTAGCACTGCTGTAGCGAGAAGATGTGGGCATATAGTTGGAGGTGACAAGTGGCTGGAGCCCAATTTCGGGCCGGATTCCGATGCAATTGTGGCGTTTGGCGTGGCTGCAACCTCGACTGGTTCTTCGGCGGACATTGGGTCCCGCGTGGGCCGGCGCGCGTAGCACCGCTGGTACGCCTCGCACGAGCAGTACCAAGCGTGCGCATCCACCATGTAGCCATCGGCGCGCACCCACACAAGCCGCTGGACGGGCTCGCCCGCGAGGTACGCTTTTGCGGCCGCTGATGCGTCCTCTTCGCTGGCGTCACCCGATGGTGCTAAAACCATCACGGCCACACCACGGCCGAGCACCTGGAGCGCCTCTACCCAGTCTCCGCCGTAGGCCAAACTGAGCATCACTGATTTGTCGTTGTCCACCGCACCATGTCGCACCAATCCCAGCACGAGCAGCTGTAGCAAATGGTGTGCCATAGTCCAATATTCTCTTTCAACTTTGAACCTTTGTAGCTCTGTTCTCTTTAGATATCTTGTCCTTCTCTTCTCTTTATGTCTTGTCTTTCTCCGTCGTCCCTTTCTCTATATTCTGTTTGTTTCTCTTTTGTAGATTTCCTCCTCTTTTCGCTTCTTGTTGTTCTGCTGGCGTTGTGCAAATGAGAAATCTGATGCAAATATCAACGCGTAAAAACAACCAACCAACTACACCACCAAAATGCCTGCTTGGATCCCTTCGCTCCCGAAAGACCTCAAAGCCCAGGTGGTCGCTTTAGTGAAGGCCTATCCAGAGAGCGCTCATGTTCTTGATGGCCTTCATGAACATTTCACCGGCAACAAGAAGAGAAAAGTTACTGAGACTCCGGCGGCAGCTAAGCCAGCCGCTAAATCTGCCACCGCCACCAAACTGGCCACTTCTACACCTCCTATCGATGCAGTCAGCATCAATGAATCAGAAATCATCTTCGAGCTTCCTCAGATCTCGTTCCAGTCGCCTATTCGGAAAAAGCTTAGTCTTATCTTTCATTTGCTGATCGAGAATCAACAACCCAAACCTGTTCTTTCCATTGCCAACCCAACTACCAGAGTACCTGAGATCTCTTTGAAAGATTTGCACTCGACCGTGAGACTCTGTATGTTGTTACCGATCCTAGGTAACTCCACTATCAGCACCAAGAAGAACACTGGTTTGTTGTGTTTATGGCTCAACGAAGACGACGGCAAGAAAGATCCAACTATCTGCCAGATCAATTTTGATTTAATCAAGAAGCAATTGATAAAGTCAGGCAAGATCTCGGCCGACGCAGAAACTCAGTTGGAAGAGTCGAATGAATCATACTCCGACGAGGGCATAAGACCAATTAACGAGGCCATCATTGACTTCCTACAACGCCAATTCAAACTTTGTGGTATCAACTTGATCAACTACTTACCTCTGTCAAACCCTGGAAAAAACAAGTTGTCCCTCAATACCGACAACGGTCTTGCCATTTCCCAGGCTGCCGGCATCAATAATGACTTGGTAATTGTCGAGGCTTACAAAGGATCCAAAGATGGATCACTCGTGTGGGTTTCTGCGAATAATCATAACCCGGCCTACGTGATTTTTGGGTTCAGGAAACCCATTTTGATCTTCGACGTGTCCAAGATCAAGCATATCTCATACCACAACATCACTAGACTCACTTTCAGTGTTTTGGTGACTATCGAAAACCCAGCCAAACCAGACAACGAGGAGACCATTGAATTCGGCATGATTGACCAAAACTACTTTCTGATTTTGGACGAATTCATCAAAGACCAGAACATCAACGACGACTCGTTCAACGACCAACTTCGAGAAAAGACCAAAACCAATGCAGACAACAAGAACGAAGAGACTGCTGTCAAGCAAGAGCTCCCTGAAGAAGATGCTGGGGACAGTGACGACGAAGAAGAGGATGGTACCTACACTGGGGGAATTGAAGGCGACGACAGCGAGAGTGATCTGGACGCCGAATTCGACAGCGACAATAGTGGAGGCGACGACGACGATGACGACGACGATGACGATGATGAGGACGATATGGTCGAAGCAGCTGATGAAGAGGAAGAACAGCAGATAAAACAGGAAGCCTGATCTCTCCCTCCGTGTACTATAGTGTAAGCTAGTAATATAGCAGCACGCCAGTGCTGGCCTACATCAATCATATATTACTTGTATTATGCGAATAAATAGATAACTAGCGTTACTTGTATGGTTTACTATGTCTGTCGAACAAGCTCCAGAAGAAGCTGGTTCTTTCACCAGCGGTCCATCTGTGGTCAGCGGAGGTGTCGAGCTCGTGGAAAACGTCGGCCTCGGCTCTTTGTTCACGCAATACCTGCAATCTTCTGTTCAACAACTCTCTGTTTCTGTCAATATATTGGTCAAGAATCAAGTAGCCGCCCAAGAAAGCTCCAGTTGAGAATAAGTAGCCTGGCACTCTATCGACGCCATTTGGAAATTGCTTGCCCACAATCTGCACCTGGATTCTTCTGGCAAGAGCCCCGAGAAATGTGCTCAATATCAAACCTGATGTAGTTGGCATCTTGTTTGGTGTAGTTGGTTTGTAAGGTGTTTTTCTTCACACTTTATTGGATGGTGAAAAACTGAGAAGGTGTGTGACAACCAGTAATAAAGATGTTTGACAGCGCGCTTATGTAATCGTCTTTCCACCACAGTTTCGCGGCCAAAATTTTGACGCTATCAGTGTGGAGCGCTTGATTGAGGAAAGTGGCTATTCATTAATAGACTATCATTGAACACTGAAGCACCATTGAAGGAACGTTGAAAAAGCATCCAAAGAGCATCGACCAACTTATTAATCGAACGCTGAAGATTATTGATAAACTTAACTAAACATCATCGAAAGGACATCTTTTGTTGACTACAAATACTCTTGGAAAGCCACTGTTCTTTCTTATTGAATCACTATCAACTGACCAGCACTCAATCATTGGGATCAGGTTTAATCCAGCGACAGAGACATTTCCATTGGCACACCTCTCATCGACACGTCTCTTATTGATACACCTTCCATTGACGTCTGTTGATAATTCCCTAAGCTACTTTTCTTATTGACAGACTTCTCAAATTGCCAAACTAATAGCTTGTCATCAGTCATGTCAATCAACTTCTTCCGTGGGCATCCCACAAAAGCTCTTTTACCCAAAGAGCAGCTCTCGCTGGCATTTCTGAAGGTACTCCTTGAAAACTACCCGGAATACGAAGAAGACCCATTGAATCGCCATCCGCTCACGTACGGGACTGACCCTGGAAACTACGACGTCAGAAAGACCATTTCGGAGTGGTCCGATGGCAAGTATGGCCGAGATGGCTCAGGAAAAACCGACCCCGACTGCCTTAATCTAACCAATGGTGCATCACACGGGATCGCCAACATTCTCACCTCCACCACTGGTTCCAACATCACCAAACGGGTGTTTGTGGTGAGTCCCACGTATTTCCTCATCAACTATGCGTTCGTGGACGCAGAATTCGCCAATAAGTTGACCGCCATAAACGAGACTCCTGGTGCCAAGTATGACATTGATTTAGACGCATTGGAGGCTTATCTTGTGAAGTTCAGCCAAGGGTTGGACCCGGTTGGCAGCAAGGAAATAAATATAGAGTCTGACCCCTCAGGAAGACCCGACGTCAAGAAATACCGCTTCGTGCTCTATCTTGTACCTACCTACTCCAATCCGGGGGGAATCACATACTCACGAGAAACGAGAATCAGGTTGATTGAGATTGCAAGAAAATTTGATTTACTCGTGGTGTCTGACGATGTATACGACTTCTTGAACTACGGTGATAACCAAGACTTGTCCAAGATACCTAAAATTGTGCAATTGGACAGAGACACGCTCCCGGCCAATTATAAGTTCGGTAATCTGATTTCAAATAGCTCTTTCTCAAAACTCGTGGCTCCAGGGCTCAGGGTAGGTTGGCAAGAATCCGTCAGCCAGAGTTTGGCATTGCAATTGGCATCCACGGGCGCTAACAAATCAGGAGGCACTGCTAGTCAATTGAACTCTTTTGTCGTTCGAGAATTGATCCAAACTGGCGCTTTGGATGACATTGTGGCCAAATTCAAAAAGATCTACAGGCAAAGAGCTGATGCATTGATCAGAACAGCAAAGGAGCTACTCCCTCCCAAATACACTAAGATACTCGGGGGAGATGGCGGATACTTCGTATGGATCGAGATCCGAGCTCCTGGCCTTGACATTTCCAAGATCAATTCCATACTACAGAAAGAACACAACGTGATACTTCCCGACGGAACCAACTTCGAAGTTCAAGGAGATGAACAAGGTTGGGGAAAGACGGGGTCCAGGTTTTGCGTCGCCTATCTACAAGAAGAAGAGATTGTGGAAGGTGTCAAAAGATGGAGAAAGGTTTTGGAACAAGAACATCCTGAGTTGTTCTGAACACTTTTATGCCACACACCCTTGTTCATATATTCTGGACTTGGCGATCCCGAGAACCATTATTTTGAACGTCTCTCTTTGAACATTCTAGACTAGGTAAGTTATTCTAATTGTTAGTATCATTGCTAGTCATTGATATGATTACATTCACGTTCAGCGTAGATCTTGGTGTAACTTTTTGAATTTTCATGGGTGTCAATTCTGGCGAAGTTTTGTCATCATAATGAATGTACTAAATGTTACATACTTGTAAAAAAAAGTAGATAGTTTGAAAAATTTTGTTGGAAAATTTTGTGAAATTTATAGATGAGCGAGATGGATATATCGTCACGTGACACCAGTAGATAATTTTGCGGCAATAAGCACAAACTACAATTATCTACGCAGCCATGAAGCTAACATGGCATGATACAGGAGTCAATATTTGGGGAAATACGGTTTCCGTGCTATCTGTTTACTCATATGTCTTCGATTGGTCTATCTATGTGATTATGCTAGTGTTGTTTATGGTTTATGGGTCAACATTCCCACCAAGATATCATGAGTTCTCACTTCAAGATTGGTCGTTGATGAATTCATACAAACAAGAGGCAGAGACGATTGCGCCGATGCCGGTGCTCCTCTCGATATCCATTGGCTTGCCTGTTGCACTGTTTATCTTGTGTTCCGTTTTCAGCAAGCACACTTCATGTTCGAGAAAACTATGGGATGCTTTCATAGGATTGACAGCACTCTGCGGAGCCATGGCTACCCAGCTCATGATAACGTGTATTTTGAAGAACATCTGTGGGCTTCCGAGACCCGACATGATTGCGAGGTGTGAGCCTGATTTCACAATTCCCACCCCACAAGGAACACTAACAACAGTGGCTATATGCACAAATCCAGACTGGCCCCGAGTGCAAGAGGGATTCAGGAGTTTTCCCAGTGGCCATGCTTCGGCCGTATGGTGTGGAATGGTACTTTCAAGTTTGAATATATCGGCCAAACTCCAGGTGTTTGATCAAAGGGGCGTGACGGCAAAGAGTTTCGTGGCTATGGCTCCATTGATAATTGCATGTCTCGTAGCATGTACGAGAATCAGCGACAACCGACATTTCTTGAGAGACGTGGTGGGTGGAATGGTGATTGGTTTGTCAATGGCGGTGATATTTTACACACAGTACTTCCCGTGGATTTCAAACCTCAAGAACCGTGGAAGAGCTTACCCGCCCCGTAGAATTGGAGTATCCAACTGGTTTGGGAATGTTGGGGGATTCTGGAAAATTAATGATAAATTAGATGGGTCTTTCAACAAGCGAATATTGAACGATAGAACTATTGAAGACCGAGTGATGCGGTTGACAAACGTCAATGATGAAGACTTTGAAGTTGCTGAAAACATCAAGTTGGTGAAAAAACTAGACGAAATGTATAAGGGAAAGGTGTTCGACCTTGAAGACAATGTATAGAAAAATCATAAGATGCCTTTGGCTTTGTTTCTGGCCATTTTGACTTTATCGCCAGATTTGTCAATTTGGTCACCGAATGCATCCAAAATCAGGTTTTGTTCCTCGACTTCTGTATTGATTGCTTCACCCAATTGTCGTTGCCTTGCGATGATTTGGCGAAGTTGTTCCACTTCCTGGTCTTGAGATTGATGTATTTGCTGTTGCTGTTGTAATAGTTGCTTGTTATCCAATGCCATGGTAGCGTTTGTTTCCGGAGCTTGGCCAATTACTCGTCCATTAGGCCTTTGGGACGTGGAAGAGAAGGAGCCAGGCATCAAAGCTTCTCTGTTGGAGCCGTGAGAAAGAAGGGTATCTTGGAGATTGGATAATTCATTTTCCACCTCCTTCAATAGAATCGAGCGTCTGTTGAATTCAGCCTTGTCAATTTCACGTCTGTCAGCCAATGTTTTCAAACAAGTCAGTAACTTGGACAAGTTGGGCTTTATCAACTTGTTGACTTTGTCACGCGTGGCGATTTTGCTGGTGGTTGCTGATTTGGCGGATTTCAGATATTCGCTGATAGTGTATTTGAACAAGCGTAGGAGCTCCAACCACCTGATTTGGTCCACGGAAGTCTGATCTATGACGAGATCCCTTTCCGAGTCTGAGTCACCGGATTTGAACATGCGGTCGGAGAACTTGAAATTGAGCGGGAGTTGAAAGAAATTGTGAACATATGAGTTGTTCTGCAAGTCACGATCCCTTATCACAGAGTTTGCGAAGGTGGCTAGTTTCAGTTTTCTATCTTGAACCACGGCGTCGTTGTTTCTCCACGATTTTGGGGGAAGCTGATAGGGGAAGTCCAGGGTGTTGATGCCGAGGTCCGTGCACAACTGGGAGACGAGGTCTTGAAATTCAGAGTATCTTTTTGTGATGGCGAGTGACCTAAGCGGGAGCTTGATGTTGACATGGTAGTACACGACACCATCCGAGGAGGTCGTAGCGGAGGGAATGGTTATAATGTCCATTTTAAGAATGAAAGGATAGAAGATAATGTGATTCAAAGGAAGAATATGAAGTTTCAAGAAGACTAGTGGGTTTATAGGAAACTCCGTAAATTCAAGGAATGAAGGAAAACGGAAAAAGAGAAATCAGGCAATTTTTGAGCGAGATTAATCTTTCAAATAAGATGAAAAGAATATGTGGGGTCCTCAGCTAAGAATGAAACGTGATAAAAGTGAATTACTCGAGAGTAAATTACTCGAAAGCTGGTTTCTGGCATATTTTATACATAGACGAGCAGCGAAACTAGAGGTCGTGGCGCGGCGAAGTTACCCCGGATTTCACTTATGACTATCTAACAAATTACACAGAGTAAAGCTTAGCGAGGTGGAGTCTCCAGGAGAAGAAGCGACAAAGGCTCTGAGGATGGTGTTGAGGGTGTTGGGAAGCGATTGATAAAGAGGGACCGCTGTGAGAAACATGGTTCAAGTGCCGGAGAAACTATTGAACTTCATAGAAAGGTTTTTCCGAAAATGTCAATATTGAATGGATTCCTCGAGAGTTGCACTAATGGAATGAAGTTTAGACCCCAAAAGGTTCCTCTTGCCGTACCAAAGTGTATTTGAGTCTGAATCCTCCGGCAATCTAAAAGCAACGGAGCTGGGTCCCAGGAGCACACCCGTGCACCAATATGATTTTATGTGACCGCTGATAGCAAATTGCTCGTTATCAAATTCGCAATCAGCTACAACCAGCCAGTACTAAATTGAACCATGAGTGAGCAAAACAACCCGGTGAGCTCAGACAACCAGGATACTGTGGCAAGCTCCAACAGTCGGATTTTTGGCAGGAATCCCGAAGCCGGTAACGAGCCAATTGCAAATGGGGAAACGCTGGAAAATCAGCCCTTGCTTGGTCATTACAGCCCAGATGACCCAATTGTATCACCTTTAAACCTCTACAAGATTCGGGTGCTCCGTCTCGCACTAGTGGGAGTGCTTGGATTCAATGTGTTCTTGCTTCTCGGGACATTCATCTCGGACTTCGTGTCGGTGCCATTGTTCAACAACAGGGGGAAGTCTTTTTTGGAGTTGGACTTGGTTTTGGTGAACATTTTGACCGACTTGCTCACGTTGTGGTGTTTTGTGGTCCCTTCGTACTACGAGCGAGTATTGGGCTACATCAGTCTAGCACTTATGACGGTGGATTTCGTGGTGGTGTTTACGGTTCCCCGGAAAAGAGATGAGTTGGGGTTGCTAGGCGTGCTGTTGCTCTTGTGGACCATAGGTAACATTTTCCTCAACTGCTGGGCTGACTACTTGGTGGAAGAGGGCAAAAAGCAACAGGAAATTAAGTACACCGGCCGTGTTGAAACCCGCTCGCTGGTGTCGGAGCTTTTCGTGATGGGAGCCAAGGTTTTGGCGAAATTGGTACTCTTGCTCGTGGTATGGAATCTCAGTTTGTCCATGTGGCTAGCAGCATTCGATACACACGAGAAACCGTGGGGAAAGATGGTTTCCGTGAGCGACGACTCCTTTGCTGTGCATTTGGCCTGCTATGGAGACGTCTCCAGCCTGTCAGAAAAGCCCGTGATCTTGGTGGAAGGGGGCCAGCAGGCCTCGGCCGAAAGGACGCAAGAGTGGGTCGAGGAATTGTACCATTTGAATCGTATCGACCGCTATTGTCTTTGGGACAGACCAGGATATGGGTTTTCTGAAAGTGCTCCTTCTCCGGTGTCCATTGGTATCATTACTGAATATCTCATGGAAGCGTTGCGTGCAGAAGAAATTGAGGGCCCCTTCTGTCTTGTTGGCTTCGACAGCGGAGGGCTTTATTCAAGGATGTTTGCATCCCGAAACCCCAGCAAAGTGCACCTGATGCTCCTTGTTGACTCGTGGCACGAGGACTTGTTGAAACACAATCCTTTCAGTGGCACCAACCGCAAGAACGAGCCCAAAAACACCTTTTACGACATCTTGGACTTGATGACCACTGCCACGGGTGCAAAACTTTGGTTCCGTGGATTGGTGTCACCACTTGGGATAGTTCCAAACTTCCACTGGCTTTTCCATCCACGAAAACACTCTTCAAACAACAGAATCTTTGGCCACGACATGTTACATAGCCTGAAGTACCTTCGGGCCCGATTACAGGAGCAAATCACCTCTTCCATTCTTTCTTACAACGAAATCGTGGGCACGGATATCCGAACTGTACCTTTGAGTGTGATAAGCTCAGACTATATGATTCGCAAGTCGCTTAACTGGGGTAAGTGGCAGCGAGAGCTCACCAAGCTCAGTGATAACACGGTGGAGTGGGTTGTGGCTGAGAAAAGCGGGCATGAAATCTGGGAGAGCCCGGGAGGAAGAAAGGAGTTACAGGACTTGTTGTTACGGTTATTGGGAGAGAAGAAGACGACTTGAGGCAGCGAGAGTGAAATATTGTCTATTATAAGTTGTTGTTGACTAGTTGGGACAGATACATGTTTGCAGTCGAAGATTGTTTACAAATCAGTTATGTTTGAAAAAGTTATGTTCAAAGACACTGTGTAGAAACGTGTAAATAGAAGGAGCTTTGAATATTGCACTAAATTCATCGGAGCCCATGAAAGCGGCTTGACTTTAGTGCTCGAGAAGTACAAGTGTACTAGAAGCCTTATTATTTGTGCGTTTTGATCCATGTCAGATCTAATGATTTGGGCCACTGTTATAATCAATATATTATGATATTTCATTCAGCTGGCTCTAAAATGCTAGATGTCATCTTCATTTGAATGCACATTCCTGGCCAAATCATAACTGTGAGGACGGTGATGACCAGTTTGTTAACACACCTCTTGCTCATGATGGCTGCTCGAAAATAACACACTGTTCTTTCAAAGTCTGGGAAACTTATAGTTCAACAACCAACTTAGCCGACTAGCAAGTTTCGAAGATATCATATTCTTGTGCAATCAAGCTGTGCGCAAGATCTCTCTGCCATAGTCAGTAATACACCAGATTGTTATAGCATCCTCCATTGCATTGTCATGTAGTTTTGCCACATCATCCCCTCCAGATATAATTATTATCTCTTCGTGATGTGGATAATCTTGAAATTGTGAATCAGATGTCAATATTTGTATAGACAATCCCACTTCATAGTTTTCATATAAGAAGGTGGTGACGTTAAGATGATGAAGCATTGTAGAAATATCAATGTTCTTACCATATACAACAACATCATTGTCGCTGGTTATTAATATATGATATTGTTGATCGTTATCAAGCTGGTGTGATACGTATGATACGAAGTTGTGAATTATAAGTAAGTTTTTAAATATTCCATCGTCGATCTCATCTAAAAACACCCTGATGTCGAAGAGTAATGTCAAGATGGTACTCCAATATGAGAGTAAGAAAAGTTTGGAGAATATTATTCTTAAATATCTTAGTTTTCTGAATGACTCACTTACGAACTTAAATAAACTTTCAAGTTTCTCTTACACAGCTTTCTGTTAATAGAGTTATGTACACAGTGAGTCTTGTCATATGTGAGTCTGAAAAAGTTTTTGACGCTAAAGTTTTGGCGGTTTTTGTCATTTGCCTTTCTCACTTAACATTAAATTTTGTACTAAAGCAGTCTTTGCTCATTGTCCATGCAAATGCTCTTTATGAGATATGGTTGAGAATGCTCCAATTCTTGCAACAACTACACTATTTGAGTTTCGAAGTCTCCTGACAAACAGATACTCAAAATTATTTCCACGGCTCCTTCCTGGAATCCATGAGTTCATCATTATTCCAATATTTGCAGCCTAAACACAATCCAAATTTCATAGGCTGCAAAACCAATTACAAGTC
This sequence comes from Hyphopichia buzzinii, assembly GCA_030556945.1. Classification (NCBI taxonomy): domain Eukaryota; kingdom Fungi; phylum Ascomycota; class Pichiomycetes; order Serinales; family Debaryomycetaceae; genus Hyphopichia; species Hyphopichia buzzinii. The sequence goes on along the minus strand of JAKTUZ010000013.1, from coordinate 156,277 downwards.
CTCCAAATTTCTCCGATATTCCAAAAAAATCTATGAAATTTCCAAATATTCACCATGAAGTGAACATCCGTGGCATAGTCAGTTTCTTCTTCTAAAACGTGCAAGTTCAACCTTCTCTTCTCTATAAGTGATGGTTTCATTGGAGTAAATATTTTTGATACCAGCGGTCCTGCACACAGACACCCACAACAAATCCATTTCAAGAAATCACCAGAAAAACGCCAGAAAATTACCACTTCTTCTTAATAATCATTCAATATAATCCATTCAAAATACACCAAAAATCGCTGATTTCCTCCAGAATTGATATCTAGTGAATGGACCCAGCATGTCCAATGAAAATTGTAAAGAAATAGTCCCACCAGGCCGGCCCATTGCCAAATCGGCTCGTTCCACTCCCTTGGGATCTCCTCCCAGTTTACCGCTGTCTCCAGGCCGGGCTTCACCGGGCGTCGTGCCAGCAGCGCTACTTGGTGCTAGTGCTGCTGCCTCTCTGGCGCCTGCTCTGCTGCCGCCCTCTGAGCCTTTGCCAAAGCATAGTTCCAACACGAGCTCAAATCCTTCAGGTGGCCACCGAGACGTGTCCACCTCCAGCAACGCTACCGTGACCCAGCCTGGCCCGCTGTTATCACCCGCGGCCAGCCTGGGCCAGGCGCCCACTGCCGCCGCTCCGCCACCCACAGGCCGCCGGCTGTCGTTTGGGCTTACATTCCTTCTGTCTCTCACCAACTCCATTCGACCTCCCGCCCAGCCTGATCATCTGTTCATGTCCAACAGTCCCACCATTGCCAACCTCAACAACTACACCTCCACCACACCACTTACATACGGTGAGGATTCGGAGCCCACTTACGACCAGAACGACCACACCGTCACCCACGATTCCATCGCGCCAACAACCTCTGCTGCCATCGAGCCCATCGTCGAAGCATCCGCAGAAGAACGTCCAGATACAACTGAGCCGCCTGTAGAGCTGGCTAGCGCAGACGCACAGGAAAATGGCATGGATAAAGACGGAAACTTCTCCGTTCGTCTTACTCCGTTGATTGACCACTCGCTGTCTGCTCGGGGGCTCTACTTTGCTCCAGTGATCCGTAAAGTCAAACCAAGCAATGAGATTTCCATTGGAAGATATACCGAAAAAAACAAGCTGGCAGCACACGCACCACAGGGATCCTCCGCACCAATTGTGTTTAAATCAAAAGTGGTTTCTAGAGCTCATGCCCTTTTTCAATGCAATGAAGACGGACAATGGTTTCTCAAAGATTGTAAATCATCATCGGGGACTTTCTTGAACCATATGAGATTGTCGCCTGCATCACAAGAACTGTCGTTAATGCCCTTACTAGATGGTGATATCATTCAGTTGGGTATGGATTATCGAGGTGGAACAGAGGAGGTCTATCGGTGTGTCAAGATGCGTTGTGAATTCAACAAAAGTTGGCAACGGAAGGTCAATCAATTCAATTTAGAGATTCACCAGAAATTGAAAAATTTGGCTATTGGTGGCAATAATGATAATACTTCAATTTCTAATAATCCGATTGGTGATGCCTTGGCCAACACTAATAAAGAAGAACTCTCTGAATGTGCTATTTGTCTCCTTAAATTGGAACCTTGCCAAGCTCTCTTCATAAGTCCTTGTTCTCATTCGTGGCATTATAAGTGTATAAGACCTATCATCATTAAGAGCTACCCTCAATTTTATTGCCCCAATTGTCGGTCGATGTGTGACTTGGAGACCGATATCGAAGATGATGACTAACTCATTTCATTTCTTTTCACTTGGATTACCTCTTTCATTTTGGCACGTTGCATAGTGGATACAAATCTACGGTATAAATCTAGGATCTTTCAGTGTAGAATAGTGTAGATACTTGTTGTTTGCGGCTACGATACTTTCACTACAGGTTTAAAAGTACTAAATCTTCACAAATATGAAAAAGGTGTTCATATGGCTGCGAAAACAAAAATCAAACAAGTCGTTATCGTAAATTAAAAGTTTCAGAACATAATGATTAGTTTTTGGAGGTTGTTACTTTCCTCGTAGTGTTCCCCGTTAGATCGTATTATCATTTTTAGAGACCATCACTGTCCTCTTGTTTTCCCTGTTGAATTGACTAACTAGTTTGGGAGGTTATTGCTGTCCCATTTATGATCTGGCTGAAAAACTTTGATATTTGAAGATGCCCTTATTCACTATCCTGGAGATCAGGAGTTAGCAGTGAGTTATGTTCGAAAAAACCAATGTCGCTATTATTACTTTGAATGAGCTGGTCAAAGTCATGGTCAGGATAGTGGCCAAAGGCCAAGGCAAGCTGTGTGAAAGGAGAATCCTTTTCTGCATCGTTGTCATCTAACTCTACTATTTTCCCATCTATTGGCCGAGGGACCAGAATTGTTTTGGAGTAGATAAAGTCACCGATTCTATTATAGAAATCGAGAGGGATTTTCAAGTCATTTTTCATGTGAGTGATTTTAGCAAAAATGGCCTGTAAGCAATCTAGACCGTTGGAAAGGGAAGAATTGGAAATAGCATGAGTCAAAGTGTTCGCTACTTCGAGGAGTTTGACGGCAGCACCGGGGCCATTAGTCTCATAAGCAAAAAGGGAAATATCCTGGGCTTGAGCCAAGTAATTACGCGCAATATGGACAGGGTAATCTACCGAGAAGCAATCAGGGTCGATATCTCCGTACAGGAGGGCATAGGGAGATTCCAACAATCCATGATCTCTGGAGATGTGCCAGCCCAAACTCTGAAGCCAGGCCTGAGTGACGAGGATATTGATACGCTGAGTCTCCAGAATCAGGCTGCTCAAGCGGGTGGACCCCAATTTGTTCTGAAGGCCTTTCATCCAAGCTTTGGTGAAGCGAGGCAGCTGACCATCCAAAAATGTTGACATTGCAGCAATAGGGGAAGATGTCTGGGCGGCAGCAAATGATTTTTCGACCACTTGTTCGAAGAAATCACCGTCTGGAGCCGAGAACACCTTGGCCACCTCGGTGAAGCCTTCTAGCAAGTCTGGATATTCTTCGTCTTCCAAGCTGGGAAACTTGACGCTGGGTTGGAGCACGATTGGCACCCCTTCTTCAAAACACATGAACCGTTCCGAAATCAACATACTGTAGTATACTTTGCGCAAACGATGGGCCTCAGCTGGAGTCTTGTTGAGGTACGTTTGTTCACGATGGAGGCCAAGGAGGTGACAGTTGGTGATACCCTCACGGAGATGCACCACGGCCTGGTTGATGGTGGATTCCTTCGAGTTGACATAGTGGCTGTAAAGAAACAACAGCGTTACCACCAGGTCTGGGCTGGGCAGGTCGCGGTAGCCAAACACCTCGCGCACTCGCACGGCTTCGTGGGCGAAAAAGCGCGCGAGCGGTGCGGCGGGAACCGCGGCCACGGTCAGATTGGGCAGGAGAAACAGAAGCTGGGACGCCATGGCGGCCGCAATCGCACACAGAAGCACATATTCGCTCCATGTGTTTGGCCCGAGGGTAAGGCGCGCATCGGACGGGCCCAGTGCCACGAGTTTCAGCACAAGATGGGTCAGCAGAAGCACAGGATAAATGCCATAGAACCATGTTTGGTAGATTTGAAGGTATGGAAGCAAAGTGTCCACGGAGATTTGGGCCACGCGTGGGTCTGGGATAGATGTGGGAGGCGGCGGGCTGCGCAATTGGTTGATTCTATCTCGAGTCTTCTGATGGATTTTTTTGGGGCCCGATCTCTTGCGGACTCTGTTGTTGGTACATGTGATCTTGTGGTTTGCACAAGAGGTGCACAGCACTTTGCCTGGAACAAGGTCACAGCGGATGCGTCGAAGAGCGCAGGCGTCACAGGGACGGGGGGCTTTAATCATGGTTTTGAGGGTGAAGCTAGAGAATTTGTCGGTATTACCCTGGAAGTCTGGTTATGAATTGATAGGTGGATGACGAGCGAGATTGGTTGTTATGTAAATGACGAGAACCACTATGATAAGGACTCATAAGTATTCTATAAGTAGAATATTTGATCAAGTGGTCTGTAGGTAACAGCTTTGACGTTTTAAAGTATTGTTTATGGAGAACAAGCCTTGATTTATGAGTGAAAGCCTTGGAGTATGAGTAAAGTTCTTGGTTTATAAGTTATAGCTTTGGTTTATTATCAACAGCTTTGGTTTGTAATTAACACCTTTGGGTTATAATTAACACCTTTGGTTTATAATTAGCACCTTTGGGTTATTAGTAGCAAGCTTCTCGGTATGGTCTGTAGAGAACAAGCTCCAATGAATAGTTTCTGGAGAACAAGCTTTGATCGATCGTTTAAGTTACAGCTCTGAGTCACAAGCCAGGAGATCCACAAGGTAGCCAGTCTGGCAATAAAGTCTTATCACCCAGTTCCAACAAAGTGGCAGTATTAAAAGAAAAATTCAAATCAGTATTTGATTTAGTGAATGGTAATTTATGATGGGTAATTTATGAGCCCCGCTGTCACTTGCCGTGTTTGGGAGATTTACAAGATCCCCACCGATTTTTAAATGTGGGGGATAATTGCAGTTTAATTTGAATGATTTTTCCGCGCGACATTCTCATCAAATTTGGTTTTGGCAGCTGGCGACATTTTTCCAACCACCTCCATGTTCTCTACGCTAGACGCCAGTTCGCTTCAAGAGCTCACCAAGGTCCCCATGGACGCAGCAGGCGTGGCGCTGGACTCTGGCCAGTCCGGTGCGCCGCGTGAGAAGAAGTCGCGCTCGAAAAGGGGCTGCTACAACTGCCGCCACGTCCGCAAGAAGAAATGTGATGAAGTCCACCCATCCTGTGGCTCTTGTCTGGCACGAGGCTTGCAATGCGTTTGGACCGATTTCGCGGTGCATGGTGCGCCCTCGGGTTCAGCTATAAAGAAACCCAAGATTCCTGAGCGTACACCAGTACCCAACTCCCCTATTGAGCTTAGAAACCTTCACTCCTTGTTGTTTGAAGGGAATCAAATCGAATCCTCATCTCACGTACAATCTTCGTCTGAGCTAGCTTCTTCATCCCAATTGTCGCCGAGCTTTTTCAAAGACGACGGGCTCAGCGAGATTTTGTCTCTCGCCCAGTCATCCACACAATCACTTGTTCACCACGAAACATTGCCAGCGTCACTAGCAGAATTGCTCAACGATTCCGGCTCGACGCCTCGTTTTGAAGATTTACAGGCACTTTTTTCTCCCTCACCATCGAGACTACCGTCGTCTCTCTCGCTCCAGCTTGATACCGGTCACTGGCTCGACATCTATCAACACCAAATTGCACCCATGATAAGTATCAGCCCGGCGCTGTCAAACTACTTGCTCCGGACGTTTCTTGCCACGGCCCAGCTGGAACCTGCTGTGCTGCATGCTTTGGCCGCTTGGGGAGCTAGCCACGCTATGGGCCCAACAAGTGACGAGTTTAGCTACCACTATGACCGGGCAAAACTGCTCATTTCCTCATGGGAAAACACCACTGGTGCTCGCAGCAGATTCATCCAGATGTGCTTCCATCTCATCGATTGCGCCCGTGAAATCTTCTCGGGTGACACCGAGAAATGGCATGACTCGCTCGTCAAAGCAGATCAGGTTCTTGAAAAACAGGGGCTGATTGCTGGGTTCCTCGCTGATTACGGCCACTCTAACGACTCGAGATTTCTCATTCTGAATTTCCAATTCCACGATATCATGTCCTCGGTCACTCTCCGACGGGGGACGGTTTGCACCGTGGGGGCCTACGACAATTTGTTCGCTCCAGACTACGGGGTGGACCCCTACCAGGGATGTATCCAGCCGTTGTATTTGCTCTTGGGCGAAATATTGAACACCAGTGTTGACTTGAAGCGAAAAAGAGATCTTATTGAACCTCGCAATGACGACGAGTTCCAGAAAATACAATCCTTAGATGAACCTTCCCCCAATAGCTACACTGCTCGTATCCAGCACTACATATCTGTTGAAGCTAGGTACCACGAACTTCTCTCCAAAGTGCACGAATGTGCCCCCAACTCCAGCCAACTTCAGAAGTTAACAGCCGAGGAATTGGAACACCATATGGTGCTTTTCGAGCTCTACAGGAATACATGTAAGATCTACTTACTCTTGTATATCCGTCAGACCCAGCCTAAGCTGAGCGAAGTCCAGCTTCTTCTTCTCGATCTGCTCCGACTAATGGACTTGGTGATTGAGTGCAATTTGAAAGCGCTGTTGGTAATGGCCCTCATCATCAGCGGCATCTGCTGTGTGAATGTCGGAGACCAGAAACATCTAACCAAGGTGTTTGAAAAATTGTACCGTGGTGGCTATAAGCCCGGGAACTTACACCGGGCCCAACACATCTTGGAGGAATGTTGGAAGCGAGGACGGAACGGCGATTTTTGCATTGATTGGGTTGCTGTGTGTGAACAGTACGGCTGGAAGTTATCCGTGTGCTAGTTAGTGATTTTCAGTGGTTAGTAGGCTATAAGCAGCCGGCTCAGTTCTTGAACAGGATGAAACATGATTTAATACTACAATCGTGATGTGAAAACTGACGTTGTGAAGTGATGATACAGTTCCAATGACTAATAGACTTCCTGAAGCAAAAGTCGACCCAATGCTACATTATGAATAGATGGTTCTAATGTGAGAGTTTTGAAATGTGAAATGACTAATATAACCCATGGCAAATGGAGTTCCGTTTTCGGCTGCTCCTCGAGCTAGCGCATTGCTCAAAGTGGTTATTAACCGATCGATGAACATAACCTCAATATCGGAGATCATCACTGATGAATCACTCATTCCACAGTTCAGATGTGGTCAAAAGCCCCTCTTAAATGACTCTTTCTTCTTTTTGCTTATCTATCATCATCGTATCTGTTAAGGTTGCAATTTCCCGATTAGGCTTAGCGGCTTTTTTGGGGGGCTCGATTTCCGTAACAGGGATTTTTTGCAGTATTTAAACCTTTGAATATCTCAACATGTTATCATGCAAACAATCACAATGAGCTGCACTATTAGACCAATCGAATCAAAGGACAAGGCTATCTGGCTCAGCTTGTGGAAAGACGACGGCGGATATTTGGACTTCTACAAAAGCCAGCACAAGGTATCGGACCTGGTGTCTGAGAATACCTTCGACAGGTTCTTGGATGAGAAAGAACCCGTGTACTCCGTGGTGGCAGAAACCCCTGACGGGCAAGTCATTGGTTTTGCCAACTACTTGACCCATAGGAACACATGGACCGTCGAGGATGCTTTGTACCTCAACGACTTGTTTGTTAGCGAAAAGAGCCGTTTGAAAGGTGTCGGTCGGGACTTAATCGAGTACGTATACAAGGAAGCGGACCGATTACAATGCAAGAAGTGCTACTGGTCGACACAGTTTGAAAACCACCGGGCTCAGCTCTTGTACACGAAAGTTGGTGTCAAGCTGGGATTCTTGACCTACTACCGACCATCTTAGGCTAGCCACACGATATAAGTGATTTTATGAGTTGATGATGGGCTATTATATTTATTGAATGGATTAATTATTTATTGATTGTGGTGTAATGTAGACATATTCAGTGTAGCCATATTTAGTGGGATCTCGATCTCAAAAACTCCCAAATTTACCAGCTATTTCTCCATTCCCATTCCCATTTCCATGGCTGAGATCACTATCACATCTCTATGCTTGCACGCTGTCTCTGTTTCCTCCCTCTCATTCGAATATCTTGAATCTATTTCTCCTCTCTCTTATCGCTGGATCATCTTGTGTTTCTGACCACGCGCACGACGCACACATATCATGATGTTCATATTTGGTGCTAAATAAACTACATCTTTTTCTCCAATGACAGTTGAAGTACACGAAAACAACGATTCCGAAGTGGTCCGGGTGTTCATAGTTCGCCACGGCCAAACTGATCACAATGTCAAGAAGATTCTTCAAGGCCACGTGAATATCGAGCTTAACGACACGGGTAGAAAACAGGCCCAGTTAGCAGCTGAGTATCTCAAAAACGTTAATGTGGACGCCCTCGTAAGCTCTGATTTAAGCAGATGTGCCGAGACCAGCGAAATCCTTCTCACTAAACTAGGTCCCGTTCCAGTCGAGCACACTTCCAACTTGAGAGAAAGAAATATGGGTCCTGTGGAGGGCATGTACTTGACTGAGGCCAAAGCCAAGTATGGCGAGAATTTCCGTGATTTGGGCGAAAACTTCGTGGACATGATGGCCCGTGTTGACAGCGAGTGGCAGGCATTGTTGAAGAAGAGCGAATCTAACGAATACAAGAACGTGGTCCTCTGTACACACGGAGGAGTGATTACAGGATTCACCAACTATCTATATGGAGTGAAAAAGTACGAGTTGAACAAATACTTGGACCCAAGAGACTTGAAGGTTCCATTCAACACCTCTATCACCATTGTGGATGTGAACAAGCAAACCAAACAGGGAATTATCCAAAAGTTTGGTATGACGTACCATTTGGGAGGGCAATTCGAGGTCAAGGACCAAGAGTTGCGATAGAGATGAATATGAGAGTGTAAGACAATTACGGAAAAGCGTCAGGAAATAAAACTAGAAGACATGGCGAATTCAGACAACTACAAAGAATGTCAGGCAACTAGAAGATATAAATTACAGTGCAACTAGACACGAGAAGAACAAGAGACAATTAGAAAGGATGAACGCATTAGACGAGCAGGAAGGGCAAATGAGTGCTGATACTTAGCAAAATGTGAAGACCACTTGATAGAAAGCCAGTACTGTGATGGCTAGATAGAATCTTACAATAGTCACTTTATAGTATTTATTAATGATAAACGAAATCAAACTAAATGCAATGAGCAGGTTTAAAAAAGCCAGCAAATAAAATTAAAGAAGCTGAAAAGCTTCAAGTAACCAATAAGGAACAGGAAAAGAATCTAAGGGGACTTTATAAAAACATTAACATTGCATCAAATGAATAAGTATGGTTTCCAGAGATGAAACTCTTTAGACGCTTTGAGTCATAAATTTAATATTCAAGCTCAAACCAGAGACTTACTCATGGTGGTGTTGGACTTGGAGAAAGAAGCATAGCGTTCGAAGGGATCCTCTGACTCCAAAGAGGTTCTCTTAGTAGCCCCGTGTCTCAAGTAAACTCTCTTTGCCCATTTCCAGGCCTCAGAGCCCAACAAGTACAACATGGTGAATCCAAATGCAACTCCCCATTCGTAGCCAATGCCCTTGTGCAAGAACACATGATCATTGATGACTGGAATGTAAACCACCGGGAACACACTGACAAAACCACCACAAACAGAGTAAAACAAAAATTTGTTTCCGTACAAGTCGTTAGCCAACTGTTTCCACCAAGGAAGGCTGGACTTTCTCATTCTGAAGAGAGAGTTTGTTGGATGCACACATTCCCATGCCAACACAAGGGCACACCAGGTCATGGTTGCGAAAGAAGCAGAACGGCCCTCAAACACAAGGGTGCAACTGCTGGAGTACTTAGCATTGCAATCGACACCCAATTCACCGTTTCCACGGCCGTATACAACGGTGACGAACGAAAGCAAACAGCACACGGCCATCCAGAGCCCGTAGGCCACCATGTCCACCAAGAGCTCAGTGGTGAAGATAGCGTTGCTGGGCGGCTTTTCCAACACATCGTCGGAAGCCTTTTCCTGTCCCAAACCCATGGCTGGGAAACACGAAGTCACCACCAAAACCCACAACACCTCAACTGGCGATAATGGAAACACGGAGAACCCAGAATCATCGAAAAATGCCAACCCAACCATAAGGTAAATTGCCTGAGCGACATTCTCGGCCAAAAGCTGCAACACGAACTTCTGGATGTTGCAAGACATTCTTCTTCCTTCAGCCACTGCGTTCAAAATGGATGCAAAATTATCGTCACGCAACACAATGTCCGCAGCATCTTTTGCAACATCCGACCCAGCCAATCCCATGGCGATACCAACATCGGCCTGTTTCAAAGAAGGCGAGTCGTTGACACCGTCACCGGTCATGGCACAGAACTTGTTGCGTCGGTGCAAAGCTGCAATCATCCGCACCTTAGTCTCGGGCGCGCACCGTGCGAGCACGAGCGGAAGCACAGGGAGCGCGTCCACCTCTTCGTCGCTCAACCGGTCGAATTGCGCCGCGGTCATCACCATGGCGGCCGCGGTCTCCGGCCCGTACCGTTCCATGTTGCGCGGGAGAATTCCCACGTCGCTGGCAATGGCCCGTGCGGTGGCCGGGTGGTCGCCTGTAAGCATTCTAACGTTGATGCCCGCCTGGTGACAGAGTCGAACAGATGGTGCAGTTTCCCGGCGTGGTGGGTCGTAGATTCCAATGAGACCTTGGAATTGGAGTCCTGTTTCAATCGACTCTCTAGACTTTTCCAAATCATCTGACTTTTGTAGCTCACTTACTTCGGAATCCTCCAATTTTCTGGTTGCAAATGCCAAAACACGCAAGCCTTGCACAGAAAGAGCCTCCACATTGCTCTCAATCTCCAGAATTCCTTCTTCAGACATGGCTTCGCCATTGCTCCAGGACAAACAACAACCAAGAATCCGCTCAACGGCTCCTTTGGTGAAAACCAGCGTTCCTTCGCTACCTTTGTACACGGCGGACATTCTCTTGATGGTCAGATCGAAGGGAAATTCAGCCAAATGCTCAAGCTCTTTGGCTGCCACAAACTCTTCACGCTTGTAACCAAGCTTGCTGCAGAGAACTTGGATTGCGACCTCCGTTGGATCTCCGTGAGCTTTCCATTCACCGTCGCCGTAGTTGAGCGTGGCAATGTTGGCTAATGTGGCGGTTTGCAACCAATCCTCGAATTCCGGAGCCAACTTTTCGTCCAATGGCTTGAAGTCGAATTCCTCATCGGTTTCTCTCATTTTCTGTGGACTAGAATTGGCAAAATTCACATCACCTTCGGGACAGAATGGCTGGTCGGTTTCAACAGCATCAAAGGTCCCAACCTGTGGGATCCATACTTTCTTTCCCACCATTTTCCCCTGAGTAAGGGTTCCGGTTTTATCGGAGCAGATATCGTCAATTCCACCCAACGCTTCCAAAGAGTCGAGCTTTCTGACAATCACATTCTTTTGCACCATAACCTTGGCGCCAACCGCCATTGTGATCGTTAAAACGACAATAAGCGCCGATGGGATCATGGAAAGTGCCACACAAATAGCGTAAATGGCAACTTCTTTATTAACTCTCATCTTTTGCGAGGCCATCACAACAATGGCAAACACGACTGCCACCCAGAAGAGGAATATTGCCAACCATGAAAGCTTCCGTTGAAGTGGAGTTCCCACAGTGACACCCAAAACACTTCCACAAACATCTTTAATTGTTGCAAAAAAACCTTTTTTTGTCTTCTCGTTTTTCAAGCTTTTGGCAATCTTACCGATTTCAGTGCTCATCCCAGTGCCAACAACAACACCAACAGCTCTACCTTTGGAAACGACAGAAGATGAATAAGCCATGTTCATCCTGTCACCTACTGGAGTTTCGGAGTCTTGGAAAACTTGCGTGTGATCTTTTGCAATTGGTAATGATTCACCAGTCAATAAAGCCTCATCAGTTTCAAAGTTCATGGTTTCAATGAGTCTCAAATCAGCAGGAATAGTGTCACCAACTCTGACGTGAACGATGTCACCGGGGACGACCTCTTCAGATCCAATGGTAGAGTCATCACCGTTACGGGTGACTCGGGCACTTGGAGAAGAAAGAGAACGTAATGAGCCCATGGTTTTCTCGGCTTTGAATTCTTGGATGAATCCAACCAATACATTCAATCCCACGACGAACCCGATAACACCTCCAGAGATCCAGTCCTTGATGGCCAAGGCAATGATCATGGAAATGATTAAGACCAATATCATTGCATTGAATAGCTGGTGGGCAAGGATGCTGGTTATTGAGATCTTGGCTTCTTCTCCCAAGTTGTTGAGACCATAAGTCTTTTGTGATTCGGAAACCTGAGCTTCCTTCAACCCATTCTCCGGGTCTGTGTTGAATGCTTTGACAACATCGTCAATAGTAAGGAGGTACGCACGGAACTCTCCATTCGTTATAGCAGATTGGGTAGATTCAGCGAAGGAATCTACCTTATTATCATTGTTTATAGTATTATCAAACTTAACAGGATCAGTGTCTTTCTGAATCATGTTTAGCTACGTCTACTAATAATACCAATATGACCATATTTACGGGGAATTGCACTCCTTTTATACCACTTGCCATATTTCAGAATTAGCAGCCAAGAAGCTGGAACTCGACAAGCATTACAGCCAAGAGTCTTATGTGCACAACCTTGATAAGCAACAAATTATGCTTAGCATTTCCACAATAAGGACAGAATGCTACCCTCTTGTGAACATGGCGTGACTTAAAACGTTCCCAGTCGAATGCCCCATCACCAAGCATCATGCTCGTGTTTTTGGTGCCTTGCTCCGTAAATTATTGGTCTTGAGACATCACCAGATTCTGATATACGGAGGTCCCGCGCTCGCAACCCAGGCTGCATCTTGCCAAAAAAAAGGGCAACCAACCGAACAAATATTCTTGAATTGCAAAAAGAATGATTAGCTACTCTTGGCAGAGTACCGTCACGTGGACTGTGCAATTTTCAAATTACCCCATACTTTCCTTGGGGCAATATTACTAAGCTCTTCACTATTTTGGGTACGTTGACCCAGATGTGACCTTGTAGAAGTATTCTGAGGTGTTAATAAGCACGTCAATGTATAGAATGCGTGATGCATACGCAGCGACTTTACGGTATTTATCTAATCCATACCGAAAAAAGATGTTTAATACAACACCTTCCCTCTCTCATTCGAGCGGCTCTCACCAGTCACAACGTACCGACTAACTTCCGTTATCGTACCGATGGTGAAATACGAGATGAAATTACGGATTTAGGGTAAGCCGAAGATTGTACGGGCGTTTCGAGTACTTGAGAAATTGAAAATTTGTTCGCTAGCTAAAGTCGAAGAATCAAGTAGACTTGTCGGCAATGAGCTCTTCTGACCAAGAGATTGTTGATTTCATAGAACAGGGACATTTCAAGTACGCGCAGACTTTGCTTGCGAAAAGATTGGCATCGTACCCGCAGAAATCGTACTACTGGGCCCTCCAGTATTACTACTTGTACAGCGTGGGAAAGACAGAAGAATCGCTTGAAAAATGCATCGAATTGAAAAACAAGACTCCCAGTGATATAACTGCTTTGGAGCTCTTGTACAAGTTGTTCAAAAAATTAGGATACCCCCAATACTCCAACGAAATTTACGAAAATGCCATCAGAAAGTACTCCAACATCAACTTGATAAACTCCTGGTATAAGAAGAGCATTGAATCCTTTGATATCAGAGCGTTGCAAAAAGCATTGATGCAAACGCAAAAGGTCAATAAGGATAAACCTTTATACACTTACTGGGCCTCATTTGGCTACCTTCTTTTAAGTGAAGAGGTGGACGAAGAGAAACAAAAGAACTTGTACCAGACATTGGCACTCAAGCTCATTACCAGTGATCAGCTCTCGAACCAAGAGGCATATATTGTGGCCAAAGTACATCAGAACAGAAAAAACCACAAAGCATTGGTGGAGTTGGTGGAATCATTGGACTCTGAGCAAATCGATTTGGACTTGAGAATAATGCACCTTGAAGCCCTAAATGAGAGCTCTAACTGGGAGAGTTTACGAAAAGTGTGTGAAAAATTGCTCTTCCAAGATAATTTCAATGACTTTGACACTTGGAAATTTTGGATCAAGTCACTGTTTGAATTGAAGCATGACTCAAATTCGTTGGTAGAGAAAGTCTCCCTTGACAGCAGAAACTCCTACTTAGCATTGGTACATATTCACTCCGTCTACGGTCTTGATTTGAAAGAAGCTGTTGAGAGTTACTATCAAAAATTTAAGGCGAAACCTTGTTGTTTTCATGACTTGCAAAACTACATCAATGAGGAAAACAGTTTTATCCTCAACGAATTGGTGTTGAGAGACCAAACATCACAGGATCCTCAGATTTTGGAAACTGTTGAAAAATTCAATCGCTTTTTCCACTTCAATATCTCTGTTCCATTTCCAGTCAATCATCCAGTTAACGATCTTGATCTCATCGACATCATCTCAGATTTGCCAAATACAATAGAAAATAATCCGGAAAATCTCGTTACCAAGGTGGTTCAATTGGAGTACATCTTGAAACAAGATAATCAAAATCACAAGGCAAGAAATTGGCTCGTCAACATCTACACTTTGCTCAACTGCTCGACTTTGGCTTATTATCATTACCGTGAATTGAAAGTCAAGATGATTCAAAGTGACACTTTGGGTTACAAAATTCTGAATGAACTATCACCTAATGAAGCTAACATCGGTCAACTTATTGAGGTCTACAAGTTTTACCTCACTGCTGACCAAGAAATTCAAAGTAACATCGAGAAAGGATTTGCAAAAGGAGTTTTCAACAAATTGGCTGACTTCATTGATTTTGGCCGTAAAATAGATAATTCGTTATCCAAAGGTTTGGTCACCGCCGAAATTTTGAAACTTACCAGAGTCTCAAACAACGAGTATTTGTCATACTTCAGTAGGACTATCAAAAACATCAAATTCTCTTTGCTCAATGATGAACCCTTTTTCGAGTCTGACAACCGTGATTTCACCACAGACACAAAATTTACTGGCGGATTGGTGAACTTCACTACACAAGAATTGAATTTGATATACCCTTCCATGAGAAGAGATGCACAGTATGTTAAATTGAATTACTTGAAAGAGCTAATGATCATGGAAACCGATGACCAAGTCAAGAGTCGAATCCTTAGAACGTGGAACAAGATACTTAATGATTCAACATTCGGCTCAACCGTCTTAACTGATTTTGAAATTTGGTACTATAAAGTGCTTACCAATTTGTTCAAGCTCTTCAAAGTTGATGCAGGTAAAGAAACTGACTCGACCGTCAATTTCCTCTTGAAAAACTTCAAGATAGACAAAATCAAGTCGTTTATCCCAAAATTTGGAAGACTTTCGTGGAAATACAATCATGTCATGGTGAACACGTTTGATTTGATTAAAATTGCCAATAAGATCAACAATTCATCTCTCAAGACATATAACAAGCAAGTTAGCAATGCCACCAGCCAACTCTTGAAAGATTACACCAAGTACAAGCCAGAATCGATAAGTCTCTCATCCCTTGTCGAAGCAAGCTCTATTCCGCGTGATTTTGTCACCAAAACTCTTGACTCCATCGACACTTCTGTCAAGAAGTCCTCATATACTTTCAAATAGTTATAGACCTGGATTTTTAATGCCCATAAATTTTAACATTTCGTTCATACGATTGATTCCCAAAGTCAACAAATACTTTCTGTGATTGAGATCGGACTCCTTGTTGTTCATTCTGAACTCATCTCTGGCAAATTTGAGTAACTCATCCTTCTCGTGGGTTTTGAATATCACTCGTAAAAGACTTCTGTATGTGGAAAGCAATCGCTGTCTGAACAAAAACTCTTCAAGCGATAGTATTGGTTTGTTCGACCTCTTGAGAGTCCTCACTGAAACAGAAAATGCCCTATTCATGGAATTGGTGGAGAAAGTATCAGATCAATTTGAGAACTTTTGAATTACAAAGCCTAAAAGCTCATTTGCGTTATTGAATAGCCCGTACCGCGAATTTAATCACTGGCCTAAAAATACTCAGGACTGTAGAAATAAGTTACATTGACATTACAAAAATTTGGAAAACGGGTACTGAAATGTGTTGGTAAAGAAGTAAATCATGCAATATGGGCGTCAGTGTCTCCACCCATAAGTTTTGTAGGAATCAAACCATTTAACCTCCATCTCCACCTGAGTTTATACTGTAATTGCTTGATCCAATCAACGTCGACGAGTTTCTTCTGTCTATTAAAAACGGTTGGATCAGAGGCGTGGAGATCTTTGGCGCTCTTATTGAGTGTGTACAATTTGTTCATCAAATCATCCGAGAAGGATGCTTTCTTGACGAGTTTCTTTGGTGGTTGATGATTGCCATTAGCGTCATACTTGGACTTGACTGTTTGGAATATATCCATCAATTTGGCAGAGGAGGAAGTATTACCTGAGGTCGATCCATGTTGAGAATGGAATCCGGTAGCGGTTACGTCTTGATGTTGCGGTGCTAGGGTATCGCCAGTGTTGATGTCGCTTAAGTCAAGTTCGTTTTGATAGAGCTCATTAAAGAAATCTTCGTAATTTTCTATGCATTCCCAGCAAATGAACTCGGTGTACAATTGGTTCATGTTACGAGTCAAAGCTGGCTTTTGTGAATTGTTCGAAAAAGTTTGGTTGGGATCATTGAACATTTTGCAGTTGACATCATCATTGGGTGCCTTTGAATGATCATTATTAAGAATCGAACTGATCTCATAAAGTGGTCTTTCACAAAGGTCACAGTATTTCAATTGATCTGTACCGGGAATTTTGCCAAAGATGGCTTCCCAATTTTCGAGATTTGACTGGTTTGTTCTCTGCTGGTAGAAGGAAGGAGCAGGCTGCACGGTTTGTGAAGTATCTGTGGAAACAGAGATTTTGCGTTTGTTCGAAGGTCTCTCAGTTGAATTATTTGATGAAATGGACAACTTGGACGAGATACTCTGATTGTCAAAGTTAAAATTTCTATTATAGAGTCTCAGTTTGAAGTTAGCCAATGATTTTTTCCTGTCAATCAAGTAGGAACTTCGGCGATTCAAGTGGCTGCTAATGCTAGGGGTGGTGAACCCGTCAAAGAGTCTAGATGATTTCGGTGTAGGCTCATTACTCTTGTTGATGTAGTCTTCCACCAAGACGATTGGGTCTTCGGTGTCATCGAAAGTTTCGTCGTCTATGGATTGGTCATGTGTAGTGTTGAAGCCATCGTCGGAAGCCACTGAGTGCATCGATTCGTCCATTCTGTCATCATCCGACAGGTGGTGAGACTCGTTCAACGGTTCTTGAGCCACATTACGGTTGAAGAGCGTGGTGGATGCGGTACTGTTGTGTCTCGACAATGATTTGCGAGCTTTTGGTTTGGCCGGAGGAGGCGGGAGAGGCAAGGAGGTTAGGGTAGTGTCGTCAATCAAGTCTAGTTTTGATGGGTGATTTTTCAACGGGAATTTTTTATCCAAGGCTGGAAATGAACTGAAGGAGCTGAATTTCGGCTTCTCCACTGCCATATCGCTGGAAACATGAGACGGCCCAAAGTCAGTGTTTCGTCTAAACGAGGGCTGTTTCTGGAGCGGAAATGCCGTGGAAGCAAGTGCTGAAGACGCCAGGCCCAGTGTGGCAATAGACGCCAGTACCGACGTTGTCTGGCTAGCAGCCGAGGCCGGGGCAGCCGAGGACGACGAGATCGACCTATTTTGGAGTGGGCCCAGATGTAGAATCGAGTTATTGACTAAATTTATTGAAGACATAGTTCACTCGGGCGAGAGCTCTTTAATAAGAATAGGTCACTAATTTCACTTCTATAGATATGAACTCGACGACGGAATATGGTTTCTTTAAATGTTTGTAGCAATTCGTTAAACTTCGTAAACAATCTGGCGCTAAATGAAGGACCTCACAAATGGGGAAGCTAAGACGCTGATGTAAGCACAAGTGAGATTTTTCCTAGCAAAGTTTTTTGGGCCAAAGAAATCTCAAACGAGAAAGCGCTTTGGACAATAAACTTGATAAATGTGACAAGCGACAGAATTTGTAGAGAACGACAAGTGACAGAATTTGTAGAGAACGACAATTGTAAGAAAGAAACCGTGGGACCACTTCAAAAAAAATCGAAACGAAAGTATAGAGAACTAGAATATAACACCTCACAATGCCAAAGACCAAAACTTATCAACCAGTTAAGTGCCACGTTATTGTGAGCCCGATTCAAACGTGTTGGCCCACGACTCTTTGTCCACGACTCTTTGTAGACGAGAGGCTGCCACTTCGCAACCAGCAGTTCTAGATTTGGTGGGTTGCACTGTCAAAGTGCGTGTTGAGCACAGTGGGTGCCTTGCTCACGTGAGACTTTCTTTGCACCCATAAATTCGATTTGTTTGATAGTTTGAGTAGTTTTAGGTGGTGTTTGATTGGAGTTTAAGCGGAGTTCAAGTGGTGTTTAAATGGAGTTTAAGTGGAGTTTGGAGCTTAAAGAATTTAATCTGACTGGGGTTTGAGTGGAGTCTGAGTGAAATTTGAAAATTTCTGGCTACTTGGTTGTCGATTGGTGGATGGCTGATTCACTTGACTGGCTTATTTGGCCGACTTTCTGATTGTTTAGTGGTATTCCCCAGATTCTCGAATGCTGATCGTGCTGATATTGCTATGCGAAATAATCTTACATTATTGAATATCTTTCCATTACTTCTTCCATTAGTAGATATCTTCTCATTGCTTCTTCCATTTATTTGTATCGTCTCATTAACTCAACTTTCTCATTAATATCTTCCCATTATCTCTTCCATTTATACATATTTTTCCATTACTTCAACTTTCATCTCTACTATTCTACATCTGTCTTTCCTTATCGTCTCTTCATCTATATACGCAACAATTCCTGGAATGGCTTGTCGTCGTCAGCTGAGTTGACCCATTCTGAAATATCTTCGAAAATTCGCTGGCTGACAACTCTATCCATTTCCAACTCTTGTTGGCGCCATCTAATCATAAGCTGTTCACACACTTCCACCAATAATGACACCCCCTTGTACTCTTGACGTCTCTTGAACTCAATTATTGGGAGAAAATCAGTTATGTTCTGCACAAAACGAAGCTCCAACACAGATAAGTTACCCCAATAATGTTTTTGGGCTAAAATCGCCAGGATGGATTGGTTGGTAACATAGGGACAATTGTTCAACGATAACCGCTGGAGATTATCATTGCAGTAGATTGCTAGGTCCCACACAGATCTGTCGGTTATATGGCACCCAGCAAAACCCACAGTGTGTAATTTCGTATTGTTCTTAATCAATTTGTTGATGCTATTGTCAGTCACCAAGTGACCACGACTTTTTCTTCCTAAATTAATGGATTCAAGCTCTGAGCAACGCAGAGCAATATGATAAATGCCTCCGTCTGAGATAAGCTCACATGCACGAACATCTAATACTTTAAGCTGAGAACAATATTGAGAAATCTGCACCATCAACTCATCGTCGACAACTTTGGATCCGGTGATCACGAGTTTCTCTAAAATGCTCCCGGTTTGTCTCACAAGATCACGAGGTGGGTATAACTTGGGACACATGTAAAATTCAACCCATTTGCATTGAGAAAAATCAACTTTTTCACAAATAATATCCATGGTTGACTGCTTGACTGAATAAAGCTTGTGAAGAACGAACAATTGAGGACGAATCTTAAAACCTAAAGGTTTGGATGCAAGGTAGCTAACAAATTTAGCGAATTTAGCTTCATCATCGAAGTAGATTTTACTACTCAATACTGATGAAGTAACATTGTTGAATAATTTATTCACAGTAAGGAGATTATGCAAAGGACCATTTCCTTTATAGTATGATTGATTGTACGAGTCTTGAAGGGACTCGCTGGACATGGCCAGCCGTGCCGAATCAGTATCACCATGGATTAATAATGCATGCTTGTAACTCAAAGGTCTGCGCCGTATTTGTCTACCTTCTTGTGGGATAACACTTTCCACATCGATGTAACTAACGATTTTATGAACGAGTTCAGGAATGTCGAAAATAGTGGGTTTTAATGATGGTTGAACTGGAGCTTCACTTTGAAGTAATTCTTTCAATAGACTTCTTTTAGTATTAGGGGTTTCTGGAAGATAGACACATCTTGTAGTGAGATTTATTGGAGAAGATACGGGAGTTTGTTCATCACCAGAAGTTAAATCTGGCAAAGACTCAAGATCAGAATCTGAGGAAGAGAAAGAATATTCAGTCTCGACATGCATAGATGAGTTTCTCTTCTTTCTTGCATGACTCAAATTATAAAAATTTTTGGAACTTCTTTTGACCGAACGACTTTGAATATCTTCGTGTTTTCTAGTAAATATTTTCATGCTGGGATATAATGCAGAACATAGAATGCAAATTAAGGATAGACTAGGGTGAGGAAATATAAAAGAAATTAATATGATAAGTAAGGTTTCTATAAGAAACAAAATGACGGAATGATTTTTCTCCTTTAAAATAAGGAGTATTAAAAGGTGGAACCAAAAAAGTTGAAGATTTGAAATTTAATATTAAGGAAAAATTGGTTGAATATATATGCGTTGATAACTTATTTAAAGATAAAAAATAAGCAAGCACGAACCAACCCCTTGTCGTCAAGTTATAGAAGAAACTTAATTGTAAACGTCAACAATTTATGTCGCTTAATATTATTAGGACATGAACACCAGCAAATTAAGTCAGGTTACTATCCTAATTCCCTAATTTAGATTAATTGTGGGACAGCGCTGGAATTCTAGCATGAAAAAGTCAGCCACCTCAAACAAAGAACCAGTAAACTACTCGTTAATAGCGAAACTATAATATTGTCGTAAATTTTACATACTATCTCGGGGAGCATGGGTGGCTGGCTGCTAAACTTTTTCAGGCGTGCCCGGAACTCGATCGGGACCCACTTAAAGAATGGTTGCGAATGGGTGGTCGGAAATCATTTTGTATGGATGCTGTCACGTGCACAGCTTTACACATCACTATTATTATTGCGAAAAAACTTATTTTAAATAATGTTGCTGGCTGTTGTTAGTTGATTCTCAAGATTCCCAAGCCTAGGAACTGGCGTTTCCTATTGTTATTTTTTTCGCTTGAGGCATTTGCTCAACATCTTAGTGTCGTATGCTGGCATCGATGTTTCACACCAGCGTTTAGGATTTCACGGTTTTATTTGTTCCTACTATACTCACAATTGAATGGCATTTGGCACTTACAAACAAGCTTTTGATTAAAACATTCCAACAAGGTTAGCAAGCACAAGCTGTACAGATTCACCCAAACTCAAGTATTTGCCCAAACCCTCAATTTGTCATTGCTGCCAGGACACCTCCTGTCTTTCTGACATAGCGGTACCTTAAAGTTTTGGCATTTTTATCAATCTTGTTACCTGGCCCAAGACTTTTGAAAGCCACTTTCTTTTACATGGTCGTGTGACAGCCCAGATTGCTCTACCTATCCTGAATTGGGGGGTGAAAACTAAAAAGTTTTTCCGGTTGGTCACGTGAAAGCCTCTCTGATACGATTGCCACTTTTCCTCCAATCACCCAAGTTTTTCCGGCGCTGAATTTCTTTTTATCGGGCCCTTTATCATTAAATCAACTAAAACATCATCACACACACATCACCTCTTTTTATGCAGTTTTTTTTTAACTTCATTCTTTTACTAGATAAATATATTCAAAGCATAGTATAATTCCACTACTCGCAACCCATTTGATTCATTGATCTTACCCGTCTTATCTATCTTTGAATTCGCGAGCAACTCCGACATCTAATTTGCTAGTACATTTCAGTCGCATCAATCATGGCCAAAAAGCAGACTAAGCTGAGTTCGTTATTCGACATACGACTTCGTAACGATCATGACGTTTTGGTTTTGAAAGGTCCAGAGCACGATGCTGCCCTGGCGTTACTCCAAGGTAAGATTGTTCTCTCTACAAATGAAGCCATTCTGGTTCGTAAGATCGGTCTTACCTTGTACGGTACCCTTCGACTCAAATGGACCGACAATTTACTGGGTCCAAAGGGTGCCTACGCCAAACCCAACAAATTCGAGAAAAGAGTTTATGAATACAACTTTGATTGCAGTGAAATGTTGTCCCAACTAGTCGAAGATGGCCGCAAACAAGCACCTCCATTACGCACAGCCTCATCCACCTCACTCATGGGATTGGGTGCCCTTCGTTCCAAATCGAGTACCAGTTTATCCACCACCAGTTTGGCCCTGCTTAC
The DNA here is from genome assembly GCA_030556945.1 of Hyphopichia buzzinii. NCBI lineage: Eukaryota > Fungi > Ascomycota > Pichiomycetes > Serinales > Debaryomycetaceae > Hyphopichia > Hyphopichia buzzinii. Next base: position 134,347 of record JAKTUZ010000013.1, on the reverse strand, counting down.
CCACTCCAACCAGAACTCACACGGCTCGTCACCTGCTTCCTATGGTGCACGCAGTATTCCGGCTGGTAATTACGAAATCCCGTTTGCTGCAGTCCTACCGGGATCAATGCCCGAATCAGTGGAAGGCCTTCCAGGTGCCTCAGTGGTTTATCGCTTGGAAGCCACCATTGATCGTGGGAAATTGCATCATGCTATTCAGACCAAAAAACACTTGAGAGTGGTGCGGACTTTGACTACCGACGCCATTGAGCTTTCTGAAACGGTTGCAGTGGACAATACTTGGCCGAAAAAGGTCGAATATTCCCTCAATGTACCTTCGAAAGCCATTGCTATCGGTCTGGGTACAACCATTAGTTTCATGCTTGTGCCCCTTTTAAAGGGTCTTCGCTTGGGTGATATTCGAATTCAATTGGTTGAATATTACACTTATGTCGGTTATATTCCTCCCCCACACAACGCCGAACGTACAGTGGCAAAGAAGACGTTTCCTAGACCTGCTGAAGATGATGAACGTTTCCAGATGGATAAATGGGAGATCGATACTTATTTGAAGCTCCCACTCTCTCTTTCAAAATGCACCCAAGATTGCGATATCAATTCCCATATTAAGGTTCGCCATAAACTTAAATTCGTCATTGGCTTGGTAAATCCAGATGGTCATGTGCTGGAGTTGAGAGCTTCTTTACCAATTCAACTTTTCATTTCTCCATTTGTCTCTGTCAGAGCTAGGGGTGAAGATGGCGCTGATTCATCGGAATATCCAGCGTCACCAGCTGATTCTGACGAAGAGGTCCTCTTCACTTCTGACCCTCATAGCGCGTCGGGAACAAGTCTTGCCCAACTCGCCAGGGACCTGTCAAGAGATGGCTCTTCTACCGACCTTGGTCTGGGAATCGTTGCTCCACCCTTATATGAGAAGCATATTTATGACCGTCTTTGGTCTGATGTCCTGCCCATTGATTCACCTATCAGTTCTGGTGCTGTCACTCCCCGCAGGGATTATAGTCAAATGTCCATGCTGCCTATTGATTCAGCTCTTCTAAATGAGAACTTGCGTCAATTAAGTTTGCTTCAAGATCAGGGTACACCTCAACGTGCGGTCTTCAACTTGGACGGTGAACCTTCTGATGGTGACTATTTCACACGTGGCCAACCTATCCCCGGCCAACCTTCTGGACCAGTTGCTAACTTTTCTCGTGAATCTTCAGCTGGTCTCTCTCGTGAACATTCAGCTCAATTCACCCATGGTCTTTTCTCTGGCCCTTCTTCGCCACCCGCTCATATCCTGCGTGCTCCATCTGATTCAAAATTATCTTCAGCAGAACTTTCCAAAGTCCCCTCGTATTCTCAAGCAATGCGGGAACGTGATGCACTGGACGAAGTCCTCTCACCTGCTTATGAACCTCCACTTCCTGGATCTAATATTGATTTGGTACAAGTTAACCGCAATTATGAAGGAACAAGGCCAAGTCCGAACCCTTCTCACCCGGGACATTCGCGTAGTCGACTGTTTCTCACCAAAGGCTCTAGTTCTGTCAATTTGAAAAATTTGTCTCGCACATCTTCTAATAGTTCATCACCATCAAATTCCAGAAATGTGTCTTTCACGAATCTCTCAGGTTTGTCCAGAACTTCTTCCAAGAAAGAAAACTCGCATTCCAGCCTGTCTTCACGCCAAGAGGCCAGTAATATCAATACCCCACTGACTCCAGGTCCTGCTGTAATTTCGTCCTCGCCAATGCACAAAACTCACGACATGCCTCAGCAACTCATGCATCCAAACCCATCTATAACTCAACCTTCGAGTAGTGCCAGTGACCGAAATGCAGCCATCTTGGGTGCACATTCACCTATGAGGTCAGCATCTAATCTAAACCTACATTTCCTCAACAAGAAGAAAGAAAAAAAATAGAGAACTTGATAAAATGACTCGAATTAAACAAAAGTGTTACGAAGTTCGATGCCCAGTTATCTATTCATCCTAATCAAATAATCATAAATTCGTATTCTCATACGTGTAGTACTCATTGGTCAAGCCATGGATGGATGCCAATAAATTCTGTTTTCGCAGTCAATAATTTTATTTCCAATCATACTGAAAGGGAAATTTTGCGACAATCATTCGTTTTTTACTCAAAAACTCACTCACTTCTTATTTATTTAACTACTAATTACAATTATAACTCCATCCCTCTCATCATTCGATAGGATTGAACCAATAATTTTTACACAAATCGCTGCTTACTTCTCCATTCACTCAACCGTTTTATCCTCATCAATTGATTAATTTGCCACTTTACCATGTTCCGAGATAGAACAAATCTATACCTCTCCTATCGTCGTACAATGCCTCGTCAAGGGCCTGCCGCTGGTTCTCGATTCGATGCCTTGGTGGAAGAAGAAGAGGGACTTATTGGACATCGTAAAACGCCCAAAAAGTCGGGTTACAGAGATCTTGAAGATCCCAACTCCATTGAGTTGAAACCAATGGCGCCGTCAATATTTGATATATCCAATGAACTTGATGGCAATTTAGCAATTATTCAACAAAAAACATCAGACTTGGGATCTTTATACAAGAAATTACTCATCACTACACAAAGCGAAAAAGGCAAGCTAGAGACTAAGTTAGAAGATTTGAATTACGAAATTACAAAGAAATTTGAAGCCTGTTACGTATTGATTAAGAAATATGAATTCCTTCAAAAAAACCACAAGCGCTTGAACCTCGAGTATAATGATGGTGAGCTATCAATAATCGAGAACTTTAAGAAAAACTACGCCCTTAAGATACAAGAAAAAAGTGTCATTTTCAGAAATTTACAAAATAACTACATCAAGTTTTTAAGAGACGAGGAAGATGAAGATGATGCACTTTTGCCATCATCATCTATGAGCTCTCCACCGCCCTCTTACGATTTGGTTCAAGAGGAAGAGCAACTGAAAAATATCGAAGATTATTCTAAAAGAGTTCTTCAACAAGCACAAGTTCAAATGAAAGATCCAAATTCACAACTATTACAGAGTCGAGAACGAGAAATCTCCAAAATCGCAATGGGCATCCTTGAAATCCTGACCATTTTCAAAGAAATGGAATCTCTCATCATCGACCAGGGAAGTGTATTAGACAGAATTGATTATAATATATCTAAAACAGCTCAAGACCTCAAGGATTCAGACAAGGAATTGGTGAAAGCTCAAGGATATCAGAAAAGAACAACCAGATGTAAGATCATTCTTCTAATGAGTTTGGTCGTCTTCGTCTTGTTCATGTTGGTTATCGTCAGACCTCATGGTACTACCAAGATAGTTGAGAAACCTGCCCCAGCCAAATCCCCCGACACCGGAACAACACCAGACGCCGGCCCGAATACTGGTACTAGTCCCGATACAGGCTCTACGCCAGATAGACCATCCATCGATGATGCAAAGCCACCTAGTTAGCATAATCTTTTAATAATTACGACATGAATCTTTGTAAATTGTAAAAAACCAAAGCTAAACTAATAATACAAGACCTGAAAAAATGACTAACAAATCTATAAAATACGACATTCAAGGTTAATCTAAATCAACGAAGCATCCCGTAAGGACCATCACGAAGTCCATTGTGTCTTTTATTTGCATTGGGACCTTGCATACCTGCTACTCCAGACATACCACCACCCATCGAGCTAGCCAGAGGAAGAGGATTCTTTGGACCATTAGCGGGTTTTGCAGGAGGACCACCAAATTGTTTTCTCTTAGCACCGCCAAAACCCAAAGCAAAATCAGGATTATTATTCAATGCGTTATCAGAAACAGTAGGGCCCCTTTGTTGAGGACGGACACCAGGAGGAGGCTGGTTGTAATATTGCTGAGGTTGTTGATATTGCTGTTGTTGAGGAACGGGTTGATATTGTTGTTGGACTGGGAAATAACCTTGTTGTGGGATGGGCTGTGGTCCTTGAGGACGGACGGCAGGAGTCGAAAATTGAGGAGAGTATTGAGACGTGTTAGGATACTGTTGCTGATAATTGTTTTGAGGATAATAGCTTGGATTTGGAGGTCTTTGGGACACGCTTGTAAAATCAGAGTCATTGTCAGAGTCGCCATCAGACCTGTGCTGTGGGAAGCTTGGAACCTCTTCATCGTCATCCATTTCGGTGAATGGTTTGTGACCTTCAACTTCAGGGTGGTGTTCAAATACACCATAGTTAGCAGCGCTATAGCCAGCTCTATCCATGGGAGTATTTGGATAAGGTAAGTTATTTGGAGTTTCACGGGTTGGTGTTGCAACTTTTGGAATAATGTTAGGAGCCATATGTTGTTTAACTGAGACGGGAGTATTTGGTCCGTTAACTAAATTCACTTGAGCATCTTCGTAATAACTTCCGGTAGTGGCAACTGAAGGTTTCAGATTTGTGAAATCGTTGATAATTTGAGGTTTTGAATTGTAGACACTTGAATTCAGAGCGTTTTGGCCATAAGGATTAGGAGCGACTTTATATTCGTAATCCTTGGAGAACAGACTATTGTCGTCCAAACGACCCATTTGAGCAGGACGCGTTGGGCCAGCGAAGCCACCACCAGAGGTTGTGACTTTACCAAATTTATCATCGAATTTACTCAAATCATCGACAGTACCGCTACGGACTACGGCACTGAGAGATGAAGCATCATCAGGAGAGGAATCATTGCGCTTGGAACGAAGGGCCAATATGAGTAATGGGATGGAGATTAAGTTAGCAGCTGCTGCGCCCACCAAGATCCAGCCAGTCCAAGCAACATTTGGATAGAACACAAGAATAACAATGATACATGTGATTGTAGTAAGAATGAATGAAATCACGTTGATCACAATGGCCAAAATGAGTAAAGTGTAAGACACGAAATGAGAGGCAAAGATAATCACGAAGGTGATCAAATTGAAGCCAGCGGCGATTGGACAAAGAATAAAGATTTTGGCCAAAGTAGTTCTAGTAGAGCTTGCAAACATCCAGCCAGCTTTTTTATCGATTGAGCCAAGGTCAACGGGGTAGGAAGCTTTCAAACAAGAGCCGCCTATTTTGCAATACCCAAATATACCATATTCGTATGAACTCGAAGCACCAAGTTTAAAAGTACTGGCCACAGGGGTTGAAACCGTGGCAAGGATTAGAAAAACAAGGGCCACCAAGATTAGGAATAAAGAACCCGTGTTAAAGTTAGCAGAGAATCCCATTTCAATTAGGGGAAGGAATCTGAGGAATTAGATTAAATTGGAAGTAAAATAATCAATGAGATTCAAATCAAGTCTAAAATAGACGAAAGTCAATTGACGAGAAGCGAGGAGCGAGTGAATGATTTTTGACAGTCGTGTCTTTTGATGGCTTCGATAACGGAAACTTAGATCAAAGTAGTCAGCAAGGTTTTATAAATCGAGAGCGAATTCTGAAAACTGTTGAATAATAATGAATAACTATTGAGATCAAGATTCGACTGAAAGGACTGAGAGTGAAAGGAGACGGGTTTCCACTGATCAAAAATAGTCTGTAATGTGATACTTGAATCGGAATTCAATGTCAGGCCAGCTGAATAAAAGTAGTTAAAATAAAATGAATCAATGATTTTTTATGGTACTCATCCAATATAAAAATAGGGGATTTTTCTGCCTTGCACCAATTTTGTTTAATAATAAAATCAAGCAATTTGTTTATGAATTTTGGCGTACTTCAGCAATTTGTTTAGCTTTTCTCGCACTTTTTACAGCCTTGTTATGAACGGCTAATTATTTTTGCACCACACCCCAGCGATGTGATATGATTTTTTCTTTGATTTTGTGTAATTAAATGTTTTAAAAATCTGTCTTCTCATTTTGTGTAATGATTGATAAAGATAAGATGAAAAAAAGACTACGAAATTATTGAATTGGACCTAAATGAACAAGTGCCTCTGAAAAGAGAACAGTTTTGTAAAATTTGTATAACAAGACAACTTTTGAAAAATTTTGGAAGGTAATTTGTGGAAATGTAATTTTGTAAGTTTTTTGAAATTATCCCTGAAAACCAGGTAAAGTCAATTCGTAGTCACATGAAAGGGAGAACTTTAAAGAAAAAAAAAACTAGTTTGCTCACACAAAAAAAATCATAGGTTTCCTTAAAGTTAGCCTTTTGCAGCCAGACTTATACTGCATTGGAACTTCGAATATGTTATTAAAATTACATTTATTGATCACTAATCATTATCATTTAAAATTAACATTAAAAATTAAGTTAAGCTTTGTTTTCGACTGAATGTTCTTCAAAGCTGATACCGTTTTTGTCAAAACTCCCGGCATGCTCCACTTGTTCAACATTGGGTCCCTTGTCTTCTTCAGGCTCAAGGTGGATGGCTCTGGCATGGGCATTATGTTGAACGGTCCTGCCTCTAGTTTCCCAGACTCCCCTGGTAATACCCTTTCTAACAAAGATATGGTCGATATCTTCTAATTCCAAACCAGCCGTTTCAGGTATGAAACAATAAACGATTGGGATCCATACGGCACAGAGAATTGCAAAAATCACGAATGTCTTCCAGCCGATATTTTCAATGGCAATTGGTGTGATTTGAACCACTGCAAAGACAGAGAGCCAATTGAAAGCCGAGGCAATAGCTTGGGCCCTTGATCTTAATCTTGTCGTATTCAACTCAGATGCAAGGAACCATGGAACAGGTAACCACCCAAGACCGGTAAAGAGTTGATATAGGAAAACAAACAAAGTTGCTCCAATTGAACACCCGTATCCACCAATAGAAAGTAAAATTGACACCATGATGAAGCAGAATGAGAGTCCAGCACCTGACATCATCAAAAGTTTTCTTCTACCTAGCAGTGGTCTATCAATAACGAAAAGTGGAATGAAAGAACCAATAAGATATACGATTTCAGTACATCCAGCCAAGATAAGAGATGTTACTCTATCCATACCCATTGCACTTGTGAAAATGGTCGGAGCATAATAATTGATGAAGTTTGAACCAGCAAACTGTTGAGCAAACATAACGAACATTGAGATTAATATTCTCCGGAAATTTTGAATGTCACCACCTTCAAATAATTCCTTGATCTTGAATGGACCACCACGAGACTCCATTTCAATTGCAGTTTCAATTTCAATACGCTGCCTAACAACAACAGGTGTATCAACTGTAGAGTCGTCACCATCCAATGCAGCCAAAACTTGAGCAGCTTCTTCATTTCTGCCTTCCTTTATTAACCAACGAGGACTTTCAGGCAAGAAGAAAGTTTCGAAAAACAAGCAAATTGCAAATAAACCTTGGAAAGAAATTGGGAACCTCCATTGGAGATCCGTGGTGGTATAGGAGCAGCCAAACCCGACCCAGTAGGCAATCACCACACCAGCAATAGTAACAATTGCCTGCCATGTGAGGAGTCTACCTCTATTTTTACCAGTGGCACACTCAGATTGGTAAACAGGAATAGTAGATGAGTTGAAACCATTCCCCAAACCGGTGATGATTCTTCCAGCATAAAACTGGCCCCTCGAGTAAGAAGTACCAAGGAGAATTGTACCAATGATCATAATGAGGGCACCAAAGAACATCATACCTCTTCTCCCTAGTCTTTCACCAATGAAGAATGCCACTATTGATCCAAGTACACAACCCAAATCGTAAACGGAGGTGAGCAAGCCCCGAGTAGTTGCATTAGGCTGATTGAATTGATCAAGGAAAACTGGATCACCGATAATGGATCCCATCACTCCTTGATCGTAACCTAAAAGTAAGAAACCGGTACAAGACCCGAATGTAACGATATACCTAAGGGTTCTTCCCCTAGCAAAAGAACGAGACTTGAACCACGCGTAATCCATTTTGATTTATGGCACCTTCCGATCCAAAATTTGGTTCGTTGGATCCATATTTAAAGAAACCAGAAACTACAATACCCTTATTTAACTTTTGTGGGGAAAACCACTCATCTATTATAAAAGTTGTCCCATAAATCTATCCATATGAGAGGTTCTTGCCGTGTCTGAGCTAGATTTTCATTGTGCGGTACATCATTAGCCCGAAGGGGAGGGGGCTCCCCACATAAAATTAACTTCATGGGGCAAAGCAACACATCTCCGCAACCGTTAATTTCCCCAAACGTTGGATTCTCCGATACTTCGGCTATCTTGTGGGGGACCAGAACAGGCGCACACTCAATTTGAAGGATTCGGTATTGCCTTAGTCTGATTGTAGTGTTTGGAGCCAAAATCACAAGTGGAGTAGTTGCTTCTCAGACTCAATCACGAACAATGCCATGTGGTCTTAGCCTGAATACACTTGTGCTGGACTTATGTTACTTGGGGCTGAATAAGATACGTTTCCAATGCAAAGCTCTTCAAGGGGGGTTACACGCCGAGCATGATGTGGGTTGGCTGCAAAATAGGAAAAAGGCAAAAAGTTGCACACACTGCGTGATAAAAACATCCCTATGATTGATCTTGATTACAAGGGGGTAAGACTGATATACCAATGGAGCAGAAGACTGAAGTAAATTGATTATTGTAGAGGTTGGAATTGAAGTTTCCTGGCGGGTCGAGCTTCTCAATCTGTTCATGCGGGTTCGGAATGTTGATTACGAAAACCAGTAATTGCACTCTCCCCATCATATATGTATTCACTTGGCTTTCCTCTGTACTGATGCTATTGATCATTTATATTGTTCGTAAATCATTATGTACTTATGTAGTATTGGAACCTTCGTACCAGACATCTGGAACTTCCAAAATATATCTTTCCATCGCTTCTCTGAATCTAGTTCTATATTGTTTGGGAGTAACAATTGTAGGATCTTTCTTTTTTCCTCCAACTAAAGTGTTGCCTTTAACCCAGTTCTCAACCTTCTTATCCCAAGTGAAAGTTCTCAACCAATCGATTATCCCGATATAAAGTTTTTTATCACGATCATTGATCCCGATCACCAACGAGTAATCCATAACGTCCATGGCACTCAAGAACGATGTATCATTGAAAAGAGACCCTCTAAGTAAACGTTTCAGTTGTTCTCGAACAAACAATGGACTTTCATAGATGTACTCAATCATATTTTCATCAAGAAGAACTTCATTCTCTTTCCCCGTTTGCTGCACATGCCTATTTCTCATGGATCCTTTCAAGTCGAAAATTCTCGTAGTTGTCCTATTGTAAAAAAGGTTTTCCATAATGAGAAAATCCATTTTAAACGTTTTACCCGTAACTGTATTCTTGATATGAATTTGGTAAAATCCGAAAATCTTAGCAATAGCTGTTGTCAATGTGTTAAACATGGATTGAGTCATGTATTTGAAATAGAACGGTGCCATCAGCACGAATGATTCCAATTCTGATTTGCTCAATTCTTTAACAATGTAACGATTATCCAATGTTTTAAGGAAATTGGATCCACTCTTTCCACCACTTGAATTCCATTTGATACATCTCAGAAGACTTTGCACGAATGACTCGTCAACTCCACACACTCTCCTTAATGCTTCAAATTGCTCACTGTAGAAGATTTTGCACGAAAGGTTAGTGGTTCCATCTAAATATTGATATTTCAAGTGTGTGCTTTTGGTATTATCCATAATGAGTTCCAATTCATTTGGTTCAACGTCATTGGACCTTTGCTTGAATTTCTTCTCGATTTTTCTGAAATTGTGTAGTTTCTTACTATCGAGTTCATTTGTTTCACCAACAGACTGATCCGGACCTGGTTTAGCCGATGAGATATCAGGCTTTTCGTGGGCCAGGTTCTCCTTAGAGCGGCCAAGTTTTTGACGATAATCTTGAGATGAAAGACAGAATGCGACGAGTGAACTAGGCTCATCTTCACGAACAATAACATCAGAATCCGCAAATGTATGTTCATGTGGCTCAAGCGGATACGCTAAGGGATCCCATAATGTAGCAGACCGATCCGCCCAGAAATTGGTAAGTGATTTGAGAAGTGAGTTCTTTTCTGGTTGGGGAATATCCAAATCATTCGAACGCTCAACTTGCTTCTCCGGCCTCACAGCATTGTTACTATCAGGTCGTGATTCTGGGTGCCGCGACTGAGCCTCCATTCGACTAGGTATCTCATTACCTTCGACATTTCTGAACGAGTCTGACCTCGTGTCTGGCTTGTGAACATCGGGCTTGTAAGCTTCTGGCTTACGATCAACGTCAACCACGTCTTCAATTTTATCATAAATTTCAACAATGGGCTTCGAGGTAACAATTGGATAGGCTTTAATTTTATTTGTTCGCTTCTCCAACTCTCTTTCTCTCCTTTCTTTGAACTCTTTCGAAAGTTGACTCAAATTCATTTCATTGTAGTATTTGGCTAAATCAAGTACTTTGCTTGGCTTTTCCGTCTTATCATCTTTCCGCAACGAAGCCAGTGATGACTTGTGCGAAAGAGACGGTCCTGTGGACTCTTCCTCCAAAATTTTCTCGATACGATTAATCTTTTCAGAGATATTTGGTTTCTTGATCGACTCTATGGGGAAATGTTTCTTGTCTTCGCTCTCATTCTGATCTTCGACGTCCAGATTTTCTGCTTCGTTCTCTTTATCTCTTTTGGTCTTCTTCATATCACTCATTTCTACCTCTTTGGGATACTTGTCCATCAAAAAGTTCCTTAACTGGAACTGGGTAATTCTGGTGATTTCATTTTCACTTGGCAAAAAGTTGGTTTCAAACTCATGGAACTCACTATCCCACTCAACACCCAATTCTTGCAAGTCTCTCAATACCGAGTTCAAAGGCAAATATGCTGTTGGAGCAGTGTGATGATAAATCTTAGCAGTTTTTTCCTTCAAAGCGATCGATTGTTCATCTGCTCGAATCTTTAACTCTTCTACCTTCGCCAAACCGTCTTCAGCTCTACCAAAAGTATCAACTTTAACACGATTCAATCTCTTGGCAACACTATGGAAGAACAGAGCAGATTTAGCTTCAATTATTGACAAAGTCTCCAACTTAAGGCTGACATCTTTTTCTGGGACTAAATCGAGCTTTTTGCCAGGAACAATAACTTCGTAATTATAAATATCTGAAAATTCAAGACGAATGACCAAGTCGTTGAAGCCAACGTATCTTATGTGGTCTCGGAAAAAATCATGTTGGCATTCACAAGAAGGGTCGGCTGGAACAACATCACGGGCCCAGAAACACATTTCAAAGAATTTACCGATGGAGTAATAAAAAGTGGAATCACTCATGGTGACCATAGGTGTCAGATAATGACATTGTTTGCATGTACTCCACATTACCCTTTGGTTCTTTCCTTTGAAATTATGATCATTGCCTAAGTCAAACTTTTCGATCACTAGATCGACCTTACTGGAACCATGAACATACGTCTTATAATGATGGAGGAAAAGATCTCCACATTCTTGACAATTAGTTCCTGCTTCACGGAATATTTCGTCCATATACGCACCTAAGCATCTATCAGACTCAGTATAATAATCGATTGCAACTATGACTGGTCCTGTGCAAGGAGTTGCGTGTTTGATTGACACGGTTGAATGAAGGAAATGGAAAGACTTGTGGAAGACAGGGTATAATTGATACGATGAAAACTTCATACAAGAAGCCCAAGAACGAATTCTAGTATTGAACTCTTGTGTAACTGTCTTGAGTCTCCAGTCAGCAATGAGCTGAAGAATCTGAATAGCAAATTCTCGATCTAGACCAGGCTTTCCTTTTCTTGTTAATGAAGTATGCTTCTTTTGGTAAGGTACAACTTCCTTATCCTCCTCCATGTCTTTCTTCTCTTCTTCCACCTCGGACCCACTACCATCAGCTTCAGGTATGGCATCATCCTCTTCGAGTACAGAATCCAAGTCAAGGGTTGGGGCAAGTTCCCGAGCCAATTCAACCCAGTTAGTCCCTGTGTCCGAGTGGGCAGCGCGAGAAAGCTTAGAAACATGACAATACGATTCATAGGCAGCAACAACATTTGTTAATGCCACTGGCAAGGTGAATCGAACAGCAGGAGAAACGCTTAGCTTTCTTTTGGAGAACAATTTCAAATAATTACTCACTTCGTGTGTTTCCAAAGCTTGTACTATCGGGTCATTTTTATCTGTTGCTTCGAGTAGATGATCAAGCCTGTTTAGCGTGTCTGCAGCCTCATTGATATTACTTTCCATAAACCCGACTCCATGGTCTTCCAATAGACTTTGCTCGAGTCTTGCATTAAGAACAGCAGATATAAGAGTTTCCGCAGCGTACTTAACACTATCTAACAGATCTTTATCTCCACCACGTAAGCATATAGTGAACCCAGCCTCTATACTACTACCTGTGAAGAAAATGAATGACTTGACAGCTTCTCGATAAACAAAGCGGCGAACCTCAAATAAACTGCAAGAGCCAAGCACACTCTTCTTGAAGAAAAGGTCATTAACAGATTGGAAAATGTCTGCTTTGGTGTAACGTGATATTCTTTCAATTACCTGGGGTTTGACATTTGAAACAACAGTGATATTTGCATCTTCCAATAATTTTTCTGCTAGTCCACAAACTGAATCACCCACCACTATGACATCTGGTTCAAGGGAGATAAGACGGGAGACCAAATTTGTGATATAGACATCTTGTTGAGAGTGAACGATTCTCAAGGAAATGAACTGCTCCTTCAGCTTAAGGTATTCTATTGGAAACATGAGTAAAGCTATTCTAGGATTGGGGATACGAGAAGGCATCTTTTTGGAATCCACATTCTTAGTCATGAATAAGCCTTCTACGACACCCGTGTCCTCAATTCTACCACCAAGAATTTTTTTTATCTTGATATATTGTTTGATATCCAAAGTATCGGTGATTTTCAATCTTTCAACTGAAATAAGTGAAGATCTCAACGTTTGTCTCCACCGTTCCTGGTTAAAGCTAATGTCACAATCCTCTAAACATTGCAACAAAAGTGAATCCAACAGAGAATCATACGCTGAAACCACAGTTTCACGAGTGATAGTTGGACCATTCCCAGGCGAACGCGTGGGAGAGGCAAAGAATGATTCGTTTCGGTCGCCGATTGGCAGATCTTGTGACCGATCGAAATCAGGAATCAGTCTTTCAACCAGTCTCTCCATATTTGGATCAGTTAATCGGTTGCTATGAGTCAATATCAGAATATTCCTGACCAGTCTACTTTTTCGACGACTTTGCATCCGCATTAACAGCGCATGTGCTCGTTCACTGGATTTTGATTCAGCTTTCGGACGATCATCCAAGAATGATACTTGAAAATGCCGTGGGAAAAGTTTATCTCCGATGGTTGGAAATTCATTCAATGTGGGAACTACCAGCGCCAGAGCCAGAACTAATGCTTGAGGACGAGGCTCGGGATTATTGAGTGAAGCATACATGGACATGGCTTGTTCATCTTCATTTTCAGATTCCACGTCCCCCCCTTCATTCTCAGTCTCGCTTTCTTCTCTAGACGCCTGTAGATCTGGATTCGACGTGAGTCTAGTGAACCTTTTTTTACCAAGAATGTTATTGTAAAGGCCAAAGTTATCCAAACTGTTCGATCTGGTAAGTTCCAAATTACGGGACTTGAACCATGACTTGGAGGTCGGGCTATCATAAGGAGACAGGCCTGGTTGTACTTGGGTTGAGTTATTGAGTGCCAAAAGTGTTAAATTGTTTTTGTTTGCTTTAGTAGGGATTTCAAGGGATTCCCCTTTTCTTGTTGTTGGAATTGCCATTTGTGGAGTAGGCTTAGTATAATACTTTGGACTCGAGCTATTGAGGACTGAAATTGTATCATTGGACGAGGAGCCCATAGATGCATTTTCATTGAGAGTGTTTTGGCTGGTTCTTTTCATGAAGGGTTTATTTTCACTTATGAAACTACCACGGTAGGAATTGACGGAAAGGGACCTAATTCTAGATAGAGGATGTTCTGGAATTTCACCGACTTCTTCAATATCATCCTCGATTGCAGATTCATCGATATCACTTTCATTAGAAGAGGATGAATCATCACTCAAGTACACAATGACATCATCATAACATGGTTTACATACTCGAAGTTTATCATTGAAGTGGCGCTGTCTTGCCTCATCAGTTAATTTCTTGTCTTCCTTTCTCTCTTCTTTGTGCTGGTTGTAGGATATGAACAAAGTACAATCAGAGCAGTAGATCTGACCGCAGAATCGACAATGATGTTTCCTTCTGAACGCGGAGAAAGGACGGAAACAGTGAAGGCATTCACTTACAAAAGCATCGTTCATCCAATACTGTTTCGGGATCCCACCTGTTTTCAAGGGATTGTCACTCAATCTCTTTGGCTTCTTTTTCTTCTTTTTACGGCTCACGATGGATGAAGCTGAAGATACTACCGAGTTATTGATGATCAGTCGAGCATTGTCGAATAGTACTGTGGAGAGGTTTGACAGGGCTTTCTTCTTCATAGCGGATTCTTTACGTAGAGCGTGGAAGGTAGAAAGAGTTGGTGAGGAGACTTTTGAGTTTTCACGGCGGCGGTCTGGCCGAACTGGCAGCTGATTCGTGTTGATGGAGATAGGGACAGTTCCATGGCTACTAGACTTGCTATTCAGGGGACGCCGAGGTGACAGTCCGGAGCTATCCTGGTGGACTGTTTCCAAGTCAGAGGCAGAGTCATCAGAAATTTCGATATCATTGGGCAAATTGTTGAAGATGGAGGTGATGGTTTGGAGGGTTGTTTTCGATAGTTCTTCCTTATTAGTATTTTGAGGTTGAGGAGACTTGGTGCTGGCCAATGCGTTGACGTTGACATTAACCACGGTACTGGTTGCACTGTGCAAGGCGGGCCGGACTTGTTGTGGAGCCAGGGAAAGACGGAGACTGTTAGCGTCTGACGTGACACGAGCCAGCAGTGGTGGGCCACCAGGGGTGAGGGCGAGCCCAAGCCCCACTGTTTTAACGTTCAGGGAGTCTGATGCTTTATCGGTCCCACTGGGTTTGCGTTCCGACAGGCTGTTGATGCGATCCACGGAGCCAGCAGAGGCAGTGGCCGATTCGGCAGCTAGCACCGTCAGACGCTCGGACGCCACGGATGCCGAAGGAGCACGGGACGGCACAAGCAGCTCGGCGCTGCGTATAGAGGGGGCGCCGCTGGCCACGTCTTCTACGGCGATTGGTTGAAGCACAGGTGGGCGTACGAAGTCTGGCGGGTCCCTTGGTGATCCTGGACTGGCACCGAGCGAGTAATTGTGGACTAAATGGGACGCGTTGTTGGTAACTTTCCGTAGGGTTTTCGTGAAGATCTTGGTCAATGTCTCTGAATGGTGGGCTTCGGGGTCAGGGATGGTCGGGAACGACACGTAGTCATCAGCTAGGTTCGAGCTCATTCTGGCGAATTGGAGGTGTGGTGTGAGGTGTCAGTATGGTAATATTAGGTATTGGTATGATTGTAATATGGTAATGGTAGTATGATGATAGTATGAGTAATACTATGAGATAATATAATGATTTGAATATGCTGGATATGCAATGTTAGCAGAGATAGCAACAGGGTTCTTGAAGAATCCAATGAAACCCACCGTAGTCAAAGTAGGCCAGTACTTTGTGTGGGCGCCTAAAACAAGAAGAATGTGTTGTAAAACAAAATAACCCCAGAGCGCAGTTTTGATTTGGCGATAATTGCACTTTTGCAAGAGTGCAAGTTATACTTTGCAACAGCATAAATGCACTTTTGCCATAGCAAGGCTAAATTCCCACAGTAAGAGAAACCAGAGATAGGACGAATTGGACAAGTAGCACCAAGTAGATTCTATAGCTGCTGTTGAAAGTACGGATATATGAAACACTGGTATAATTCATGGGTAACCGGTGTACTGGTGGAATAGTGCCAACTGTCAAAACATCAAAATCTCCCTCGCTAATTTTCATCTGCTGTAACAAGTGGTTTAATTTCGTCAATGAGTACTCTCCAAAGACGTCGTGGTGGCAAATCGTCCACCCCCAAACCACGCTCATCCACATCGTTTGATGAAGATGAACGCCCCAACTCTCCAGAGCACAAAATCGGTGTGGACAGCAGAGATGTTGAAAATAGAAGCGACCTCAAACTTCCACTCCTTACATTGATGGAGGAGGTTTTACTCATGGGACTCAAAGATAAAGAAGGATACCTTTCGTTTTGGAACGACAACATTTCTTATGCCCTTCGTGGATGTATTTTACTTGAATTGGCATTCAGAAACAAGATCACTCTTGTCAACGACCCTGCCCGTCGTCGATTCGAATTAAGTGATCGTCTTGTTGAGGTCATTGATTCCGAACCCACCGGTGAGGTCTTGTTGGACGAGGCCCTTCGTATCATGAAGGGAGACGAATCAAACTTATCAGTCACCAACTGGATTGATCTCCTCTCAGGTGAGACTTGGAATTTGATGAAAATTAACTATCAATTGAAACAAGTTAGAGAAAGATTGGCTAAAGGCTTGGTAGACAAGGGTATTCTCCGTACTGAACGCAAGAACTTCTTCTTGTTTGACATGGCCACCCACCCAGTTGCCGATAAAACCCTGAAGGAACAAATCAAGAACCGTCTCTTAAGTCTTTTGATCAATAGGAATGTTGATTTAGACGAAGTAGCTAATGATCAATTTCAAAAAGATACTTCCTTCAGATACTTGAGATCGATTTCTTTAGTTTGTGGTGCTTACGCCGCCAACGTGTTAGAAAATGTTTTATTGTCCCTTAACTACGACAAAAGAGATCAAGCTTTCGCTAGAGCAGATGAATTATTAAGTGATTTCAGTGAATATCCTTTTAAACAACAACAAAGCCCTCTTGGCCTAGGTTTGAATCTATCCCAAGAAGTTAACAATGAAATTGAAAGCTGTTCCTCCAGTGAGTTACAACTCGAACTTGTGGCTGCTGTTCTCAGTGTCTTCGCTAGAATGGACTCCATTTTATAAACGATAACAACTTCCATCAACTTTGAGTTTGATCGAATGCCATCAAACTCAAGACACATCCTACTACTACACCCTAGTAAACACCAACCTATACTTTTAGTAAACGCCTTCCTATAAATTTTTCAAATAGTCAGAATTGAAGTCGATTCGATTCTGTTCTTGTTGTAGTAAACCCTCTCCACCTAATTGATCAACAAAATTAAGTACAAGTGATCGATCCCCTTTAGCATCCCCTGCTGAATCCCACCAAAATCCACCTCCAAGATGTTGACTTTGGACCCATTTGGCCTTGATCCTCGAAGATTGTGGATTATCATAACCAGTCCAAACCTTCCCATCGAAAGTATAAGCACTCACTTTACGTGGGTCAAACTGCTCATGTTCTAATTGAATCAATTTATAGTCAACAGTATCATCCGCTGTACCTGGGCCCACAGGAGCTCCAGGACCAGGAGTGGGACCAGAAACGGGAAAATTTCTTCCATAAGCAGGCATCCCCAACACAAGTTTCTCGGGCAGCACGCCTGCATCGATATATTGCTTAACAACATCAGCCACATTCATACCATTGTCACCGTTGTTCCCGAACAAATTAGAATGGTAACCAACTTGCTGAGACCAACCTTTACCGGCAAAATCATAGCACATAAGATTCCAGAAACTAAGATGTCTGTCCATTCCAGCAATATCAAGACATCCGAAAGGTTCGGAACCTCCTGGGGCTGCCACCGAGAGAACAGATTTGGGACCTAGTCTGTCTCGTAACCTAGATAGGATACTGACAAATTGCTTGCCCTGAGCTTTTGACTCTGGGTATTCCCAGTCTAAATCGATACCATCGAATCCATATCTTTCCACCAAATCCATGACCGAATTAACGAAAACATCAAGTTTGCGTGGATCAGAGGCAATTGCAACAAATCCCGCTGACTGGCCCCATCCACCAATTGAAATGACGGTTTTAAGGTGACGGTGGCGCTGTTTGAGCTGAAATAATTGTTGAAAGGAGCCCGTGACCTTATCACCGTGACCCGAAACTCGGGTCATTGGTAACTGCGTGTCACACCATTCATCTGAAAGCTTTGCCACTCCTGAAGTAGGATCAATGAGGATAAATGCATAGAAAATATGGGTTAACTTGTCACAAGGAAGGTCTATGGGGAAATGCTGACGTCCATACACAGACCAGTTTGAGAAGTAGATTCCTGAAATATAAGAACACGGTGAGTTTTCCTTCTCGCCTTTATGCCAAAATCCCATTTTGTTATTTCAATTCTTAAAGAAGTTATAGTTTATTTTGAAAAGAATTCTGTTACAAATTGGAGTAAAGTATGTTGCAAATATTTTGATCTTGTGCGGTACGGATGCATCGCCACTATAAACTGATATATATCACTAACTAAAAAATCCACAACTTCATCCTTATCAAAATGGCTTGTACACACATACATAACCCTAGTTTGGTATCACAAATAAGTACTGGCACTCGTATTTACAAGGACGATTGCATGTTCAATTTTGATACTGCCGAAAACAATGAAACCGGTATTGATGTTTGCCTCATGTGTTTCCAGGCATTTTCACGAGCTGAAGATGTCAATTACACTTCCGAGCATTTCCAAAGATTGAGCCATAAACTTTACTTGAACATTACCAAAAGACTCAAACCACTAGCCGAAGAAAGGCAACCGAAAATTGCTAAACTAGAAGTGAAGGAAACTAAAGATAGTGATATCTACGATACTTCGTACTCCATTTATTGCGCCGACTGTGATTCCTCAGAGAAAGTCGAACAGGCTGTTGCAGAGATTCAGGCGCTCGTTGAAAGAGTCGTCAATTCCAACTCGTCAGCCAGAGATGAGGAAATCAAAGCTTGGGAGCAAGAAATTTATCCATGTGAGCACTCGATTGATTTCGAACAAAGTCCAATTGAGACCAATCTAAACAAGTGTGCTCATTGTGACTTGAACCAAAACCTCTGGACGTGTCTTTACTGTGGCAGTGTGGGTTGTGGAAGAAGTCAATTTGGCTCCGATTTACCAGGTAACTCACATGCATTGACTCACTTTGAACAGACTGGGCACCCAGTGGCAGTTAAATTGGGCTCATTGTCGGCTGAAGAAGAAAGCGGCGATTGCTACTGCTACAAGTGTAATGACGAAGTCAAGGTTCCGGACTTGGCTCAAAAATTAATCAAATTCGGTATCGACATTAAGTCGAGAGTTAAAACCGAGAAGAATTTAATTGAATTAAATTTGGATCAAAATATGAACTGGGATTTTAAACTCGAAGGTGCCTCTGGAGAAAAATTGGAACCTATTTTTGGACCCAATTTGACCGGTTTTCAAAATTTGGGTAACTCTTGTTATTTGAACTCGGTGGTTCAATCCTTATTTGCCTTGAAACCGTATCATGATTTTTTTCTGAGAAGAGACTTTGATAAATCTGTGAAGGATCCTGCTTTGGACCTTGATTCTCAATTGATCAAAGTTTACAAAGGTCTTTCTTCAGGTAAATACTCAAAGCCAAATGCAAATGTTTTTACGAGCAAGGGCGATGATTACCAAATGGGTATCAAGCCATCTACTTTCAAAACATTGATTGGTGAGAACCATGCTGAGTTCAAAACCCAAAGGCAACAAGATGCGTTTGAATTTTTGCTTTACTTGTTAGATAAGTTAGATTCCGAATATGGACTCGACTTGAATGAAAAATTGAAATTTTTAACTGGAGATAAAGTATTATGTTCCAATTGTCTTCATGGCAAAACCAATGTGGAACTTGTTGACAATTTGGGCTTACCAGTGAAGGAAATTGGTTCCACTGACCCCGACAAGAAGTATGAAGAGATTGAACTAGCTGACTGTTTCAGGGACTATTGCGAAACAGAGGCCATTGAAGGCTACAAATGTGATCATTGTAACACCGAATCAATTGGGTTGAAAACCAGTGGGTTAAAGTCATTTCCTGATGTTTTGATTGTCAATGCTAAGAGAATCAAATTGGAGAACTGGGTTCCTGTTAAAGTGGACGTGCCAATCAAATTACCCAACACCATTGACCTAAGCTCATTCCAGACTCCCACATTCGGAGACGGAGAGACTGAGGTAGAAGCACCAAAAGAAGAACCTGGGTTCAAGCCAAACCAAGAAGCTTTGGAGATGTTGCTCAGTATGGGATTTCCCGAGAATAGGGCCTTAAAAGGATTGTTCAACACGGGAAACAATAATGCTGAAGAAGCCATGAATTGGATATTGGCACATATGGAAGATTCCGACATTGATCAACCTTTAAATACGGAAGAACAACAACAATCGAACGACATCAGTGCGGAGTCAATTGATAATCTCGTTGCAATGGGATTCTCAGCCAAGTTGGCCAAAAAGGGATTACTTGTCAATGGGGGAGATCCAAACGCTGCTGTTGAGTGGCTTTTCAATAATCCAGATGACGATGGAGAAATAGCTGAACTGAAACCAGCAATCAATGTCGGGAAACAAAAGAAGGAATTACTCGAAAAATTGCAAAATGGCAGCTCAGCCAACGCCAATTACAGAATCAAGAGCGTCATCTGCCACAAGGGTACCTCGCCACACACCGGCCACTACGTTGCATTTATCCGAGAATCTGTAGGTGGAGAGGAAAAATGGGTGTTGTTCAACGACGAAAAAGTGGTTGTTTGCGACGAAAGCAGTATGGAAGATGTCAAAAACAACGGCTACATCTACATTTTTGAAAAAATCTAGTCTCCAGAGTCTCCTGACAAGCATCAGGTGAACCCTTAAAATTTCGCAGCCTATCACTATTGAAAGCCGTAAGCGATGGTCGTGCCGCGTCGGAAACAACCACCTAAAAATAATTCAATGCTGGACAACTAAAAAAATTGCAGGTTATGTGCAGGCCACCGTGGGGACTAAGTTTTTTTGTGGAACTTTTCAAAATGTTAGTCATCGTGAATTATATAAGACCACTAAATATTGCTCAAGAATTCACCATAAATATATAGTTTGTGGAAATAGACCATTACTAAGAATCCTCAATATCAATAAAGCTTGCTATGTTCATCACTAACGAACACGTCGGAGATCGTTCCAGATTGGAAGATTGGAGAAGTAAGTAGATTGCAGCAGTTTAACTCAGAGTTCTAAATACTAACCAATTTAGTTCGTGGATACGATCCACTTACGCCGCCTGATTTGCTTCAGCATGAATTCCCTCTCACAGACAAAAACAACCAAATCATTCTCAAGGGTCGTGAAGATGCTTGCGATATCTTGAATGGTAAGGATGATAGGTTGATTCTTGTCATTGGACCTTGTTCCATTCACGACCCAGAGGCTGCTTTAGATTACGCCAACAGGTTGCATAAACTCTCTGAGCAATACAAAGGTGAATTACATATTGTCATGAGAGCTTACCTTGAAAAACCAAGAACTACTGTTGGTTGGAAAGGTTTAATCAACGATCCTGAAATTGACGGCTCTTTCCAAATCAACAAAGGTTTGAGAATTGCTAGAAAGTTGTTCGTTGAATTGACTGAAAAGTTACCTATTGCTGGTGAAATGTTGGATACCATTTCTCCTCAATTCCTAAGTGACTTATTCAGTGTTGGTGCCATTGGTGCCAGAACCACTGAATCCCAATTACACAGAGAATTGGCCTCTGGTCTTTCTTTCCCTGTTGGTTTCAAAAACGGTACTGACGGTACTTTGGGTGTTGCAATCGATGCCTTGAGAGCTGCTTCTCACCCTCACCACTTCCTTTCCGTGACTAAACCAGGTATCGTTGCCATCGTTGGTACTGATGGTAATCAAGATTGTTTCGTAATCTTAAGAGGTGGTAAATCAGGTACTAACTACGATGAAAAATCAGTCAAGGAAACCAAAGCCGCTCTCATCAAAAACAAGGTCATGTCTGCTGATGAAGTCGGTCCTAGAATCATGGTTGATTGTTCTCATGGTAACTCCAACAAGAACCACAAGAATCAACCATTGGTCGCAGCTGAAGTCGCTAGACAAATCACTAATGGTGAAGATTCCATTTGTGGTTTAATGATCGAGTCAAACATCGCTGAAGGCAGACAAGATGTCCCTCCTGCTGAACAAGGTGGGAAGGCCGCTTTGAAATACGGTTGCTCCATCACCGATGCTTGTATTGGTTTCGATGATACCGAAGTAGTTTTGAAAACTTTGTCTGATGCTGTGAAGGCAAGAAGGGCAAGAAAGAACTAATCTGTGTATAACACTTGTTAAAAGGAAATTTTATTTATTTATTAGCTATATATATCATTTGTAATCGTGACCATTCTTTTTGGTTGCAAAATTTAAAGCTCATTTTCTCGAAAGTTTGGTAGAAATTCACTAAAAACAACTTTTTTCTGCTCAAACGATTGGTAATAATAATACAGTATATATTTCAATTGAATATATATATCTAACTACTCCTCGAATAATAATTGAATTTCTTCAATTCTTCTCTTCCTTCTTTCTTCTTCCTCCACTTCAACCGCTTCTCCCATTTTTCGCTTCCTTTCTTGAATTTTTAACATTTTCTCTTCTATCGAATTTTCCACGACGAATCTTACAACCTTCACGTGTTGTTGCTGCCCTATTCTGTGGATTCTATCAATGGCTTGATCTTCGACACTTGGTGACCACCATGGATCCATCATGAAAGCCCTTGATGCTGAAGTCAAGTTTAAACCGACTCCACCTGCCTTCAAAGAAAGGAGTAATATAACAAGTTTGTTTTTTGGTGCATTAGAAAAATCAATCAAGAGCTTCTCTCTTTCAGGCATACTCAATCTCCCGTCAAACTTAAATACAAGAAACTCAGAGTTCAAACTTAACTCGGATTCAATTATATCTAGGTAAGATGAAAATTGAGAGAAGACGACAACTTGCTCACCATTGGCCTCACTCTCGAGCTCCCTGAGATGTTTCAAAAGTGTGGAAACTTTAGTGGAAATCTTGTCAGGATCGTATAGATAAATATTGAATGGATAATCTCCAACCTTTTCATGCTGAGTATAGAATCTAATTCGTTTGCTTGATGTTTCTCGTTTTCGCAACTTAAAGAGTCTGTACCGATCTATTGGAGCTCTGCAAGCAGGGCATAATGGATGCTTTTTGTTATTTTCCTGGAAATCAATATGCTCTAAAATACAATGGAAACAATAAGCATGCCCACATTCAGTTAAGGTCATTTCACTCATAGAGATCGGACACTGAGTACAGATAAGACACTCTGAATCAAGGTCAACTTTTGAATATAAATCGTAAATTTCCTTCTTTGTTATTTCGGGCAATTCATTCTTTTCCTCTTTAGGATCATCTCCATTTTCTGCTATATTTGCTTCAATTTCTTCCATGTCACTCTTGGTACCGACTAAATTCGGATGACAGCAAATTTGACGTAATCTAAGGATATGTGTCAAAATCTGAGTGTACTGCCTCAATAAGTTACCGGCTTTCATATTTTCTTTGAAGGATTTATTAGCCTGGCTTTTATAGTATTCATATAATTTTTCTTCTTTCGAATTAAATTTGACATATTCAACCACAACCTCTTTGGGTGGTAATTCTACCAAGGGTTGACCATCCTTCAGTTTCATATTTTTGGTTCTTCTCAAAAAGATTGGTTCGAGAACCAGTTTAACAACATCCAAAGTTTCACTAAACTTTTTCTGCTCGAATGGCAAAGTAATGAATGATTTCCAATAGGAGAAGTTACACCATGGCTCTAATTGTAAGAACTTAACGAGGGAATAGATATCATCAAGACGATTGATCACGGGAGTACCAGTCAAAATCCACTTACGACTCAGGCTTAATTCATGAACTGCCTTAGCAGTCTTCGTAGCTCTATTTCTAATGGTATGACCTTCGTCGATGACGATTCTGAAAAACTTCATGGAATAAAGACCAATTTTGGGTAGATTAGAATTGTGATCCCTGAGTTTAGAGAGTCTAGCGAATTCACTTTGGACTGTGCCGTAAGTTGTGATCATGACTATTGGAATATTTGATTTCTTGCAAAGAACTGAAGAAAGGTCGGATTCCACCAGATCTGCATAGTAAATGTGGCATTTATGATTGGAGTTGTTATTGACTTTATCGAATTCATTCTTCCATTGAGATAGTAATGACATTGGCACGATTATAAGCGTAGTATTTGATGCATAGTTGATGGATAAGGGTTCTTCGGTATCGTAAGGTACTGAGTTGATAAGTGCCAAAGTCGAGATTGTTTTACCCAAACCCATTTCGTCGGCTAGAATCCCTCCACGAACTAACGACTTAAGTAATGGTTTTTCCAACAGAAGTTCACCATTGTGAAGATTACCGAAGAACTCATCAGATGTTTCTGAAACCTGGGATGACAGTTGATTCCGATATGAAGTGTCCTTTGGCCATTTATATGTTCTCCATAATGGATTCATCATACCCTTTTCGTCGATGTTCGCTCTTGCTTGAGTTGAGAGGCTATCAGACGACAAAGTTTCAAGAGTAGCGAATTCTTTCTCTCTCGCCAACATCCATGCTAAACCGTGTTTCTGGTACTCGCGTAAATCGAGGGCAAAGTTCGAGTCCGGTGGTGTCGTTGTTTCAGGAAGACTTTCCAAAAATTCTGACTGTTGGTTGGCCAGATAAAACTGTTTAAGTTGGTCTAGAGAAAGGGAATCTTCCTCGGAGATATTTGAAGCCTCAGTTACCATAGTTGTCACGTCCAGAGAAGGAACGGGAGAGGATTCTCTCAGTTGAACGACGTCAACGTCATCAGTGCCTACTGGTCGTACGTTCAACCGATCGAACAACTTCAGCAATGCAAACTGTCTTCGTCTCATAATTTTCTCTGACTCTGTTTCAGCAGAGAAATTGAATCCCACCTTGGTGCCATCACGTTTCTGGCGCTTGATATCCGGGCCAGCTTCTGTCAGAACTACACCAGTGAAAGCGTCATGACGAAGAAACACGCCAACCAGCACGTAGAAGGAGTCTCCCACCGACAACCGTTTGGAAGTTTCGACCATCACGTAGCAGTCAAGTTCAGCCAACTGGAGATCAAGGCATGGAGCGAGCATGTTGGTAACGTCCTGCGCCAACCGGCCCAACTCGCGCGAGCTGGGTCCGTGCGTGAAAATTCGCACCGAGCCCTCGCCCGGCGCGCTGCCCACGGGCCGAAGCTCAAGCCGCTGGTGGTACGAGAGCGGCCGCACCGTAGGCCGGGTGGCCATAGCATGTGAGGTGACGGTCCCAAGGAACCGGGTCCACTTAGGTGGGCGGTTCCGCTGCTCGTTGACGGCGAGTCTCATGCGCTCCATCAACCCATCAGTCTCGGCCTGGCGCTTGGACGCATGATCGGTGGCGTTGTCGGTATTTTTGGCATTGGTGTCGGCATTTCTGTCATTGGTGTCGGTGGTGCTGGAGTCGTCGTTATCGATGTCGGTGCCATTGTAGAATTCGTCTGCCGCGAGCTGGAGATAGTTTGGCCGGTTAAAATACTTGTCAAACAAGCGCCGAAGCCGTGGGGTGCTAGCATGGCCCACCACTGCCAAGAGCTGGCTTTGGAAAAGCTCAAAGGCGTAGTCCTGGCTGGAAGCAGGCGTTTGATGAGATTCTTCTTGTGGGTCTTCTGGAACGAAGAGATCCAGGGTTTCCGGCGCCAGAATTTGGGTGGAAGGTCCCAGCAGCGGGGCCAGCACCTGAGTCGATTTCTGGGGCGCCGGTACGACTGGCTCGGCCTTAAAGTAGCGCTGTTTCTCAATCATATGGAAAGAGTACGCGTATAAAATGTGTGAGAAAATGGATTTGATGCGACTGAAAAATGTGATGGCAAATGGATGATTGTGAATGAAAGCAAATTAATTGATAATGATTGTGAATGACGAGGATCGGTGTTTTTGACTTCTTTTGATATGATTACGATATTTAGGAATCATGGCTAGTCTTGATCAAATAACGGTTATATTACAGCAATACATACAACTAATTATACACTAACATTGAGACTTTTGCAGCAATTGGTCGCGAGACTAGAACGCTTGTGGTCTTTGACTTTTACTTAGAAACTTGAACCCACTTTCGACGTCTCTTCGTTTATTGGAAAACCACAGGAGCATCCATTTTCAAACTAACAATGCAACATCCATTTTCAGACTAATACTTCAACGTTCCTTTCCAAAGTAGGAATGCATAATCGAATATCGGTCTTGGAACTGTCACTTTGATAATTGTAACTAAAAACTTCATTACATTGGACTAAAACCTCCATTTACCTCACTTCAAACTTAGAAGCGACGCCCGAACGCTTTCTAAATTAACAAGAACTCCTCGTTCAACGAATGTTTCTCCTGAAACCAATCCACGCCATTCCGCTGGCACCATTCGTCCAAGTTGCCTCGAAATAGCACCACGCCCTCGCCCACCTGCTCCAAAACTTCCATATACTCCAAAGCCATTAACACGTCCTCACACCGAAACCCTGTGGCATCAGCCAAGTCGGCCAACAAGACCGGGGTGCCGTCCTCGACTCCCAGAAGCTCGCTCGCTAGTTTTCGCAGCCAGAATCGCAAATAGCTCACCTTCCCATACGGCAGAAGAGGAAACTCGGGCCCCGAACGGGCCTGGCCTGGTGTGTAGCGAGCCAATGCGTACAGGAACTCAATTAACAACAGCCCCAAATGGCGCCGCTGGAAAGGCGGGAAAACACAAATGCAATTCAAGTTATTATCACTATCCCAGGCCAAAGTCTCCTTAGAGAAGAACCCCATTGGGCGAAACTCAGGCCCATGTTCCTCAGTGCCGTATACAACGTAAAAATCAAACGCATCCACGTCATAGAACACCAGCTTATCGTCAAGGAATAATTTACTGAAAAGCGACAAGTTTTGGCAAAAAAGCTGATGCTTGAACCCTCTGACCCTCTTGATTAAGTACGATCCAACAAGGTCTCTGTACATAAGTCTTCCGATGGAAGGATACTTGGTTCGAAGCTCACAAGACGGCCGGTGCTGCTGTAGAAACTGCTGGTTTGAGGTGTATTTGAAGCAGAACTCACACACGTAGAGTTTGTCAAGCCAATATTGGCTCGCACGAGCCAGAGAATGCGGGCTGGACGGAGCCTCGTGCGCGCGGCCAGACCTGGGCCCATCGCGGGCCCTGGCGCCCCCGCGTCCGCGCCGACTTGGCGGAGCGCGCTCGACCCGCTCGGTACCAAGATCCTGGTCCGTGAAGTAAGCACCGTTACCATACCAGGTATCGAACTCATAGTCGCCAAAAACGACCCGGTTGATGTTTCGCGACTCCAACACTCCGTAAGAGTCGTTTTTTTCATTTTTATCATCGTCGAATCTCAAATCAGTTTTAAGCTGTTGTTTCCAGCGTTTATTGGAAGAAAGGGCGAGAGGGTTCTTAGCCACTCGTGTGGAGTCAGCGACCTCCTCTTGTAATCCTTTAGTTGTAGGTTGTTTCTTGTCATTTGCATCATGATTCATTAATTATAGAAGGATTAAGTAGTACGCGTAAAAATGTAATTTCTCAACAACTTTGATATTATTTCTTTACTACATACTTTTCCCAAAATGCCACCAAAAGGATGGAGAAAAAACGCAGAAGGTCAATATCCTCAGCCCAACAAGGAGGAAATGGTATCAATCGATGATATTTTATTCCCAAGAGCCACCGTTATGAAATTAGCTAAGAATATCACTACTGGAGGTGACCAAAATATGATCTTAGCTAAAGAATCAGCACTGGCCGTGCAAAGGTCCGCCACTGTTTTCGTGTCACATTTATTGTTTCATGCCCGGACCATTGCCAAAGAAAACGACCGTAAAACGGTCAACGCACAAGACATTCTGGCCGCATTAGAAAGGGCAGAACTAGCAGGATTCACCCTGGAAGTACAGGCGAAACTCACAGCATTTGAAGCTCAATCTGCAGCCAAGCGACAACAGAAAGAAAAGGTCAAACTGGAGAGAAAGGAAAGGGAGAAGGAAGAAAAGGAAAAGAAACAAGTAGATGGTGAAGGAGAATCTGAAGATGAAGAAAACGAAGTGGAAGAAGTTCCAGCTTCCAATCCCATTGCCATTCTAGGTCAAGAAGAAGAAGAACTCGGCGGAAGTCATGACAACCCAGAGGTAATAGGTGACTCAGAAAAGAATACCGACGAAGTTGATGACGCTGAGGACCAAGATTGATTTCTACAACTTGGGCAATGCAGAAAAATATGCTATTAAAAACTTATCCATGGAAACATTGACTATAAAACGGTAACCCACATTCGGCACCAATCAATAAATACAATGCAAAACAGCCACCCCCGGCTAACAAGGCAACAAAGCGGGTGCGCTGCCACCACATCTGGCCCTGGATGTGGTGGGCCCGTTTCTGGAACACCAGTGCCAGACTGGTCAACCGGTCAGTCTGGTCCACCAATAAATTAATTCGATCTCCCCGATGTAACATTTTGTTGATGTTATCCAACATTAACAGGCGCACTTCTTCCACCTCTTCGTTTGCCAAAAGCAACAGGTCTGGCGCAATGGCATCCTCGTTGTCCGTGGCTCCATAGTTATATAATTTTTGATTACTGTCGTAATGTCTCTCTTCAAATTTGATGATTTGGTTCATGAACAACTTGAATTCTCCGGCTTTGTTCTTGTTCAGCGGGTCGGCCTGTTCCATGTCCTGCCGGAACTCGACGTATTTATCCATGATTTTCTTCAATACCAGTAATATCAATGTCTTGTTAACGTCCATGTGGGCTATTGTAATTACAGTGACTAAATCGGTCAGTCCGTCGGAGTTTCGGATGGTTTTTTTCATGAAATAAAGGAGCAAACTGGTGTTGGTCACAAGACTCGATGTAGACACGGGAATCAGCCCAATGAGTGTCTTCAGTGCATTAATTAATCCTAGTTCCAGTGATATTAACTCCAGACAATTAAGCCCAGTATACGCATGAACTAACGCGGGGTTTTCGCTCGTGTAAAGCGTGGTGGAATTGAGCGTGAGTGTTGTGTGGATGACTGTGGTCAGTATTTCGTATAAGAGATTATCGACGAATGGCTACTTACGTTTTTTCTGAATTTCTTTGTTCATTTCACCTGCTTGTATCTGGAATTCGATAAGATCCAAATCCTGGATTTGGATTTATTTGGATTTTGCTGTGCGCACCGCTAACAAAAAGAGACCAAATAAAAATCGCTGCTCGAGAGAAAAAAAGAGTGCACCCGTGCCGCATTCACTTCTATCGCATCTCAAGTAATTTCTGCGATGACTTAACTAGTTGAAAAAGTTAGTTAGACATGGGGACATATAGGAAACGGTTCAACGAGAAGGCACGAGCCGGGATGCTCGCGAAGCAGAAGGCGTTGAAGGCCGTGCGAAACAAGCAGTTCACTAGACACGAAAATGAGCAAGAACAGCCAGTTCCAAATGTTTTCAATCAAGAAGATACCAATTCAGAGATCTTGAAGCCAATGACGGCTGCCGAGAAGGAAGAAAGAAAAAGAGCACTCGAGCAGTCGCTTTATACGGAGAATGAGACCAAGCTCTCGAAGAACAAAAGAAAAAGGTTGGATAAGTACATTGAACACCAGATCAAAAGAGAAGAGAAGAAAGCGTTGTTTGCCAAATTGTCAGAAACCAAAGTGGACACCAGCGTATTTGCTCCGTCCAAGCTTCTTGGTGTGGGAAAGCAGACCAAGCGTGAGGAAATGATGGAAGCATTGGAATTGGAGAGACAGGGCAGAGGTGACGAAAGAACCAAGGAGATCTTGTACGAAGAGAGAGAGGTTAAAGAATGGCCCGAAGATGAGATGCCCCAGCCGAAAGATCTCAGCTCTGACGAAGCTGATGCTGATGACTTTCCATCTACCGAAAAATCAACTTTCGTCGATAATAGACCTGCCAAGTTTGGTGGGAGCGGGATGGGATTCGGGTTCTCCAATTTGAAGAAGATCGAGAAGAGCCAACCCAAGAAGAAATACACCTGGAGAAAAGCCGTGGAGAAGGAAGAAAAGAAGAGAATGAAGATAGAGGACGAAAATGATTTCGCCAGTGACGAAGATGAAGACGATGAAGACGAAGCAGACGAAGAAGAGGAAGAAGAGAGCGAAAACGAGAGCGTGGATGACAATGAAAAAGAAATAGAAATTGAAAGTGAGAATGAGGACGAGGACGAGGATATGGAGCAGGAATCAGAGGGAAACAATTCTGACAGTGATGACAGCGAAGAGACCTCCGAATCCGAAAGTGAAGAAACTGATATAAAAGAGTCTGCCTCAAAATCATTCAAAGCATGGGCTGAAGAACAAGTTCGTAAACTCGAAGGCCGCACGGAAGCAGTTCTTCCAGAACTCCCAGAGCATATCAAAGAACAGTATTCGAAACCCACTGTGCACGAAGAAGATCTCCCTTCAGACCATGAAGAAATTCACATTAACCCCAATCTTAAAAGAGATGCATTTTTTGTCGAAGTTGAAAGAGACCCTGAAGTCCAAAAACAAAGAATGCAACTCCCTGTGTTTGGTGAGGAACACAGAGTCATGGAAGCAATTCACCATAATGATGTAATTGTGCTCTGTGGTGAGACAGGTTCAGGTAAAACCACACAAGTTCCTCAATTTTTATACGAATCGGGTTTCGGCAACCATAAGTCTGATTTATACCCTGGAATGATTGGTGTCACACAACCAAGAAGAGTGGCAGCTGTTTCAATGGCCGAGAGAGTTGGTAACGAATTAGGAAATCATAAGAGTAGAGTTGGGTACCAAATCAGATTCGATACAAGCATTAAAGACGAAGGTAAAGAAGATGGAACTGCACTCAAATTCATGACAGACGGTGTTCTATTAAGAGAAATGATGGCTGATTTGATGTTAACAAAGTATTCTGCTTTGATCATCGATGAAGCCCATGAGAGAAATGTTAACACCGATATTCTTATTGGTCTATTGAGTCGAGTATCTAGAATGAGACGAGAATACCATACCAAAGATCCAATTAACAAGCCTCTCAAATTAATCATCATGTCAGCTACTCTCCGAGTATCTGATTTTGCCGAAAATAAGACCCTTTTTGCAACTCCTCCTCCTATATTGAAAGTTGACGCCAGACAGTTCCCGGTCAGTGTTCATTTCAATAAAAAGACTCGTTATGATTACCTTGAAGAAGCATATAAGAAAGCTTGCAAAATTCATAGAAAGTTGCCTCCAGGTGGGATTTTAATCTTTCTTACCGGCCGCAATGAAATCACAGCCACTGTGAAGAGATTAAGAGAACAATTTCCTCAAGTCACGAAGGAACAGGAGATACCACGAGTTGGTGCATCAAAGCACATCTCTGTTGAGGCAGAGGACGTTGACTTTGATTTGGGAATAACACCAGATCTCGAGCATGATGACTATGATGATTCGTCCTCTGAAGATGAAGGATTCGAAGAGTCTTTGGAACCACACCAGACTGACAAGGATCCTTTGCATGTATTGCCACTTTACTCTCTTCTACCAACCAAGGAGCAAATGAGAGTGTTTGATAAACCACCTGCTAATAGCAGACTCTGTGTCATTGCCACTAATGTCGCTGAAACCTCCTTAACCATTCCTGGAATTCGGTACGTGATCGACTGTGGAAGAGCCAAAGAGCGGAAATACAACGACGAGACCAACGTTCAGTCTTTCGAAGTTGACTGGATCTCCAAAGCCTCCGCAGATCAACGTTCCGGTAGAGCAGGTAGAACTGGACCTGGTCATTGTTATCGCCTCTTCTCTTCTGCCATTTACGAAGAGTACTTCCCTCAGTTCAGTGTACCTGAAATTCTCAGAATGCCAGTGGAAGCCACTGTGTTGTCGATGAAGTCCATGGGAATTGATAACATCGTAAATTTCCCTTTCCCTACTCCTCCAGACAGAAGAGCGCTTTACAAAGCAGAGAAGCTATTAACTTACTTGGGTGCTTTAGACAAGAACAAGGTGATTACAGATTTGGGAAAATCCATGGCTCTATTCCCATTGAGTCCACGTTTCGCCAAAATCCTCATCATTGGTAATCAACAAGATTGCTTGCCGTATGTGGTTGCCATAGTGTCAGCATTATCTGTGGGCGACCCATTTTTAAACGAATTCGAGGTTGGTGTCAATCAGCCAGTCAAGAAAGACGATGAAGATGAAAATGAGGAGGAGTTTGAATCCAGTAAAGATGTCGAAGCGAAGAGGAAACTAAGATCTCAGTTCCATCGTTCCCGAGCCATGTTTTCCCGTCTCGATACCAACTCAGATATGTTCAAACTCCTTTCGGCAGTATGTGCTTTTGATCATGTTCCCAAAAACAAGCAAGCCGAATTCTTGTCCTCTAACTTCCTCAGAGCAAAAGTCATGGAAGAAATTGTGAAACTCCGTAAGCAGATATCTTACATTGTAAAGGTACAAACCAGCGAAGACTCCATTGCTGCTTCTAGCGAGTCTTTGAAGCTAGGAAAACCCACCAAGCCGCAAATTGCAGCCATGAAACAAATGGTGGCTCTGGGTTTCATTGACCAATTAGCTATCAGAGGAGATTTGGTCAACAGTGACATCGTCCTCAAAAACAAAATGTCAGTAACTGTGGTGCCCTACTCAACACTTTTCCCTGCTACAGGTTTTGGCGAATCTACCGACCCCTACGCTTACATTCATCCAGATTCCGTCTCGGTCAGCAGTGGTACATTGCCTCCACAGTACTTTGTGTATCAGCTGTTGAACTTAGGACAAACCGGGAAGTTGAGAATGAAACCATTAGTCTCCATAAGTGGAAAACAGCTTGCAAATGTCGGTAAATCCACTGCCTTGATCACATATTCCAAGCCCTTGGGCCATCCATATGCCCCCGTAAACATCACACCTACCAAGCGTGAATGCTACGTTGTCCCTCGTTTTGGTGCAGCAATGGGTGATAACGGACTCGGCTGGGACTTACCCGTGATCAAGGCTACTCAAGTCAAAAAACATGGCAGTTGGGTCATAGAAGTATAAGCCATGTCATAAACGTATATAGCTGCAAAAATGCGACATTTTTCACCGGTGCAGAATTTTTTATGTGCGACGTAGTGTCATCGGGCTCGCGACAGCGACATTTTTCCACCATCAAAACATCAAAACATCTGAAGTTTACAACTACTTTTTCACTATTTTGTACGATTAATGCCCCCCAAAAAACCGCGGACTACCCCTAGTCTCGTGCCAGCCAGTGCGGTTGATCATGCCTCACAGCGGCTCTTTCTAGTGTCGCTTTTCGCGCTAATCCAAGCCTGGAAAATATATGATATAGTGCTAATAAGAACCGATTCAGCAATTGATTCGACTCAATTAACTTCGTTGAATAACTTTACATTTCTTCTAAAATATGCATTGGTGGATGGAATCTTTTTGTGGAGTTTACCGGTGCTAAACGTGCCTTTGCTCCTGTTTTCTCCACTCGCTACACTCTTGTTAACACTCTGTGTGAACATATTCAGTTTTATTCTTGCTAGCAGCTTCACGATCCCCATCCTTGCCAACATTGTGGTCCCGTGGTGGAAATTGGTTTTTAACAAGAAAGAACTCACCCTTGTCGGAGATTCTGTAACTTCCCAAAGCGTCATTGACATGAATTCTCATTTCAAGGGTAAATACACCATTCATTACCTTCCAGATTCATCGGCAAAGTTCAATCCTTTTCATTTCGACAAAATTTGCTTGGACCAAAAATCAGTCTCTGTCTTTGCAATGCCAATTGAATTCAATACCACGACCAGTATCGGCTCTCTTCAGATCGAACACACATCTCCAAACAACATTGTCTCGTACACTAATTATACCAAACATGACATCAACCGCTTCTTGAAGAAAGATCACTCCCATTTAAGAAGATACAAAGAGTTCATTGACGATTCGAGAATATCTTACGCCGAAATCCCCATCTCACAGCCAGGAATTTATAAAGTCACGTCAGTAAAAGATGTTTCTGGGACCAGTATTCGTACCTACAAATCAGACTTTCTTCTCAGTTATTGTCCTTCCGCTGAATTCACATATCCGGTCCTGACAAAGAAGAGCTACAAGTGTGTCGGTGAGGATCATGATTTGAACTTTCCTCTTGTTCAGTTGGAAGGTGTGGCACCATTTTCAGTCCAATTCCTTGCGAAGACAAGCTCCGGTGAAGTACATAAGTTTAACAGAACGGTTGAATCGGAGACAGACAAGATATCCAGAGTCTCCTGGACAAAAACGGAAAGCATTGCAAGAAATTTATTGGAGCAAGAGGCACTCAATAACCCTTCAATTCTCCAGTCTAACTCCAACGGGAATTTGGAATTCCAACTTGTCTCTGTGTCTGACTATTTGGGAAACCTGAGAAAATACAACCCTTTACTGAAGGACAAAGATGTCTGGTATCAAATTGAGTTGAAACCATTAGCACATATTCTGCTCATTGATTCCGATATGAAGCCTTTGCTTAGGGATTCAACAAAATTCTTACATTTCAACCATAAAGTATCGCCTGCAGATTTCCCAATATCCGTTGATATCTCCTTCAAAGACTCTCAAGACCCACTTCGATCGAACAATTTCACAAAAGAATTCAAGACACAATCAGACATAAACAAAGGGTTGGAAATCTCTCAACATGGCTTGTACTCTATCATGAGTGCGACAACTAAGTACTGTCCTTGTAAGGTAGACCAAGGCCAGGTAGTCGTTGAGGTCGCTGAACCACCAAAAGTTGAAGTTACGGCAGAACCTCTTTTGGATAAGTGTGTTGGTCTGATTGGATACAAATTTGACTTGGATTTCAAGGGTTCTCCGCCATTCAGTATGCAATACCAAGTGTATAAAAATAACTCTGGTTTCCTCAAACCTGTTTTGAACGAATACGGTCTTTCGACCCGAGTATTGAAATCGAACGATCACCATACGAATTTTGAGTATAGGCCACCCGTGGAAGGTGGATACGTGATTATTTTGAAAAACATTAAAGATGTCAATTACCATGCCAAACCAATTCCATTGGATGAAAACATTCACACCTATCTGACATATTTCAAGCAGAGGTCAGGTGCATCATTCTTCCAAGATGATTCCAACACTAAAACATACAACTTATGTCATGGAAGCTCTGTATCTGTTCCCGTTTATTTCAAAGGAAATCTGCCTTTTACCTTCGAATACCAAATTGTTGATCAGACAACTGGTGCAAAATTCCAGCAACAGAAAATTCAAGACTATCTTCAAGACCAATTTGATATTCAACTCGATCTGCTAACGGGGGGAAATTATGAGGTCAAAATCCTTGGAGTGAAAGACTCTTTGGGCTGTGACGCTGACTTTGATAAACACAAAACAGTCAAGATTAAGGCTAGAGGTGATATACCAGAATTGAAATTTGAAAAGAGTCAAGTGCTAACCATTATTGAAGGTGATTCTGTGAAATTACCATTATCGCTTACGTCTTCCACTGGAATCATGTCGGGTGATCGAGTGGAATACACATTCACCAGCGGTGGACGCACAGTGGTTAGAAGTTTTAATAACGTCAATGATTTTAGAGTCAAAGAAGCAGGTGTTTATAAATTGAAATCATTCGTGAATGGCGGGTGTCTTGGTAGAATCGATGATAGCAGGGAGATTCTGATCAAATATGTCCCTCGCCCCGAAGTTCTGGTGACTGCAGACTCTGATAAGTTGTTGAAACAACACCTGGATGATGACAATTCCATCCACCTTAAACCCCTCTGCCAGCATCATGCCAACAAGGTGAAGCTCGAATTGAAGGGAACAGCACCATTCGTTCTTGACGTCGATATCACGTTACCCTCTGGAGAAACAGAAACCAGAACTCTAAAGATATCTTCGAATCGTCATGTGTTGGAGTTACCTACTGCAAAGGTTGGATCATATAAGCAAGTCATACGGGCAGTATTTGACAAGTCATACACCAGATCTCGTATGGCGTCTTTGAAGGGTGAAGCTCTGATCAAACCTGAGGTCAGGTATGATATTACTGGCCTTCCAAATATTGCTTTTGGTAAAGAGAATTATGTGCAACTTTGCGAAGCTTCTTTAAGTAGAGGATCAGAATCGATTCCTCCTATCCCAATTCAACTTGTCGGACAAGCCCCCTTCAACGTGAAAGGAAGTTTCAAGAGAGGTACTGAAGGGACTCCTGAGCATTTTTCCATCTCCGGCGTGGAACAGCCATTCTTACATTTGAGCGAGGTTGTAAACTCGAAGAATCGTCCATTATCTCTTTTAAAAAAGCTCAAAGTTGGGGAATATCTCGTTCACCTTGAATCCATTGAAGATGCCAACGGGTGCTCCAGGAAATCCATAAAGCACAATAATAACTATGTTGTTTCGGTGACTGAAGCTCCTAGTATCTCAAAAGTTCTGAATAAACCTTACTATTGTGTGGGTGATCACATTTCATATAACATGACGGGAGTTTCTCCGTTTACCGTACTTTACAATTTCAACGGTAAAAGCCAGAAAGCGCTGCTGGGATCCAGATTCACCAGATTAGCACTGAGACCTGGAGTGTTGACAATCACGGGATTACAAGATTCCTCCCCCAATCAATGCACTGTTGATCTCACTCCGACAACGCAAGAGTCACTTAAACTAGAGATTCATGAACTTCCATCAGTAGAAGTCAGTCAAGGAGAAAATATCATTCAAAACATCCACGAAGGTGACCAGACAGAAATCAAGTTTACGTTCACAGGTGTCCCCCCATTCTATTTGAAATATACCAGAACATTAGAACTGGGCAACAAGAAGAAGCCCGAGAAAATCGTCGAAACTAAAGTCGTTGAGTCCATTAACGCCTATGAATACATCGCCGTCACTAGTCTCGAGGGTACTTATGAAGCTGTGGAAGTCAGAGACTCTTTCTGTACGGCCAAGAGAGAATTATCTTGAGCAATGTAATATAGAGTATATAATCAAAGAATACACACATTATATAAAATCTAAACATCACACATTAAATATTCTTCTGACGTGACACAAGCTAATTGGAGATTGTTTTCGTTGATCTCTTCAACAACCACGTCGTCCTCCCACTCGCCATACTCGAGCTTTGACAACATGCCAAAAGTATATTTATAATCACCGATAACTTTGACGGTTCGGACGCGGAGATTTGTGATTTTGACTGTCTCGACCATGGCTTGGAATTGAACCGTCTTTCCGGCATTTACGTTGCAAGTGAAAGATCCTCCAATATCAGTAGATGCAGAAAGAGTAGAACCGATGGATGGCATGAAAAACAAGCTGGAGAAAGACAATACCGCACTTACCGAAGTTCCTAGACCTATACTGAATGCTTGTGTGAAGGATGACGGGGTCTCTGAAAGCCTATTGGACCGACAACCTGAGACTGGATACCAGTCAGATGTTTTCCGAGTAACCTGAGCGTTT
The DNA here is from genome assembly GCA_030556945.1 of Hyphopichia buzzinii. NCBI lineage: Eukaryota > Fungi > Ascomycota > Pichiomycetes > Serinales > Debaryomycetaceae > Hyphopichia > Hyphopichia buzzinii. Next base: position 97,012 of record JAKTUZ010000013.1, on the reverse strand, counting down.
GAGAAATCCACTTCGTGATACTCCTGGGGGATCTTTTTTGTCCAAAATAAGTCGTTCTTCGAATTCAACGACGAGTTGATATTGAAACTCACTTCTTCGCTAAATTTGAATCTATTCTGAGGACTAAAATTGGGATTGAACGCTTCTTGGGCCAAAAAATCAGACACAATCACCGAGTGGCCCACCTTTACCACACCGTACTTTGATAAATCATGAGCTTTTAACTGACCGTAGTCCGATACCTGAAATACATTGCTCCGAATGTCACTGTACAGCTGGTAGAGTGAGTTGTGAGGTGGAACCTTGAGTTTTGGGGTCACAGTCAATGCCAATGCCGAGGCCACAAAAAAGTAGAGGCTTAAGATGACGGACAAGGCCAAATTGCTTCGAAAAGTTGCAGAAGAGCAGAAGAAGGACATGATGCATTTCCAAGTATTGCAAACTTGTTTCCAATCTCTTTTGTCTGCATGAATTGAGAGTATGCTGGAGATGGGGGTATGCTTTGAAAAGTTTAGTTTTAAATTTGGTATGCTAAGTCTCCGGATGACAAAGCTAAGACTAATCAGCTCTTCACCAAATCGTCAACAATCTTGCTCACCATGGAATCACGTTTGGTCTCTTCGAGTAATTCCTTCAAACTTCCCATCTTCTTCTCGTTCATCATGTTGATATAGCTTTCCTGGATACTTTGAGCCAATTTCAAGTCTTTGTAAGTGATCTGATTATCCGCATCATGTGTAGTGACCTCCAAATTCACCTTGTTGTATGTAGTTGTTATAGTCGGGTGGTGTCTCTGGGATTGAGCATGCATTGCCACCAGATTGAGAAACTGCCAGGTTTTGGCAAAGCTCTTGAACTTGTAGTCAACCAGAAGGCATTGTGAACCTACTGGAGTATTTGGTAAAGCCAAAACTTTCCATGTTGGAGCTCCTGGCTTTACGAGTTGCGCGAGCTGCTCAGAGAGTAATTTACTAGGAATAACGCTGGTTTTCATGAAGAATAATCTGGTACGATTCTTCATAAGTAACACGACATTTTGTGATGATATGCTTGATGGAGTTTGGCCGACATTTCATCTGTTTGCGGAAATATTTAAGCGACATTTCTCCTACGCCAACGCGACATTGGTATATCAATGATTTAACACTATTTTTTTCAACAATATATGGCATGCTATCGGCCATCTATATTCTAGCGGGACCGCGTGGCAAATATCTGCCCTTTGAGCTACTTATACATCGAGCATACCACAATGACGTACCCGACGAACATGTTGTTGTGGGTCAATTCAATACAATATACAAGAAGTTGGATCTCCAAGAAAGATCACCTGCAATTCACTACAATGGAGTCAATTATGTGTATGTGCGAGCACCACATGATATCTTCGTATTAGGAATTGCACGGTCCAATACGAACGTGATGTCGGCAGTCACGTTTCTTGACAATTTCCATAAAGTGCTTCTCCAATACTTGACAAATGGCCACCGCAAACGCCTTGATAGAGACGTGATAGTGGAGAATTACGTGCTCATCTTCGAGCTTCTAGATGAGTGCATGGACTTTGGTGTTGTTCAATCCAGCGATTACAATATCTTGAAAGAGTACATCAAGCTTCGGCCAAACTTGGCTCTGGGTAAAGATGATGAAACTTACTCGGGCGACGAGGAAACTCCAGAGGGGAACCAGAAAACAGCCAGAAAGCAAATAGAACAGGTCAAGTCCACTCATAATCAAGCCGTGGCCACGGACGTGGTAAGCCACGCGAATAATCATGTTAATAGTTCAGTGTTACGACTGGCCGTACTGACGATTAGTTGGAGACCGAAAGGAATTTTCTATGCAAAGAACGAAATATTCATTGATCTTGTGGAAAATTGTGAGTTCTTATATGATTTGGGTTCCGAAACCGTCAAAACGAATGAAGTATATGGGAAATGTTTTGTTCAATGTCATCTTTCCGGTATGCCGGTGTGTAAATTGGGTTTCAACGAAGAAAGATTCACAAGCATTTCTGATTCCACCGAAATACACCACACTCTAGAGTCCACTGACCGCTCGGATAATCAATTGGCTGATGATCACGAAAACGATGAAACTTCAGAAACTTTATTAGCCGGTGATGGAGAAGATAACAAGACAAAACCAGAATCAGGCGATCTCAGACGTAAGATACCCATTAGGAATGTCCAGTTCCATCAGTGCATACAATTGGGATCTATTTACAAAGATCACATCATCTATTTCACTCCTCCTGATGATAAATTTGAGCTCATGTCTTACCAGGTGGAACAGCACAAGAAGAAAAATAAACAGCCCCTTTTCATGATCAAACCAACATATCGGGTCAACGTTGCCCTGAAAAAATTACAAGTGTTGTGTGTCGTATCAACAAATTTCCGGAAAAGACTTCATTGTAATAATTTGTTAATCCGCATACCTATCAACCCACATCTTTTCGCCATTCGTTACCTGGGCGCTGAAGACGATCTCAAGTACAAGTCGGAGCTTGGTGACGTGAGCTACAAAATCGATGGATCCGAATTGTACTGGAATATTGATAACATCCATGGAGCTACAAAATCGGTCAAGATGATGGCTGAACTAAGCTTGTCCTCCACGAAAAACCTCAATGAAGAAACTGCAATTTCCACGTTATACAACAAGATTCCTTCAATCCAGTCCGACAGCGAAGATGACGATGGTCCCTCTGAATTAGACAGGTACTATGGGGTTGGAGGGGTCTCGTCGTCGCTGTTTAGTAAAATCCAACGGGATCTTCGGACCAAGACGGAATACAACCATATAAGGCTAAGCTTCAGTATTCCGATGCTTACTTACTCGGGTCTCAAGCTAACCTATCTAAGGGTTGATGAAGATCAAATGAAGTACACATGTTTTCCGTGGGTTCGTTACTTGACCCAAACCGAAAACACATTAAAAGAGACACATTCCCAAAACTGCCAGTATCAATTCAAATTAGGTCCATCTAGTTTCCAGTTCACTTGAAATGGTAATCCCTGGTTTCAATCCACGACACCACCTCTCAGTATCAGCTACCACCAATGATAAACAATCACTTCCAATGATAATCAACCACTTCCAATGATAAACAATCACTTTCAACAATCATTACTCTAGCTCTTGATTGTTTGACCATCCAGGTCATTTTATCAACAATTACCTGTCAATCAATCAATTATCCGCTAGTCATCAGCATTTATAATTCACATTTTTCGCATCTTATCGTTCCCTGTAGCCCAATTAGGCAATTATTTCCATTGGTTGCCAATTCTCCAGTCGTGTATTCGCGAATGTATGGGGAAAATGACTTTTTTGCTTATCTTATCTCTACTTTGATAGAAGTGAAATACCGGAAGTCGGTAAAATTCCCCTATTAGAGAAAGGATGATTCCCATTCATTAGAAAATGGGATACCGTTATTAGCTATATTTTTGTAAGCTATGAAGTAGACAGTTTTCCAATTCAAGTTTTCTCATACAGTGGTAAGTTAAATAACCATCATGATTATATCAGCACCGAAAGGGTTGGAGAAGCCCAAGAAAACAAAATCCAGGAATGGTTGTCTCACTTGCAAGAAACGGCGACTCAAGTGTGATGAAACAAAACCCGACTGTACTAATTGCACCAAAAAGAGTATTCCATGTGGAGGATACGCCACTAGCTTCAAATGGAAATCACTCTACGATGAGAAGGACGAAAAGCCCAAGGATCGGACAAAGAACGTTGATCTAGATCTTCGGGAGCATTTGGAATTAGCATCGTTATCTGTTATTGGTAAAACGTCCAAAGAGATTCGGAAGGACAACGAGATGATATTGAGAGGAATTAACCCTTCAAAAAGGAGAAGTCAAAGTCATTCGGGAATAACCAAAAGCGATACCAAATTCATTCGAAACTTGAAGAGAAATGGTTCATTCTCTCAGCTTGACGATATCGAGTCGTCACCAGTTGGATCTCCTAATTTATTCTCTAAATCCAATTTCCTCCATTTACAAAATGAACCGCCATTGACCAGTCCCAAAATCACAAGGTCTCATAGTTTGGACTCATTGGCTGCTGCTGCTTTGGAGGAAATGGGCCATAAGGATACTTTGAATCTTGCGCCTGACATCTCTTCACTCTTAAACAATGCATTTGCTCCAGAGAGTCTTGATGACGAATGGGATAGGTTAAATCAAGTCATCGGCATTCCTCTTGAATTATCTCCTTCGGGTGACCATAATAACACAAATGAAACTCACCGTATATTGCAGTTATTTGACTCTTACACCTCTACAATATTGTCCATCAAGACAAGGCCACATGAAAACCCATGGAGGACCCGGATAATTCATGTTGCGAAAGATTATCCGTGTTTATTCAATGCCATTGCATCTATGACATTATTTCATATGGCCGGAAATTCTGATAATGGTGATAATCTTCGAGAAAAAGGTTGTGCTCATATGAAGAAATGCATTTTGGAATTAGCTTCAGGACTCTCGAGAAAAGATGATCTTGAAACCCCTGCTGATGTTGCATTGGCAACTTGTATAGCATTACACATGGGTGAAAGCTGGGACACTAAGACCTCCAGCGGTATAGCACATTTGAAAGGTGCTAAGAGTATGATTCATAGAATCCTTGCTCAATTACAGGATTATGCAAATCTAGTCAGGATGAAGAAGAGAGAGATGAATACATCCGCGGCTGATTCTTCACGCCATATTGAGCAAATTCGATCCAAGAGAGCACAGTTGGAGAAAAAATTGGTGTTAGTCAAACCTGAAGAATGGGATAAGCTTACTGAAGATATTCTCAGTAACTGTGAAGAGAAGTCACCACTTTATGTACCAAAAATTGTTCAAGTTCTTTTCAATACCTGGATCTATGGTGAAGTGTTGGCACAAATGACCGCAATGGCTACTCATGACGACGGAATTGACTTAGTGGCTTCAATTACAAAGATTATGGAACAAGGCAGGTATGAGACCAGAGCAGCCCGTCTGCCTTTAGATGATAGTCTTGATGAAATGTTCGATCAGTTGGATCCGGATTCTCTGATTGACCCACTACTTGGCTGTGCTCAGCTGCTCTTCGTGATCATGGGTAAAGTTGCCGGTTTGGTATGTCGTACAACTAGAGCTGATGGACCTCTATCGCTTCTGGCAATTACTGAAGCTACTCTGCTTCGACAACAGTTGGTGGAGTGGCGGCCAAGTCTCAATCCTCCCAGTGGAGCTGATCCTATAGCTGACGGTTGGGATTGGGCACTGTGCCTTGCCACAGCAGAGGCATATCGACACGCTTGTCTTCTCTACCTCCACCAAGCCGTACCGGCCATTCCGCTGTTACTGTCGCATCAGCTAGCGAGAAAGGTGTTTTTTCTTTTGGCACTGGTGCCCACGTCATCAAATTTGTCAATCGTTCATATCTTCCCTCTATTGGTGGCATCCTGCGAAGCATCCCCTGGTGAAGAGAGGGAATGGTGCAGCCAGCGGTGGTCTTTGCTTTATGAAAAAATGTGGATTGGTAACATTCAAAAGGCTTTTGAAGTCGTAAAGGAAGTATGGCGTCGTCGTGATGAAGGCTGGTCTGGGGAATCCGATGACTTGCACATGGGAGGGTTTATGGCACACATTGGCGACCTGAGTCCTATCGAAACAGTCAGTGTTGGGAGTAAAATGCATTGGTGTTCAGTGATGCGTGAATGGAAATGGGAGGTTCTCCTAGGATAAAGATATAGTCATTGATATCAATTTTTACATAATACTCATAGATATTTTTTTTTTTAATAAGGTCATAGCCAACTCAGATGGAAAAATTCCTTAACCTGAGTAAGGTTTAAACTAATGTTTACAAATTTGTTGCAGATTGTATATAAATTAAGCTGTTACTGAATCGTTGAGCCGATGGTTGATGGTCAACCTTAAAGCAAGATTTTTTGCAGCTTTGAAGCGCGTCAAGATTTGAAATTGATTTCTCATTTTAATCTTAGAAGTTTATCTTGAAAATGTTCAAACATATAGCTAGAAAAGGAACAATTACTGGAAGATGTTTCTCCACCACGAAATTTGCAGCCGTCGAGCTTCTCTCTGATCCGTTTCTTGACGACCAGGTGAAAAGAATCAGACACACTGAGAGCCAATTCTCATTGCCCAAATTAATCTCCTTTGACGTATTTGATACTTTATACACACCTCGTGAACCGGTTCCAAAGCAATATCATGACATAATGAAGCAGGAATTTGGCATTGATAAGTCTCTCGATAGCATCAGCCAGGAATTTCCAAAATCCTACCAAAGACTTCAACAAAAATGGCCAAACTATGGAAAGTACAGTGAAGAGATTGAGGACTGTGGTCAGTGGTGGTCCGAGCTAATTGTTGAAATATTCGAGTTACCTCATTACTCTCAAAATGATACCTCTGCCCATATATGCAACCGACTTCTAAATCACTTCACCACATCGGATGCTTATCGAGTGTATGAAGATGTCGTTCCTACACTTTCTGCATTATCAAAAGCTGGAATCCCAATGATAGTTTCATCCAATTCCGACACTCGTGTTAGAACTACACTCGAGAATCTTGGACTTGCCAAGTTCTTTTCCAACGATGGCATTTACATCTCCTATGATGTTGGTTACGAGAAACCAGACAGGAATTTCTTCAACTCGGTGGCTTCATCATACTACACTTCTCACTTTGGTAGAACATTCAATGGCCCGCAAAGGCCCGCATTTCTTGAGGGGTGTTGGCATGTCGGCGACAGCCACACCAAAGATTTCATGGGTCCGATTCGAGCAGGCTGGAACGGCATATTAGTTGACCGTGCAAAGAGCTCAAAATTCTTCAACCAGGGCCCCCCGGCGCCTTTCCACGATAGTTGCTTCATGGAATCCACTGAAGTTGTTGATGATGACGACTTGAAAATCATCGCTAATAACCGAGTGGTGATGACGGGGTTAAGTCAAATCTCCCGGATTTTCGATATTTGAAGTGGCGTTTGACTAATTCGATGTGAGTATTTATTGTTGTAACCCATGTTCAATACAAACACGTTATCTCAGGGATCTATCCACATAATCAACATGTGGCTTCCCCGATCCATAGGTAGAGCTGATGCTGAATGATCCAGGAATCTCAGGACCAAGAATTTCGCAGAATGGGTGCAAAAATTTTACTTTCGGTCTTTGATACCGAGTGACCTGTTCCGGGACATTCATGTAAGAACCAACTTGCGTGCTGTAGTAACACGATAATTATTGGGTTAACAGTGGTCGAGTTTAAAATCGATATTATATTTCGTATTACGTAGAGCTTCGCCCACTCTTCTCATCTTAGATTGACTATGGGCTTAGCACCAAAGACCAGCAAATAATTCAGACTGACTGTTTCTCGGATCTCAACAAGACATATTTACCTTCCCAGATCTTCGGCACGACAGGCTTTCACTACCGCCAAACGAATTCACAAAAATCCACGTCAAAGTATACAAATACGCTCAAAACAAGTCAAACTAATCTACTCTGTAAAATCAACTTTGACAGAATAATTAACTACTCAAACACCACTCAAGACCTCTTAAATACTGTCCAATCACCATCCAACCATCCAATCACCATCCAAACACCAAGTCCTACTCATATCAATTCAATACTTTCGTCGCACCCATACATTTAAAAATAGCACAGCCAAGCCCAATTCCTCCAAAGCGTTACAGCCTTGACCTGCACACAGCCCCCCTTCGCGATAATTTAAAACCAAGTATTCCAGAAGGATTCATAACATCATTAGTTTTTCAAGCATTTATAACATAGTCAGGGTTTATTCTTTGTATATACTTGTGGAGATACCGGTGGATGTACCTTAGAAAAACTGAATTTGCAGGTCCAAGTGCTGAATTCACAAACACTACATTGACATAAAACAAATAATTTTTGATTCAATCCTGATCCATTCGTTCGACTATCAATCCCAATTCAGATTCTCGTCACCATTTACATCTAACGACCTGCCAATATGCTACATTTTGTAACTTTGGCGCTTCTTTGCACTCAGGCATTTGCCGTCACCATCAACGACTGGGACGACAAGGACGATGTATGTTCAGGTGCAGCCTATATTGCCAATGGTGAACTTAACTATTACGAAGGGAATAAAAAAGGTGGTACCGTTGGTATGTTTTCCGCTCCATACTATTGGTGGCATGCGGGTGAAGCTTTTGGTGGCCTTATTGACTACTTCACCTACTGCCAAAGTGGCAATTCATCTTTGGAAAAACTTATTTACAATGGTATGTATCATCAAGCTGGTGATGACTACAATTATATCCCTTCTAATCAATCAATGACCGAAGGTAATGATGATCAAGGTGTCTGGGGTATGGCCATTATGCAAGCCGTTGAAAGAAATTTCACTGATCCAAAAGAACACTCATGGCTTTCGATGACCCAAGCAGTTTATAATACAATGTGGGCCCGTTGGGATACCGATCACTGTAATGGTGGTCTTCGTTGGCAAATCTTTACGTGGAATTCGGGTTACGATTACAAGAATTCCATTGCAAACGGTTGTCTTTTCCATCTCGCTGCTAGGTTAGCTAAATATACTGGAAATGAAACTTATTCCGATGTTGCAGAGAAAGTCTGGAACTGGATGGAAGACGTTGGATTTGCCACATATGTCGATGATGAGCTTGTTGTCTACGACGGTGCCAAGATTGTCGGAAAAAATTGCAGTGATCTCACCAAAACTAAATGGTCTTATACCTATGGTATTTTCTTGTCAGGTTGTGCTTATATGTACAATCATACCGAGAATCATGAATGGTTAGAAAGGGCTCAAGAAATCTTAAAATCTTCAGATTACTTCTTTGACAATGATATCATGTATGAGCATACATGCGCTGGAAGTGGCAATTGTAACAATGATCAACGTTCTTTCCGTTCCCTTTTCTCCCGTTGCTTGGGCCTTACCTCATTCATGGCTCCAGAAACCAAATCCACCATAGACACCTGGATGGATGCCACTGCCAAGGCTGCTGCCCAATCTTGCAATGGTGGAAGTGACGGTGTCACTTGTGGCCAAGATTGGTCTCACGATGGTTATGATGGTAATTATGGTTTAGGTGAACAAATGGCTGCTTTAGAAGCTGTTATGTCAAGAATCGTCACTTCTCCCTATAATGCCAAGAATGGTGGCTCGTCCAAGAGTGATGTGAACGCTGGTACCACTACCCAAGACGAAACCAATAAAAACAAATTGACAATTTCCGGTAAGGATAAAGCTGGTGCTGGTGTGCTTACTGCAGTTGTTTTAGCAGCTATTCTCGGTTGCGGTATCTGGATGCTTTTTTAAATGTTCTGGTTTGAATGCTTTCAAATGTTTCAGTTTGAGGACCTTGCCCTTGGCCATTTGTAGCTTTATTTGACATTTGTGTTTAGTTTCCGTCATGTCGTATTTCGCAGGCCGGTTTGTGCGTCGTTTCTTATCTAGTAATTACTCGCATTGCGAAAATATCACCAAAATATCATTAAAATATTTAAAAATCACTAAAATATACTTGTTTTTCATTTCTTTAGTACTCTTCATGTTTCCATTGATTCTTCATACTTTCCAAATACATCATCCTTGAATTTAACGCACTCATCCGCAATTGTATTCCCTCCCACTTATTCTTTTAGAGAAACCCTTCAGCCTGATAATATCATTCTAACGCATCCACCATGGTGCTTTTTGAATCCATAAATCGTTTCGCCAACACCAACGCTGGGACTGGTAGACGTCGTCGCTTGTTTATCCCGCCCTCCACAAACTATCCAATCTTTTCCTATGGCAGAGGTGATGACCAACGGTCTTTTCTACTGCTCATTGAGTCGGGTTCAGTATATTCCGATGGTGACGAAAGTGACGCCGCCAGTGTGGCCACGTCTCGACTGTTGCCCCTGACACTATCGCTGACCAATGACCAAGCATCCTTTCATAGCTGGCTTCTTGAGGAACGGCAAAGACAGTATTCAGCTGCCAACTCCGATGAAGACCAGCTCTCGTCTCACAGTAAACAGTTACTGGACCCGCCAATAGATGAGGAACTCTCTGAGTGGGAAGATTTCGCCAATTTGAAAACATCTTATTCCATTGAGTTCCGCATGCTCTTCCGCTACTCGATCCCGTTGGTTGTTACTTTCGTCCTCGAACACTTCTTTTCAATAGTGTCACTTTTAGTAGTGGGCCACTTGGGTAAAAACGAACTCGCCGCCGTTTCTCTAGGTCTGATGTGTACCACTGTGACATTTGCTATTTTTGAAGGTATTGCTACTGCTCTCGATACTCTTTGTCCCCAGGCATATGGTGCGGGCCAATACGATATGGTGTCTACGCATGTTCAAAGGTGTACTGTCTTCTCCTTGGTGATATTCATTCCATGTGGTGTCATTTGGTGGTATTCCAGTTTTTGGCTTCCTTTCATCATAGAGAGCTCTGATGTTGTCGACTGGACCACGCAATATCTAAGAATCATGGTTTTCGGTGCACCAGCGTATATCATATTTGAAAATGCTAAACGTTTCCTACAAGCTCAAGGTATATTCGAAGCAGGTACCGGTGTGTTGTTCTTGTCGGCCCCAGTCAACATCGGACTCTCATATCTTCTTGTGTGGACTTCGTTCGGTATTGGATTTGTGGGTCTGCCAATCGCAACAGTTATAAATTTCTGGCTCATGGACATTCTACTTATATTATATGTTGCGTTCATTGACGGAGACAAGTGTTGGTTCGGCTTTGATTCATGGAACCAGATATTCTCTCAGTGGGGAAGTCTCTCCCATCTAGCCATTCCTGGTATTGTCATGTTAGAATCAGAGTACATGGCATATGAAATTCTCACACTTTTCGCCTCATACTTCGGTACTACTCAATTGGCTGCTCAAAGTGCCGTCGCATCCATAGCCAGTTTAACCTATATGGTTCCTTTTGCCGTGAGTATAGCTCTGGCCACCCGTATTGCCAATTTCATTGGTGGTCAAAACCTGGCGGCTGCTCAACTTGCTACCAAAACAGGACTTTATAGTGCTATTGTGGTGTCCACATTGAACTGCTTGGTACTTTTTTCATTTAAAAGTCAAATTGGTGGTCTATTTTCTTCGGATGAAGAAGTCGTGTCTTTGGTGACTCAACTTTTCAATCCATTGGTATCAATTCTTCAAATTTTTGATGGGGTTGCATCAGTTGCCAGTGGAATATTAAGAGCACAAGGGTCTCAGAAAATCGGTGGACTCATTAACTTCTTGGCTTATTACGCCTTTGCCATGCCCTTAGCTTTAGTCATCACAAAATTCACTCACTTAGAAGTATATGGCTTGTGGATAAGTATTGGTGGAGGAATGTTCATCATCGCAGCTACAGAAACCATAGTAATATTGGCCTCGGATTGGGACAGTATCATGATGAAAGCAGGGATGATTGCGGAATTCGGAGATGACGAATCCGAATAGTCATTTAGCATAAGAAAATTTCAATAACTACGTTAATTTGTGTACTCTGTAAATTTTGTTGGATTTTGCAGTAATTGAAGTAGTAAAGGTCGTGTTATGGCACCAATTATGTTTTTGAAAATTCAAATAAACAAAAAACTTAAATACTCACTCAATTAAAACAATTGAAATCTGCCGTATCATGACTAAGAACAAAGGTAAGTTAAGCAAAAACATGAATGTGAGAGCATCTACTAACAATCCAGGCTCGGCTGACCCGGTGATATCTGAACTATTTTCTGTGTTTCGGGCGTACGATTCATTGAACCTTCTTCAGGAAGAGTCACTTCCCACTGAATTCCATGAACCAGTGGCCGACCGTATCGTTTCCTCGTATGTGAAGTTCATTGAGAGCTCCCCAGAGACCCAAAAATCCTCTGTCTGGTCCAAGTTTGAGCTGAATAAATACAAATCTCCATATAATATCTATCACGACATCAAGATAGTTTCTGCCAGTGCTCTTCAAAGTCATAAAGTTGGTTCCAAAAAATATAAAGAGATTGATTTCTTCTATAAATTCACCACTGAGTTGCTTTTGAAAGAATTTCAAAAATATTTTGGCGAATCATCAGAATCGGAATTGGAATCTCAATTGGCTGATGATTTCAAGAAAGTGTCCCACAATTATACCGTGTCCAATGGGGAGATTTTAGTCTACGTGAACACTTATGAAGAGTCTGTTCCTCATGTGAACCACATGTCTCCATACCCAGGTCAAGAGTCCCCAGAAGTCAAGACTGTCAAACAAACTTTATTCTCTAGTTTATTGGGCAAATCTGATGCCGACCCGCGTCCTACCCTCGTTCCTGAACCATATCAACTATCCAAGGTGGTTTCCTTACCTCAAAATGTCACTACAAACACTCAAGTGTTGGGCTCATTATCTGCACCTTCCCAGACTATCCCTCCGCCAACTTCACATCCTACTCAGGTTTTGAATAACTTTTTTCATCCCAACTGGTACACTTTGGAGGCTCCTAAATGGTTGAGATACAAACAAGATGTCGCTGAACCAGTTGTTCGCTCAAAAGTCACGTCTTACAACCCGGGCAATGTGGAGTACACCTCCAGGGTCACTGAAACTGTCAAATCATTTGCCCCAACATCCGATGCCAGAATGTCAGTGGTCAGTAAAGATCTTGTCAATTCTGTATGGTTCAAGCATATTGGTGACCAACAAATTCGCTCAATCAATGAAAAATTCTATAAAGAATCAAGTGATCCTACAAATGAATCAACTAACGTTGAATCCATAACTGAGCAGGAACACGAACATCAAGGAGAAGTCAAGGGAGAAGACGAGCAAACTGAGCATAACACCACAGAAGCTGGAATTGCTCCACCAGAATCGACGAAGATTGATGTGACCAATATTGTTGACTTTAATCCTGAAAATGTTCTTAATTTAGAATCCTTAATAAAGGAGAAAGAAGCATTATCCAAATCACCAAGAGAAGTGCAGAAAGTCATTTCGAAAAGCCTTCTTGAGCTCAACAAACTTCGTCGGAAACGTTATTTAGCAAGCACACCAAACAAATTAGTTTCACCAACTTCTGAAGAAAGTCGTTTATACAGAAAAGTTCAATCTCTCATGGGTTTGCTACTCCAATTGAAGAGGACCCCCAGAAAGCCGTTGTCGCTCAAGATCAGCAAGAAAATCCCCGTATTGGTGAATGAGTACTCCGGTACTTTACCAGGATCTGCACCACCTACAGTTGCGGCACATCAACCAGCTGGAAGATTACCAGGTATGAGTAAGATGCCCTTAAGAACTTCATTAAGAAGGAGATACAAATGATGCATAAATGATCATGTAAATTAGATAAGATAAATTGTAACTCTATTAAACGTCAATGCCCATGGAAAATAAATATATCAAGTAAATATTCAAAAATGAAATTATTAACCAAGTAGAAATACCAGCAACGGCTAGGAATGTACCGTTCTCGAAAGTGACTTTTTTAACGTTTTCTTCGCTGACTGATTGGCTTTGTTCATTGTTAGAAAGTAAAAGAGAAGTCTCTGTAGGCGAGTTTGAGCTAAAATCATAAACGGTCATGAATCTTTTATCGCAAGTGAACCAAATCAAAGGAGCACTCACTAAGGGAAGAATAAAACTGAGAATAACCTGTGATGTGTTCATAATTTTGGAAACACCCTCTCTCCCCAAGATCAATATAACAACTAAAACAGGAATAATAGCTAGAACTCTTGTGACGATTCTTCTGATCCAAGGCTTTATAGTCCAGTTAATAAAACCTTCCAGGATGATTTGACCCGCCATGGTGCAAACAATACCTGCGGATTGACCAGAGAAAAGCATTGAAAGGGCAAAAATTAAACCAGCAGCCGGAGAAATATAAAAGGACAACATTTCATAAATTGAGAGTAAATCAGCGTCTTCAGCATCAGGTTTATGATACAATGAAGAGCCTGCCACAATTAAAATTGCTGCGTTAACAAAAACGGCAATAAGGAATAATGAAAGCACCAATTCAGTGTAAGAGTAAGTTAAACTATACTTTATAGCATGATATGAAGGCTTGTATTTCCTTTTCAAAGCTGAGCCATCTGAAATTGACATGAACTTGTTTTGGGTAGCTTCGAGAGGATTTTCGGTAGAAACAATACTGCTGTCGTCCTCGGATTCTTGAGTCGTGTAACCGTGTTTGATATCATAATCCTTCAAACGAGATTGGACCAAGGCGGAACCTAAAAAGAGAGAATGGGGCATGACTGTTGATCCCACAATACCACAGCTCAAGAACAAGGCATTTGATTCCTTGAATATCTCCATGTTGACTGGTAAGAATCCCTGGAAAATCTTACCAGCTGAACCCTCAGCAAAGTCACATTTGAAAAGCTCAAGTATGAAGCAAACACAAGTGGCAAGGACCAAGATACCTACCAATATTTCAAATATTCTTGTTTGTCTCATAGTACCGTCTTTATGGTAAGCCATTAAAACGATTAAAACATCTAAAATGGTGATAAGTACCCCATAAACAAGTGGGATACCAAATAAAATTTCGAGAGAGATTGCAGTGCCAACCACCTCGGCCAAATCCGTAGCGATGATTGCCAACTCGGCACATATATACATCAAAAGATTGACATTATGTGGAAGGTGCAAACGGCACATTTCAGCCAAGTCCAATCCAGTTATAGTTCCTAACTTCACGCATAGACATTGGAATATCACGGCAAAGAGGTTGGACATGAAAACGATAAATAACAACTTATATTCATACATGGCACCCGAAGAAACTGCTGTGGAGTAATTACCTGGATCCATGTAAGCAACGGATACCATGATACCTGGCCCAATAAAGGAGGCATATTTTCTAGCCGCTGCCCAGAGAGAACTAGACATGATGGCTCGTATACTTAAGGTGGGTTGGGAAGTCGGTGGATGATGTATCCTATGAGCTGGATGCTGATTGAAAAAGTGATGGAACTAGCTCGAAGAAAAGAAGAAGAGGAGTGTGCAATGTAAGAAATGAGCTAATGAACTGATTTGCCTCGTGCAAACAATCAAGTGCGAGGGTTGCAATTTTCGAGAATCTTTACTATTCTCAATAACAGCTGGTGATTCGTTGCAAGAATGATGAGTCTATGATAATGCTCTGACATAATATCAATAAAGTAAATTTTAAGACAAAAGTCCATGATGCTTTGAAGTTTAAATCCCTACCATTGAATTACATGTAACAATTCTTGCAAAGTTTTAAGTATTCATCAATTACACCTTTGGGATACTTTTGCAATGTATTTCTGATTTTTCGCAACTATACGACAAAAGTCTGCAAAAACTTGAAGAATAGCACAGAAGTTCCGAAGACTTGGGTGTCGTATCGTGGATTTCAATTACAACACCATTGACTACTCAGGTCCACATTAATATCCAGCTTTGGTGTTGTAATCTTGGGATTCAACAAACACCTGAGAAGTACGGTGCGCAAATCAAAATCTCGGATTTTCTCGACTCCGAGTATTTCACCAAAATCCTCACACTTTCCTGTAATTTCCTTTACCATTGCAAAACCCACTATGAGCTTTACAACAACGACCAAACTTCTGCAGAGTGGCAGGTTGTTGGTCTTACGAAGCCGGCATTTTTTTGCTAATTTCAATCGAGGAATTTCATCGAATGCCGAGCCAATAACCAATCTCAACGAAGAACTCTCACTCAATTCTACCCTTAACCTATACGAGAAATGGTTCCCCAAAGATACTGTTACTCAGAATCAAATTGCAAAATTCATCTCATTAAACAAGAAACTACAACAAAATATAAAAATCGGCTTGTTGTACGCCAATAGAGACATTGCTAAATCGTCTAAAATTATCGAATCAATGTTGTCTGACTCTTTTGCGTCAGGGAATGGAGTATGGCTAGACCAGATTCACCAAAGAGATCGAAGTAAAAATAATACATTTGTATTTGGAAAAGAGACATCTATCGAATCAACTAATACTGACTCAGAGTCAAAATTTGTCATTCCTTCTCCATTTCTCGATTCTTCATCAAAACTCATTTACAAACAAGAATCGGTTTTGAATACCGAAATATTTGATTTCTCCGTATTTAATGATATCCAATTAACAGAAATCAACGACGCTTCCAGAATCGGCGACCAACATTTCTTGGTGTATGTCACCAATGAATTCAGAAATGATATTCCATCAGATTTGGAGAACGATATACTATTGACTATAATCGACAATTCAGAGTTCACGCCCGAGTCCTCGGAATCATCTGTCCTCCCTGCCAGGAAAGACAGTATTCATCATATAGTTAAAGTCAATTCCTCTCTCTGTTTTGAAGGTATCACCGAATTCTTAGAACACGATACCAAAGCCGCTTCACGATACATTGAATGTATTCAAAGAAGTAACATTTACGAAGCTATGAAATTACTCTACCTTTATCTGAACTCAACTTGTTTGAGTCAGTGGATTCTAGCAAATATCGACAGGAAACTTTCCCCACCTGAGAAGCACGCTGATGAAGTTTATAGAAGCATCAAGAACATCGATATTCCAATATTCTCCGAACAGATTCATTCTGAGTTCCAACAAAGTCTTATTCCTGAAACTACCAACTTCTTCAATAAAAAATTGAGGTGGTGGAAGTTATACTCAAGGAATGATAATATCGAATATGACTTGAAAGACTATTTTAGTAAGAATTTTATGAATCAAAGTATTGAGCAATACAATTATTACCGTGGGCTCATAGCTTCTCAACTCCAACAACAACAATTCGGCAATTACCAAAAGGATAAGGTGGACAATCCAATCCTCAAGTTGAAAAATGATCTTATCAGCGAAAAGATTGAGGTTGAAGTTCAGCCAATTGTTTATAACGGTTTGGTCGAAGGATTTTTCTTCTATCAATTACCGGTCTCGTTAATTGCGTTCTTTTCGTTTCAGTACTTTGGATTTCAATTGGAAAGTGCAACGGCATTAGCATTATTGGGATGGGTTGTTGGGTTCAACCATGTGTCAAAAAAATGGGAACAGTTTAGTAACAAATGGACACAAGATTTATTCGAAAACGTCAGAATTGTCTTAGGTAAGAAATGCATTGACGAGGGACTATTGAAAGAACTCAATGACAAATACAAAGAGGAGAAAAACCTTGTCAATATTAAGACACAAGTCTTAAAGAACCTTCAAAGATTCAAATAGCTACAATTCATAGATAAATAGTTTTATTGAAGATCACCGACCTTCCCGGATGCTTTTAATGTACAAAGATAAATAGTGGGAGTAATGCAATTATAATGATGGTGGAGGAGCTGAGGATTGTCTTTCTTTCTTCATTTTCAATTGTTGTTCGAATCTGTCGAATTCTTTGAGTGCAATTTCTTCTTCAGGGTCAAGGATTTGAACGACTTCTTGAACTTCTTCGATATAATGCTTTAACATGGATTCGATACCATGTTTTAAGGTATCTTCACTAGAAGAACATGACTTACAAGCACCCTGAAGTTTGAGAAAGACAGTACCGGTCTCTTCATCATAAGCTTTATAATCGATGTCACCACCATCGTCTTGGATTGCAGGTCTGATTCTGGTTTCGATCAATTCCTTGATCATGGAAACGATTTCAGTATCTTCCTCAGAAGCAGCGTTTTCATTTTCACTTTGCTCAACCAACTCCTTAGTAATAACGGGTTCGGACTTGCTGGTGAGAAAATTGTCCAATAATTCGACGACCTCGGGTCTTAAATTAGCCCAATTAATGTGGTCTTGTTTGTTAACGGTGAGAAAATCTTGTCCGAACATGATTGATTTGATACCAGGAATTTGAAATAATTTACGGGCCAACGGAGAGTGAACTGCTTGCAATGAGGATGTGAACTCGAAAGTCTTGGATGGCAAAGGGCAAATCTCTGCTTGAGGTGAAACGAATTTCAATGCATTGGTGTTGGGCGTAGGGTAAGTTTGAAATGACAAAAGTCTTTTCTGAAGTAATTGTAGACCTCTTGATCTGAACATTTTAATGTACTTCAATTATAAGTATATGTAGCGGCTTGATTTAGTAGCTCGATTAAGTAGTATTGATGATAAAAGTCCTTTAACAAATGAAAAGTGATGAAGGAACAATGAAATATTGGGTATAGTAAATAATTTATTAAGCTATCAATATCTGGGATAGTCCGGTATTTATATGAATAAGTTTGTCATCAAAGATGACCGCAAGTATTTTCCCGGAGCCGAGATCCGAAAAAGTCCCTCCCCCGGATTACATAAGCTTCCGCGCGATAGATGACAAACTAAATTTGAATGATTGGCGGGATTCAAAGCAGAACTCCGTACACACAGAGACCATATACGATTACATTTAATAAATTTTGCAGTCATTAAAATTGTGAAAAGTAATGTTTCATTATAATTCTAACGTTGTAGGAAAGAATGTTGGTATAAAAGTGAGTTATCATTAAAAAAAGCTGAAAATGCTCAGAAGGAGATCAGATCCTGTTCCGAAAAATGACAGTAGAAAACCTCCAGTTTGAGTTGTGTCGGTTGCAGAATACAGATCTTTATTGTTCCATAAAGTCATGCTGCTGTTGGTCAAACCGTTTTTCGTGAAGTTGACTAAAGGATAATAGGTTTTATCTTCATGTAATGTTCCATCCCAGCAGTAGCGTTCAAAACATTTTTTACATTGGTCCAGCTGTTCGATTCCTTGTCTTTCTTGCTCTCTTCTGACAAGGGCACAACCAACGCATGCGGGCCACTCATTATCGATTGTATTGTTGAACCTCAGGGCAACATCGAAACCATTTTGGATCATTCCCTTCTTTTCCCGATCATTATACATTAATTTGAAAGTTGAGGTATTTGACCAGTATTCGAATGGTCTGTTAGCAATATAGATGACAACCGGTGGGATCACATCACCACGGGCTAATTTTGTTTGGTTCTTTGCATCACATCCGAAGAAGGTGGGCTTGGCAGTTAAATTAAGTGCTAAAAATGTACTTTCACCTGGAACATATGGACACACAGAAGTATCCTCCAATTTGAGTTGTTGTCGACGATAGGTATTAACCAATGATGATCCATTTGGCCAATGATCAGAATTATCAAATGCAAAAACCGCGTCCAAATTTCTTTCTTTAGTCATAAGTGAAGAGAGTGGAATAGTTTCACCATTGAGGCCTCCATCAATAAGATAGAGAGATTCATTGGCTCTAAGATGATTATTTTGAGCGAAGGATGCTTTGTAAAATGGGTTTGGAGAATATGCTGCAACATCATAATACACTTTTGATAACTTGTTAAGTAGTCTTTTGACAATCCATTTGAAAACGAAATTCAATTGCAGACAATCTTCACAAACAAGGGTATTGAGAAATTCACTGAAAAGAGAGGAGGATGTACCAATAATGAATGCAGCATTATCAAAACCTTCAACACAAGTTCCATTCACTGGCTCCCCATCTCTGACGTTGGTACCAATATAACGGATATCAGTGAATGAATTTAACTCAGCGTCAAACAGGCCCATTTCGAATGGGGTGAATTCCAAGATAGTACTATTGAGGCCATAGTAGATCAGAGTTGGCTCTCTGGCAATGGCAGTTAGAATTGGGAATGGTGAATTGTAGTTCTTGAAAGTCAGCTGATTCCGGACATCGCTCCAAGTGGAGGCCCTTCCGTAATTATTTTTACCCTTCTTGAAGAGTTGTTGAGCAAGAGCTCTTCCCCAAGTGTCCGTGATCGTAGTGACAAAACCTGCCTTTTTCTTTGCCTGAATATCAGCCTCTATACCACTGTCGTCAGTACCCATCCATCCACTGACATGAGTAAGAAGAGACTCGATATTTCCGGTAACTGCGGGCCACAAGAGAGATATAATATTGGTGCTATTGACAAGTTGTCTGGTGGAAGTCAAATTCCAAACATCATCTGGATTTTCAAACACCACCTCGTCAATTGAAGGGAAGTTTTGCATGTAAAGGGACCCCACTAACCAAGCACCACCAGAGAGACCAGTAATATAAGTTGATGACTGTAAGATACCGCCCAAACCCTGGGTTGCATTTGTAGTTCTATTATCAAGAGCAGCCAAGTTACCAGCTCCACTTAGCATGGCTCTATAACTCCCACCGGAGAATGCTAAGGCAATATTTTGAGAACGAGTCATGTTCTTAATGAACTTTGAGGCATCAAAGTCATCCATGCCAGCTTCATCTAGAAATTCTGCTAATGCCATATCAGTCTTCTTATGCCTTTGGGTAACCCAGTCAGATTCTTTTTTACCAATCCCACTAGCATTACGAAGAAAAGATGCATCTGCTGGACATTGGACATGTGCTGGAGCGTAGTTGCCTGAAGGCGATTCAGCCAAAATTGTTTGCACAAGTAATACTAGTAGAATTATCCACATGATCACCGTCTGAAAGTATAAATTAAACTCTCATATCATCATGTGCTGATACAGATGTTTATATATGGGGAGATGACTGGCACATGGAAGGATTTTCCTAGCAGTTGCAAAATTGCCTGTTTGGGTATTGTTTTTTTCGCACTCATGCCTTGTTCTCTCGGCGAATTACGAAATGAACAATCGTGCACATGTTAAACAATAGTGGTTCTACCGTTTGATGGTAGTTGCTACTAATCTCGAGTATTGCTACCCACTATTGAGCTTTCAAGCAAGGAACTCCATGGGGCGTAGTCTTCTAGGCGTTCTGAGACACCAACATTTTCACCGTTTTATCTCGATTTCCTTAATGAGGAAATTTGTACCTGCAGCAATTTTGTACATAGTTACATCAGGCGAGGAAAAAGCCTAAACAGGAAGTAAAAGAATAACTATGTTGCTAATCACCAAATGCCTTAAGATGATATCAACACTTGTGAATTTTACTAAATGGGTAAAGTAATGGATTTCAAATGTATACATTCTAATAAATAATTTAATCTGTTCTCTTAACTATGTCAACCAAGAGTTGATTCGTTTCAAATGGGTTGTCAATGTATAAGTTATGACCACCTTCACTAACTTTATGAATTTTCGAGACTTCTTGATTGTTCATAACGTTTATTTGTTTGGACAATTTCAATCCTGCTTCCGAGTTCATGAAATCATACTGGCCATAAACAAAATCGATTGTGATCTTGGGATTTTTGGTGAACA
Organism: Hyphopichia buzzinii; assembly: GCA_030556945.1. NCBI lineage: Eukaryota > Fungi > Ascomycota > Pichiomycetes > Serinales > Debaryomycetaceae > Hyphopichia > Hyphopichia buzzinii. The sequence goes on along the minus strand of JAKTUZ010000013.1, from coordinate 75,815 downwards.
CAGAATCCGATGAGGTGAATTTATCGTATAGTGGCCATTTGCTCACGGTACTTGGAGTGAGTAAATATTTGATGTAAATATCAGAATTTGAACCATTACTGATTGCATTATAAAGATATTCAACCAATAGCTTACACTCTCTATTGGTTCCGTAAATGAGATCATTTCGATTGGTGAAGGCCGTTTTGGCTCCGCCTAATTTATGAATTAATCTGTTGATCTTGAATAACTTAAGGTACCACATTTGATAATACTTCTGAACTCCAAATGGTCCCATCAATTTAAGTAGTCTTGGAAGATAAGGTTGTGTATCGTACCATCCTTTGATGTGTCGTTGACTCAATATAGGCCATCTTGTAAGAAAATTGTATGATGTAGGATCAAGAGATGGCTTGAACATGTGGATATCGCCTTCGCTTAATTCTGGATTGTCTAGAGGATTGTTGACGGAATGAACATGTCTCTCAACTCCAACGGGCGATAAAAGAATTAAGTGTTTGAGGTTCTCGTGATACGTATTAGCATATGAGGCTGACCAATGCCCACCATAAGAATGGCCTACCAAGAAATCGATCTTGTCAATATGTGAGTTAATCCTCCAATTTTCGAGAGCTGAGAGGTAGTAATCCTCAATTTTCAATAAAATGGGTTTGAATTTATCCTGATATTTTCTAAATTCTTCCACATTGAGATTATAAGAATCAATGAGTTTATAGTACTTATTGTATAATCTTTTTGTATCTGTAGGGACTGAATCATTCATTTGAATGTCAGGACACTTAGGTATTCTGTAAAAGAAAGACTGGTCAATAAGATCAGTCTCTATTTTTGGATTCGATGAAAGGCCAAACGATATATTATCCAAGAAATGGACTTTATAATTATGATTCAAGCCTATCAATTTGTTGACGAACTGGAAATTCCGGGCAAAACATCCTAATGATGCACCATACCCATGAAGAATTGCAATATGCTTAGTGGCATAATTTGGGTTATTCTCAATTTCGAAACATAATTCACTTATATAATTGCCCTTGTCATCGATTGGTACTTTCAATTTACTCCTTTTGACCGTAGAGTTTTCTGAATACTCTTGTGGGATCATTAACTCGACTAAAGCGTCTTGTAGTTCTTCAACTCGATCTGGTCGAAGTGAATTAAACCAAATTCTTAAGCATTCTTTCAATGGAAGGTCATTAACTATAGCAGTGTTCGGTCTATAAGATTTCGGAAGTTCGAAAAGGACTCGTCTAGAATAGCTAAGAGTTCTCTTGCTGGTATATTTACCAACAGGTAACTTTAAGCTCAAGAAACGTAGCATGTAGCTTGTTATAAGATAAGAAACGAGTACACATTTAATCCGAGGTGAAGCGAAATTTCACGGCCCGATTAAGTAAGCGATGCTATGGAACTACGAAAACACTGAACAAATGAAACCAACTATTTTACATGTATTAACGACTAAAAGTAACGAAATAAACTCTAAATTTTATAGCTATTCACCTTCTCAGTTTTGTAGGAAACTCTTCCACTGGAATAGCTCTCATTCTCCAATTCTTGACCTTCCAAGGCATGTCCTTGTAATTCTTCTTCGAATTCTTCACAATCTTGCCATTCTTCATGCCATCCTTTCTCGAATGGACCAACTTGTGGAACACCAGGCATAGGACTTATATGACATAACACGGCATAGATAAGGAATGCAAAGATGAAACCCATGAAATAATTAATTCTGTAAATTTTTGTTGCACCAATTGGAACTTTATGAGTTCCTGTGGCTCCAACAAAACCAACAATGTTAGGTAAGATTCCACAAATGTAGGCCACGTAAGCACGCCAATTGCAACCAATCTTGTTAAATTTATAAACAGACATCTCTTGTGGGTTTTCAGGGGCGAAAAGGGAATATAAATGGGTAAGTTTGATGTAACCACGACGAATATAGAAATAATCACAAGCAACAACCCCGGCAATCGAAGAGAGGAAAACCGAATAGGCCGAAAGATAAGTTGTGAATTTTGATGAAGATGAATTCAATTTCCATGGACAAACTGCGAGTGCTAACAAAGCACAAATGTAACCACCACGACGGATATTAAGGAAACGAGGTAAGATAGCAGTAACATCGGTACCAAACGAAAGTGAGTTGGCAGAAATATTAGTACCTAATTGAGCCAAAGCAAAAGCAGCTGAAATGAAGAAGACACCAGCACGGCTAGCAGGCGAATAATCATCCTTCAAGAAATGGTCCAAGACATCCAAGGGACTCCAAGTTGGTTCACCATATAACACAGTCAGCGCAGAACCGATAAGAATACCGATAAGAGCGGTTATGGAGAAACAAAGAGGGATTGAAACAGTGTAAACCAAATATTTCATTGACCAAGATGGTTTTGCAGCGAAACGCAGGAAATCCGGAGCGTTAACGATAAGTGTAGCGAAATTAGCTAATTGATTCATGGTTGATTCAACAAACACCCAACCGAGTTCCAGACCCGAGATAGTGGCAGGTTGACGGATGACAGGACCAGCACCTCCACATTTGACCAAAGTCCAAACTAAAAAGAGAACACCTGCAAGTGGGGCAACAGCAGCTTTCACTGTGAACAAATGTCTGATTTTATGAGGAGGGAACCAAATAAATGGTAAGGCAAAGAGCCAAAATAAGAAGAAACCCAAGAATTTGAAGGTTGTCAAATCTGGGTCATGAATATGATTAGGGACTTTCTTTTCCATGTTGTAAGCGAATATACTCTTCAACATTAATTCGAAAGTAGGACCAGCCACTGCACATTGAACAGCATACCAAATACAACTCATGACAACTCTATTGATGATTGGCCAAAGGGAGCCAAAAATACCGAATGACAGTCTAGCTGCCACTGGGAAGGAAATATGATACATTATACCAATTCTGGCACCGATACTAACAAAAATACCACATAATAAGTACCCTAACCAGACGGAAATCCAAGCTTGCCACCAGTTCATACCGTTGCTAATACCGATTTGAGCAATTTGGAAAGTATTGATATTGAAAGAGTCAGCAACCCAAAAAAACACATAATTGTACCATTGCCACTGTCTTCTATCTTGTTCCACAGGCTTAAGATCATAATTATACAAGTACATTTGAGTGGTAGTTAAGTCACCAGGTTCTTCGACCTGGATGAACTTAATAAAACGGGTCCATTTTGACTCATGGGTTTTATTAAGTTTTTCCTCTGTAAAATCCTCTTCACTAATTGACATGGGGTTATATAATTGTTGATTCGAAGAGAACTTTTTCCCGGCAAAAATCTTAAGTGAAGATGTTTTTTTTTTCGGGCCAGATTGTCTATTATATATAACTATAATGAAAATCAATGACAAGCTATCTTGTGGGGAAATCAGCGCTCATTTCAGATAAGAACGGCAATTTAATCGCGAAATTGCTAGACAAGAATGAATATTATGTAAATCTTCACCTCAATCTACCACACAAAGCTCAAATGTCTTGAAAAACTAGGTGAATAATCTCTCATGCTGTGTGAATATTGGCCGGTGATTTCCCAAGGATAAGAATTTCATCTGCTTATTTTATCAAACAATTCTTGATTGGACAGGTTTTGAAAAAAATTTGATAAGTGTTATCAATAAAAAAAATTAAATTGAAAAATAAAACTGCCTTAGCAGGAGTCATTTCAATTTAATTAAATTGTTAAAATATGTTTGCAAATTTTCATTAATCTACAAGAACCTATCGATATTCAAAGCGTGAGTTACTATGAAGATGTGTCATACCAGTTCATAGTGTCCAAGTGCTCTAACTGTTTCAAACTTTCTGCTATAGCAAGCGCAACAGCGCAATAGAACGTTTTCGCTGCCAGAATTATTATTAGTGCACATGACAGATTTTAGCCGCACCCAATAAGCTTTCGTCTCCTGAGCAAAGATTAAATATGATTAATTGATATCAATTAGATTAGATTTTACCGGCAACGGTATCAGGTGCGGCATTGTAATTTTCATTTACGATAAGCTATCAAAGGCTGGAATGAGGCCATATCTGATATTACAAGGGCGGAGTCAACGTCAAAGTACTTAATGAATCCAATGTTTAATTCTATATTGGAGCCAACGTAGGTCCCTATTTGAAAAGTTGCGTAGGTCCGAATTTTAGTACTTGTCAATTTCTTATTGTGTGCTTGAGGTATATGGACCTAATTTGGTTTTGTACTCGAATTTTTTAAGATCTCCATGAACAATACTATTGATGATGGTCTCCATATTATCCTTGTTTTTAGTCCTTGTTTGATTTTTCTTGGTTCAAATCCAGATTTCCTTGTGACCGATGTCTCATTTTGAGTCATGTCGAATTATCTGACAATTGACTGATGCTGCTCCGCGCACTTTTAATCAATTGTTAGGCTGTGCACTACTTTTTATAAATCACTACAATACTACTACCAGCCCCGCTAAGTCATTTAGATCTAGATACCAATGCCATGTCCGGCTACTCAGGGTACTTATCGCCGAGTGATATCAATGCACTAAACCCATCCACCACTTCCAGTGGTGGCTATCAAAATTCGGAACTAATAACTTACATCATACCTGATTTTGCCGCTATAAGACACTTCCAACGTGATTTCGTTCAATTAAATGAATTCCACCTAATCGAAGAGGCGGAAGCCTCGGGCTTCGATATATACCTAGTAGAGCAATGGGTATATAACCGGAAAATCGGAACGATTGTGTCGGCGTATACGGGGAACTCCACCTCCAAAGTGGCAGTGGTGAAGTTCACCATCATCAAGAAACCAACTAAACAGTACCCAATTAAATTCCAACAGTACTTGAATGAAATCATGTTGAATCACGGGAAGTTGAAGAAAATGAATTACAGTGAACCCCTTTCAAATTCTGATACTGAACTTCGTCGTTCCCCAACTGTTGATACCCAAATCAACGAATATTTATTTGTCACGAACATCACTGCATTACCTCCTAATATGAACCTAATACCCATTTCGCAAAACGACTCAAGAGTCGTTGAAAATGCGTTCATTCTCAATTCAAACTTGAAGAAACTACATTGCTCAGGCCGCTCGTTATCCTTAATCACAGATAAAATCTCCGATGCAAATGAAGATAAATTCAGACACATGTACAAAATCTACAATGTTAACGTCCCTATCAAGTTTGCTGTGAGAGAACTCGTTAACATCGTTCAGACATGTCTCTTTTACTTTGACTTACTTGATGCGAAAAACTGTGACGGTCTTCTCTGTAATAAAACTGAAGAAGCCATCGCAAATTGGTGGAATTTGATCGGTCTTCCTCATTTCAATGTTAAACCAAATCAAAAACATGGCGTCTTACCTGCTCGCTCAGTCGCTGCGATTCTTTCCATATTGATCAGTGCAAAGTTACGACTCCAACTTGTAGGTGGTGTTGACGTTCCAAAAGACCCCTTTGATTTTGAAAATTTCATGATTTGTATTGGCCAATTTCAAAGACAGTTTAAATTGGATAAGAAAAGAAAACTAGATCTAGAAACTTTGACCAAATTGTTTTCAGTTACCAATGCCAAATTAGATCCGGAAAATTTGTTGTCTAATAAATCATACAGTCATTATTACTCGCCTTCGTTTAAACAAGATGACTTCGACGAGGGTGAAACTTACGACCATTCTCAACAATCTCTCCATGATTCCCCATCTTTATCCAGACCCTCATTACTAAATCCTGTCAGTTCCATGGCAAATATTTCTGCTGCATCCTATAGAAGGAACAAGAACTATTATAGTAAAGAGTTTAAAAAATTGACAAATGTGGTCAAAAATACCGTCCAAGATAGAATATCTACAAGAGATGACAAATTTTACGATGAAAAGTCGAGCGGCTCAAGAATCAGAAATAGAATTGCCAAATTAGCTGATAGTGTCAGCCCCATTGATGTTGAGACGCTTGACCTTGAAATATTGGTCAAAAATTATATGTTTGGTAAAACTCTAGTTAAATTGTGGCATGGGGTAGGTTCGAATTATAATAGATTGACCTCTGGCGATTCGAAGGGCCCAGTAGAACTGTCTCCCAAGTCAAACCACCATCATCATCACTCACATAATCATCGTCATCACCACCTAAGGTCTCCCTATTCTGATTATAGACTCGGCACCACTTCGATTTATAATTTCGTCAGTTTAAAAGATGCGATAACGCAGAAACAAAATGATGAAATGAATGACTTTAATGATGTGTCACGTTATTCTCGAAGATTGAATAGAGTGAAGTTAGGATTACAGGGAAGAAAGACCAAGGATAATTATTCACAAATCAGAAACGTCACTCAGGAAGATCAATCTGATTATACAACTGATAATGGATTGGATTCATTGCTTCAACTACCCGGAGATAATTCCAGAACACCAATAGATGATGAGCGACAATCACTTCAATCAAGTCTATCAAATGCGGACTCCTTTGGTCGTAACGAAATGATGTCCTTCAACTACAACTTGAACAGAAGAAACTCATGGCCATTTTGTCCCCGACACGGTGAAATCAACCTCAACACAATTGAATTCTTCAGAGACGAATACCGAAAGCAGAATTATAATGTCGAATCTGAAATTGACCTTTGCAACCATTTCAGGTTCTCGAGAAGATCAAGTTTCTCATGTGTTGATGATGTATTCATTGATAATGAATTCAACGGATCGGTATTCAAATTGTCGAAGGATTACCTTGCTACAGTGGATCGGTTTATCAAACTAGATTTTATGAAGAATAGACTGACATCGAATGATGTTGACAAAAAATATAAGCAGCTCAATTTGGAATTGATCAAATTCAACAATACCCGTCACCAAATGTTGAATAATAAGGCTAAAATCATTGATGAAGACCTTTCACAAAATCTAGAATACAAGTTAAATGATTTAACGGCCACTATTGACCGAATTTTTTACGAAACTAGAATTGTGGTCCAACGAGTCAACGAATTGGAAGAGAATTCCAGATTACTCGAAGATAAATTAAATGAACAGTGCATGAACAAATTGACTGCAATTGTTAATCATTTGATAAGGCTGAATAAGTTCAAAAACATTTTCAAAGATGACCAGGAAAGAAATTCTCTCATCTTAAAACTTACCGGTAAACCTGAACGCGAAGCGTTAGGTTTGAACAATGACCATGAGGATACTGAAGAGGCAAACACTTTATTCCGATTGATTGTCATCTTTCTCTATGACATGATTGACTTCATTTTCCAACTTTTCAAATTCGATAGGTCTAAGATGAATCTCGACAGAATCAGAAAATCGTGGAGAAAGCTTGATCCGAACAGGACTTATATCAAGAAAGCTTATAGTTATGTGGGTAGAGATCCTTCCAGAGGGTCGGTTGCACTTGAAACTAACGATGTGACATTTCATAATGAATAGTTAGCTGAATATAATTAAGGCGAGCGGTCTTCCTTGGCGTATTGCTTAAACACTGCATTTAAACTCTTTATCAAATCATTCAATCGTTCTTGATATTTTTCAGACAACAAAGTTTTGTTTTCTTCAGTCATATCGTCGATTATTTGTTTGTATATCACGTATAATCTTGATAACACTAATTCATTGTCTTCAATAAGATCGCCTAGCTTGGATATTTTCGGATTCATGGTTTGATTTTCAAAGAAGTGCATACGGGTAGCCGCAAGTTCTTCATCTTCACTATGGATCTCTTGACGATTCTGGTAAAATTCCTTAAAGCTCTCGATGATGTCGTGATTTTGACTATTTAGCTCCATTAATTTTTCCGTGACAAAGTCTTGTTTTTGAAGGTCCATGATGTGGTTGAGTCTTTCCTTTTCAAGTTCTCTTATCAATTGTTCCTCGGCATGATCACCTGAATGTTCTTCTTCCGAATGGACAGAAGACACAGTTTCAACGTTGTGCAATTGTAAATGCTCTATTTTCTTGCTTAGTTCTTCATAATTCTCGGTTGGTACAAGCTTCTTAGTAGCCAGTTTTAAGGCATTGATCTTGATATTTGACTCATCGACTTGAGTGCTTAGTGACTGAATAAGGTATACCAAAGTATGGAGGTCATCTGCCGGTACATCCATAACAATGTGATCAACAAAATGAGTACATTCTACCACCTGTTGCGCTTAGACATATTCGATTTTGGCGATCTGCGTCCGGGTAATGTGAATTTTTGTTGTGTGGCAGCTTTCCCTCCGTACCTTTTTGCCATAGTCAACACGTCTATGAGAATTCGAAAATGTCAATTGTTGATCCAGTAATTTAAACCAATTTTCAAAAATCAATTGATCAAAGTCGGGCGATATATCACTGCTCATTACAACAGTATTAGTTTGATACAACATAACTAAGAAAAGCTTGATATATTAGATTTGATTATTCATTCATCATTGATTAAGTGTGGAATAGCAAAATTATTTACAAAATGGTGACAATTGGCAATGCCCATGATGATTTGATTCATGATGCTGTGTTAGATTACTATGGGAAAAGACTTGCAACTACTTCATCTGATAAAACTATTAAGATATTTGATGTTGATGGAAGTGAATATAAATTAGTTGAAACTTTAGCTGGACATGAGGGCCCAGTTTGGCAAGCAGCCTGGGCACATCCTAAATTTGGATCGATTCTTGCCTCTTGTTCATATGACGGTAAAGTGTTTGTGTGGAAAGAACAACCTGAAACCCAACAATGGTCTATTATTGCTGAACATACTGCCCATCAAGCTAGCGTTAATTCAATCAGCTGGGCTCCTCATGAATTAGGTGCTGTTTTATTATGTACTTCATCAGACGGAAAAATTTCCGTGGTTGATTTCAAGGACGATGGTACTACTTCACATATCATCTTTGATGCCCATGCTATCGGTGTCAATTCCGCTTCATGGGCACCAGTCACTGAAAAGGCAAAAGGTAGACGTTTTGTCAGTTGTGGTTCCGATAATTTAGCAAAAATCTGGCATTTCGATGCTACTAGCAATGCGTATGTGGAAGAGGCTCGTTTGGAAGGACACACTGATTGGGTCAGAGACGTTGCATGGCTGCCATCTGTATTAGTGAGGAGTTATATTGCTACTGCTTCTCAAGATCGTACAGTTTTAATTTGGTCTCAAGATAGTAAAGGAGTTTGGCAAAAACAACCATTGACCAAAGAAAAATTTCCTGATGTATGTTGGAGGGCATCATGGCTGTTGTCAGGTAATATCTTAGCCGTCTCAGGCGGTGATAATAAGGTCACTTTGTGGAAAGAAAACCTTCAAGGACAGTGGGAATCTGCTGGCGAAGTTGATCACTGAGTGGTTACAGTTAATATGTAGATTAATGAAAAGTTTTTTTTAGTTACTTTGACTATACATTATGACGTAAATGACTTTATAAATCATAATTCATTAATTGTGGCAGCGAAAATTCTTTGGACGTCTTTTGATGCTTCATTGGCAGCTTCTAAAACTTCTGCATGTGATGCTTTGTTCTTGTCGAGTGGTTCGGCTTCTTCGTCAAATACACTTGGTGGTTTATCACCGTTACCAGCATTAGTGATCAATGATAACGCCAATACTTCAAGACCTGAATGGCGAGCAACAACAACTTCGGGAACTGTCAGCATTCCAACCGCATCTGCTCCTAAAACTCTTAACATTCTAACCTCGGCTCTCGATTCGAATGTTGGCCCTGATGCAAAAAAATAAGTACCTTCGTGAATCGACCTTGTAACACCCAATTCCTTGGCTTTGGTGAAGAACTTTTTCCTCAAATCGTGATTATACGCATCTGACATTGGTTGGAATCTCTCACCAAAATTGGCAAGATTGGGTCCTCTCAACGAATGTTGTCCTGCTAAACCAGGGAAATCGATATGGTCATTGATTATCATGAGATCACCTGGCTTGAACGAACTATTCACCCCTCCAGCTGCATTGGTCACTATAACCGTCTTGATTCCTAGCTTCTTGCTTATTCTGACTGGGAATGTGGTATCCTGGAATGAATAGCCTTCGTAGAAATGCAAACGACCGACCATGCAAACAACTGGCACTCTATTATCACCGATTAGTCCGAAAACCAATTTACCAGCGTGGCCAGGAACAGTGGATGTCTTGAAACCAGGGATTTCTCCATACGATATCTCCAATTTAGGTTCTGAGTGCAATACATCAGCTATACCTCCAAGTCCTGATCCACAGATTATCAAAACACGTGGATTAGAAATCTCATCAGCCTGACCGATCTTTGCTTTTATGGCTTCAGTAGCCTTCTCGATTGCTGCGGTGTATTCTTCTGGGGATAATAAACTCATGGTAAATATGTTTTACTAAGATGAATGATTGTACTAAACTCAATTGATAAAGGAAGATCGTGTCTGTGCCAAATTCAGCGTCAAAATAACGAAAAAAAAAAGAAGCAAGCCCAACGCGGGGCTCGAACCCGCAACCTTTTGATGCCTCTCGTTTTCACGAATAAGAGTCAAATGCTCTACCGATTGAGCTAGCCAGGCTTCTTGTTGAAGATAAATACTAACAGGTTTAATATGAGGTATAGAGAAATTTATCATAAGTTAATAATTACATATTCGAACTATTCTGTTTGGTTTTTCTATTATTGAGTTGATCATCGCTATGCATCATTGAAAAATTGATTCGAAAATCATAAATTTATCGCTCATTTAAATGGAAATACGTTTTGGAGTTTGAAACTGTTTTTTTTTCTGATTGTGAGCGAATTCTGTAAATTTTGGCTGCAAAATTCAATAAATGTAGTCAAGCCTCGATGAATTATGAAATATAGACAAAATTACTATTTAACAGATAATTGTATGATATCATTAAATTACTATTGTATTGATGCTATTACTACTTTATGCTATATATTACAGCCAGCTAATGTTTTTGACTCTCATCATTTGAATAAAAGTCACTGGTGGGACTGGATTGTTTTGCTAAATTGTATGACATTACGGTATCGAGACGAGACGCGTTTGCAGGTGAGGAGGAGCGATGGAACATTTCATCTGCAACAAGATTATTCACTTGATCCTCTAATATTTGAATATTATTTGTCAATAAAGGAGAAGATGGCATGTTTTCTGTCTTATTATTCAACTTTAAAGGGGATGATTTGAAAGTACGCAATTGAGGGAGTTGTTTTTCGTCGTTGACATTTTTAGGTGTGTGGTCCTTCGGTGTTGGTTCTCCGAAAAGGCTAGACCATTCGGGATTTTGTGGACTTTCGTTGAATGATTTGGCAATCATTTTTTCAAATCCTTCCTCATCTGGTGGCCAATTTTCTTTATCTTCTGTTTCATCATACACATTTATAACTCTAGTGTTGGATTTAGTAGCCATCATTGGGGGAGTGACTCCTTGTTGAGTTACCTGAGGTAATGGATCTATATCGGTCAAGGGCCCACCAAAATTATTGAGCTGGTTCATGAAATCAGTCAAGTCATTATAATTGTTTCTATGGCTGTTGTTATTATTTTGAATGACTTGATTTATAGCCGATGGAGTATGCGATGGAGTAAGAAATTTGGAAGACTGGACCGTTGGGGGATTAACTGGTGAGGACGATGTGATTTTGTGTGGGGCAGGGAAATCTTTCTTTGCTTCCTTTTTATATTTCTGCTGCTGTAAATATTTTTTAACCACGGCTTCCGGTCTCATGAAGCCCTTATTCCTCAAGAATAAATAACAAGCATTGCAGAGGGGGCCGAACATTCCTTCGTAATTTTTCTTGTTGAATTCTTTTGCTCTGTGTATGGCGAGATAATTAGGATGGAACTTTGTCTCGAAATAACGCCAAGTTATGGAATATGCAGTTGCGCAGTTGCTGTTACAACAAATCAAGCCATGGTCTTTGGGTAACTTAGTATCGGGTATTGTGTGAGTTTTCTTGCTATCAAGATCCTCAAGAGCAGGAAGAGAATGGAACTCATTATTAGACATGACTGGTGTTGCCTTTGGCTTGTATGGTGGCTGTTGGGGAGTGTAAGGAGATGATTCTTCGTCGTAGTCCTCGTCCTCTTCTTCTTCATCTTCTTCTTCGTGCTCTTTATGAACTTTTTCACGATAGTCAGTATCGTCGGTTTCTTCAGTTCCATCAGAAAGCAATTCTTCATTAATGGGCGAAGAAATGATGGCATGGGCAGTGAGCATCAGTCGAGTGCGCATAGCTCTCTGAGGCATATCGACAGGGGTAGTGGCCACTGAAGTACTGTTACTTCTAGTAGCTTTTTGAGGTTGCATTTTTCTCCTTTTATTGGCAGGGTTATCAATAACCTTAGCTTGAAGGAATGGGGCCAGCTTAAACCTATCTTGAACGCTCTTGCTATCATATTTTGAAGAGGTATTTAGTCTATCAGCATTGATGATATTGAAAACCTGTTGGCTTTGAGGATAGAATGACGGAAGCGATTTTGTTCTGGTGGCCTTAATTGCCTTGGAAGAAGACGTGTTTATTGGTTGTTTCATGACCCTTTGTTTCTTTTGCACGGGCAAAGATTCAGGTTGTTTGTCATGCTCAATCTCTTCAGATTGGCCTTTCTCAATTGTATGTAGTTTCAATCTTATCTCCAAAGTAAGAGATGAACTAGAATTATTGCCAAACAAGTAACTTGCAGAGAGATTCTGACAGACACGTCCTGGTATAAGGTGTTGTTCGGAAGAGTCAAGAAGTGACAGCAAGACGCCATTGGACACAAAAGGTTCATCAGGTTGTTCAGTCACGTCTTTGTAATAAACCGCGTAATCTTCTATATTCAAGTGGAAATTTTCAGGAGAGCTTTTCAATATTTGCAGAGCACAGGCTTTCAAGTCAAAGGCACCGAGAGTCAAGATTTCAGTTTCTTGAGACTGTAGCGAGTTAGCAAAAGCCACAGGGATTTGAGCAATTTTCACGGAGTATTGATTTTTAGACCGGGAGAGAAATACTGTACCATTATCGTTGAATGAGTAGAGCACTTTAATTTGCATTCGCCTGTGATTGTCTTCGGACATGATGAACAGATGGCGAATGAGCGGTAGTTTCTTTTCAAGAATGGATTTGTGTATGAGAAGCTTAATAGACAGCAACTATCAGTGAATGTGTGACAACGAAGTAGAAACTAGGTAGAAGATAGAAGATAAAACTAGTACTTTGAATATATAGTAGTACTTAAGCGTAAACAAATCTTACCTTGAGACCACCAAAGTTTCTTGAAGAGATAAAAAAGTAGTTGAATAAGTGAACGTTAGTAAATTATATTTTAACGTGTAGTATTAAAGATGAAGTAAAAGATCAAAACATGATAACGTGACTCGTGTATTATTTTCTTTTTGTAAACAGGTTGGAAACGATTTGTGCACCACAAACACCTAAAATGAATTCCTTCGCAAAATGCACCAAGTTAAAACACCTGTCTTTGTAAACTTAACCCTTAATTCTGTACACAACTAATAAAATGAAATTGCAATTGTGATCGGTGTTGTTTTGATTTGAAGACGCGCTGCACGCGATTTTTTCGCACCTATTGGAACCTTTTTGGTGACCGAGGAAATGTGGTGCACGAAATTTTTTTAGGGCTATAGATGCAAAATGGCTGGTTAGTTTCAAACCAATTAGCATGGCTTACATGTTGAGGAAGAAGTAAATTCGGAATCGTTACGAATGGCACGCGTCATTAACTATATACAGTAATTATCAATTGAGAAATCAATTAGTCTAAACCGGTAATTTCCCGAATTTGTTTCATATTCACCAGGGCAATGTCTCTCGCTTTATCGGCACCAAGGCGACAAATTTTTTCAAGATACGGCATGTCGTTCATGAGACCGTTGTAGGTTACCCTTGCATCTTTGAATTCGCCAACTATGATCTCAGTTACATGGTCTTTCAATTGTTTATGATCTCTCACCCACGATAAATCGTTAACTGTGTCTTCAATCAGGTTTCCGGTAATGCCCGATATGATGTTTATCAAGTTGGATACCCCGGGTCTGTTTTCAGGGTCAAAATATAATCTGCCCTGGATTGAATCAGTGGTGGCTTTTCTGATTTTCTTAGCAATTACATCTGGTTCATCATTCATGTACACTGACAGATTTTGGTCCTTGTCTGACTTGGACATTTTCTTCAAAGGGTTTCTCAATGCTAAAATCTTTTTCGCTGGTGTTAGAAGTGTCTGCGGTACCGGGAAGTAGTCCTGTTTATAGAAGTGATTGAAACTGCCTGCTATTCCACGGCATAATTCCAAGTGTTGGCTTTGGTCATCACCAACAGGGACATGGGTTGATTTGTAAATGAGAATGTCTGCTGCTTGTAGTACGGGATAACACAAGAGTCCAGCTTTCGTCTTCTTCAATACATCATCCAGGAAAATCGACTGGGTCTCATCGACACGCGCTTTCAGTTTCCACTGGGTCATTCGGTTCAATGCCCCCATACTTGTGAGGCACACGAGTATCCAATTGAGCTCGGTGTGCTCTTTTACCGCTGACTGATGATACATTATACATTTCTCAGGACTCAACCCGCTGGCTAAAAGACTTGCGATTGCCTCGTATCGATACTGCTTGAGCTGGCGAGGATCATATGGCATGGTTATGGAATGCAAGTCAGCTATGCCAAATATGAAATCAGTATTGGAAGAGTTAACTTCCGAGATCTTTTTCCAATTAGAAATGGCCCCGAGATAATTGCCCAAATGAATTTTCCCGGTGGGTTGAATGAGTGAGAACACCCGTGAATTGGCAGGGATGTCCGTGGAAACACCCATAGAAACCGTGGCGTAGAGCCTACGGGCTAATTTCGGAAACATAAGTTAGGTGATAATTTTATATCTCACTAAATTTTTCCGTAGATATTGCGAAAATTAAGTTACACCTTTGCTATAGCTTGCAATAAATGACAATAATACGCATCATAGATTGAGGGCCGCATTACCATATTTTTGGGTGATTACGACCAAATTATATCCAGTAGGTATTTTTGGGAGAATTGTAGTGTCAGAAAAAGAAGTTTATATTGTACTATACATAAATTTAAGATTAAATAGAAGAATCAGATGCAGAAACAGAAAACAATCAATTAAGTCAATAAATCGTGAAATAGCAGAAGCGTAAGTTAGCTCCTTACCATTTTTGATTCTTCCGGTTGTTCTTCTTCAACGACGAAGCCACCCACGACGTTATCGATTTCAATGCCATTTTTTATCAATCTTTTCTCCATTTTGCCTCTTTGATGCTTTCTCCATCTATCTAATTTTGAATATTCGTGGACACTAAAACCAAAAACTTTAGGAACATAACTATCTCTGACATGTATAGGAATGAGTTGAGGAAAATTCTGGAAGAACATTGCTGGAAATGATGTACCAAAATAAGCACCATCAACTACTGAATGTCTCCCAGATTTTGGATTATATAAATCTTCACACTTAGCACAATATAATTTCACTGATGCTAGACGAGGTTGATCGTTCAATCCAACTGGTAATAATGGATGTAGTTGGCAATGAACTCTAGGACAATACCCAAAATCTCCAGTTCTGTATTTTTCAAACATCTTAGTAAGTCCCCTGCTTGTTAAGATATAACGTGCATGAATTAATCCATATAATACCCTGGCATTATGTTCGAGTGCATCTCTATGTTCTTCAGCATGCAGCTCGATATCAACAATATCGGTGATTATATCAATCAATGTGGTTAATTTGGACACCTCTTGATTTAACCCAGTTAAATTGAATCTGTCCCTAATATATTCATCGTCGATATCGCAGAAATATTCATTCCCCTTAATTCCAAGGAAAAGATCAATCCAGTATTCTGTGAAATCCAGACTTGAATCAGTCACGTATTCCTCTCTATTGCCTGTCGCCATTATGCTATATTTAATGTAAAATTGGTTATATTGTATGGTAATCGAAGATGAAGAAAAAAAAAAAAACGATGCTCCAAAGTGCACAGTGCACCAAAATCTCATAGTTTTTCTATTTACCTTTACAATTACATTTACACTCTTACTTGTCTATTACATTGAAATTGGGCAGATAATTATCTTAACTGTTTTAGACCTTACACCACCGTCAAAATACAATTCAATGCATTTTCTTGTCCTTCCTGATCCCCTACATGGTGGTGAAGTGCATTCTGTTGATGTTGATTCTACCAACACTAGAGTGCTAACTTGTGGTTTAAAAGGTACTGTTTGCATATGGCAATTATCTGATCTCACCGGCTTGAAAGACAAGGAAGCGATTAAAAACGTATCGCCAATCCAACGTTATCAATATGGCGACGATACAGTGATACTCGCCAAATGGAGGCCCACTAATAGCAGCAGTTTTATATCATGTCACTCCTCTGGTGAAATCTACCTCAATAATGTCAATACAAACGAACACAAGCTTGTTTATCCGTACGAGAAAAGCAGTTCCGAGAATATTGAGGTAATTGATGGTTGCTGGTCTCAGAATGGACGCCTATTTGCTTGGTCTACTCCCAATGGTAAAATCCACTTGTATGACACCACTAGAAACACTTATCAGGAATTAACTTCACTCGGTAAACCAGAGAAAAGACTCATTCAACGTTCTCTTGCATTCGACCCTTCTAACAATTACTTGGTCTCTGTTGGTGATGATACCCTCATCAATGTATATCAGTATCAAGAGGATTCTTCAGGAAATTATCAATTTAGACTTATCCATAAAGTCTCCAAATTGATCAACAAAACCCCTCTAAACGTTAAGTATAAGAGGATCTCTTGGTCACCAGATGGCGAATTTGTCTCAATTCCAACGGCCATAAAAAACCAGACCTCTTTGGTATCTTTAATCCTGAGATCCCAGGGCTGGACAAACAAGGTCAGTCTCGTGGGTCACGATATAAACTGTGAAGTGGTAAGGTTTAGTCCCAAAATCTACACTACAGAAAGCCAAAAACCTGATCAACAAAACGAATCAAGGAACGCTTATAATATCGTAGCGACAGCTGGCTCTGATGCAACATTGGTTCTTTGGAATTCAATCAAAGAATCACCCTTATTTGTCGTGAAGGATTTCGTGAAAAAACCAATTGTTGATATGTGCTGGGACAAAACTGGTACTCACCTCTTCTTAACTGCGTTGGATGGTCTGCTCGCAATAATCACTTTCGACGAATCGGAATTAGGTTTCGAGGTCAGCAAGGAAATATACCAACAATTAAAGAAGTTCGAATCCGAATCCATCAAGCCATTCAATCATAAGTATGAAACCGAAGGTACTTCCAACAAAAAGTCATCGGATCAACAAATCGAAATCTTGGATCAGAAAAATGCAATCAAATTAAATGATCTACAGAAAATTGAACAAAAAGTAGAAGAAGTGAAAGTGGAAAAAGATGATGAGGTGGAATCAGTCGTTGCAAAAAAAGTCCATGCCAGTATTGAGCCCAATGTGTTACCTGCACCAAGTTTAGAAGACGACAAACCAATGAGTGAGGCTTCAGAAACGAAAATCACGAAAAAGACAAAACCAGCATCCACTAAATCGAAAGGACCACCTCCGAAATCAGCTGAAACCCAGAAAATCACCACAAAAAACGGCAAGAAGAGAATCCAACCTCTTCTTATATCCAATAATAATGATTCTTCCAATGGACCTACTTCTCAAGAACTTCCGATTGATAAAAGTCCCATGCCTGATGCAAAATCCTTGATGGAGTTTGACAAACCCAGTTATGCCGTATCCAAGGAAGTCGCTAACGAGAAGAGAAAGTTTAAATCACTCCAGGAAGACCAGCCAAATAAGAAAGTGAAGAGAGATTTGGAGCCGGTTAAATTTATCGGCTCAATTGTAATCAACCCAAACACGGCATTTTCCAAAGTCAGATTGGCCGTCCCAAAAGTAAGACTTAATTTCAGAATTACCAGTAAAAATAGCACTGGAGATGGCCTTGTTCTCGATATACGTAACGGACAAGGCAATGAAAATACACCTTCACGTATAACATGTTTCAAAAAAGATAAGCAAGTCTGGTGTGATTTTGTCCCAAGATTCGTACAGCTAGTTTGTGAAGGTTCAAACTTCTGGGCAATTAGTACGTCTGATGGCCA
Source organism: Hyphopichia buzzinii (assembly GCA_030556945.1). Lineage (NCBI taxonomy): Eukaryota > Fungi > Ascomycota > Pichiomycetes > Serinales > Debaryomycetaceae > Hyphopichia > Hyphopichia buzzinii. The sequence continues at coordinate 57,715 of JAKTUZ010000013.1, read as the reverse complement.
AATTTTAACTTATTCTCACATGTCAGGTAAGAAGTTATTACCATCCATAGTAATGGGGACCCCAATTGCATTTTTGGAAAGTCATGGAAACTTCCTTATGGCTGTAACTTCAGTAGGTGAACTATACGTGTGGGATTTAGAAGCTAGAAAAATTCACTTGAAAAGTCCTCTGAGCCTTTGCCCACTCCTTGACGTATCTAACAAGTATCAAGAGGACGGAATATCCAAAACTGAGAATATTACAATGTGCTCGATCACCTCGAGAGGAATCCCATTAGTAACTATTTCCAATGGGTCTGGCTATTTATACAATAAGGATTTATGCACTTGGCACACCATTTCAGAGTCTTGGTGGGCCTTTGGATCTCATTACTGGGATTCTCTCAACGGGGAGAATCAAACACAAACCCTGTCGTTCTTGGGAGAAGATGAATCCTCCATTGTCGGACTTCTAGAACATAAAACAAACGAAGAAATATTGAGAAAAAGCAGGACAGGAAGAGGTAAGTTCTTCAACAAGATTTCCAAAAATATGATTATGAAAGAAGGATTTGAAAACTTGGAGAACACAATCTCTTTGAGCCACTTAGAAAATCGTATGCTCTGTGCTGAGCTTTTGGGGGAAGCCAAAGATTTTAAACGTTTCTTGATAACTTACACGAAGAGAATTTGTGAGCTAGGACTCAAGGCCAAATTATTCGAAATTTGCAATCAACTCTTAGGACCTGATTCGGCGAAAGATGATGAAACTTGGAAGTCACAAGTTTGTGGATATGCCAAACATGATCTATTGAAGGAGATAATAATAGCATGCGCGGAGAATAGAGATGCTCAAAGAGTGTTAATTCACTTTGGTAAGAGAATGGGTGTTGTGGTTGATGAATCGTAATATTTACAGTCTATACTATTATAATTTATATACATTCTTGTTATCCCATCCTTTGGTACCCAAGAGCCCATTGACAGGGCCTTGTTCATGAGTGGCGTCATACCTTCTACCAGAGACAAAATCCACATAACCGTCAGGCCCACATACTATGGCCAATGCAGGATCGAGTTTTGGTAATTTGGAAGTAACAAGAGCTTGTTCAATGGCATTTTCGAATCTGTCAGGACGGGCTAAGTTGGTTGAATTTTCGTGTTTGGGCTTTTCATACTCCGAGTCCAAAATATCCATTCTTCTCTGGAAGTCGGACTTTGACTTTTCGATTCTCTCGGGACTCAAATAGTTTGGAGGTTGGGGTGCTGTAACGTCTTTGAGAGATAACTGTGAAGAAACGCTCAGATCGTAATGTCTCACTAGTTTCAAACGATCTAGTTTTTCCAAGAAGAAGAGCAATCTTTCCAATGGGCCCAACTCTCCAGGCTTTTGTGCCGAATAATGGATCGTTGTAAAACCTCTGTAAGGATTTTTGGAAAGCAAGACTTGCAAAGCTGGTGCAATACCGGTTCCAGCAGCAAAATATACCAAGTTGTCAAAGTCTGGAATACCATTGTCCCTCTTTATATTATCCAAGAATAGTTCAGGTTCGACCTTGGAGGGAAGGTCCCTGAATATTGGCCGTTGATGGTGTTTGCGCATAGGGTGATAAGGAAGCTTAAATTCGATATTAGGTCCTCTCAATTCTAATTCATCACCCACGTCCTTTCTAGCAATAAATCTCAGTACTTCCCCATCATTATACTTCTTTATGTAGAAACACATTGTTCCGTTCTTGTCATAATCATCAGCATCGTTGTTGATAACTCGCAAGAGGGGCTTCTTTTCCCCCGATTGGGTGTACTCCGATTTCATGAAGTACAATGGTAATGGTGTATATGATCGTACCACATTGATTTGGGGCTGTCTAACCTCCACCGACCACAATTTGTCACCATTCCAGATCGATTTCAGGTCATAGTTGGCATAGTAACTATATTGCCATTGTAGTGACACTGGCATGACTTCGATCAAGAAATGCTCGTCATCGATGGCTTCTTTATGGGTAATTTTAAACTTATGAAACTCATCTGGATGCAAAAGGTCATTATTTTGGGACAGTTCATTGTCATCATAAACCCAAACCTTGATGAAGTAGGCCCCCCACACAACAACTATACCAGTAAGGATTTTGGGAACGTAACGTGACCATCTCGATGTGAATTTGGTTGAATTCTCATTCTGATTTGGCTCTTCGTTCGGGAGTCCAGGATACTCATATGAAACTCTTTTGTGTTGAAGTTTGGGAATGTATGGTTTGTTATCCTTTGTCATCAATTTTTCAAGACCCAATTCAGCCTTGATAGGTGCTGGAGCAGACTTTGAAGTTTGTGGATTTACTTTGAAATCATCGACTTGGTGACTCTCTTTCTTGGCCACTTCTTTGTCATTTTTGCTCGATTTGAAACGTTGGAATACCGTCACTTGCGGCCGTATCACCTGGAGACTAGCGCGCCCGAAACCATAACGGAGCATTGTTTAATCTGTATAGAGTTTGTTAATTTATGTTCAAGAAAATAGATTTCAAGATGATTTTGATATTTGAAATCTGGGTCGTGCGTTGGTCCCAACATCAATTCTCGCTATACAATCCAAGTATGAAGATTATAAATGGATTAGATTACTCTTCATCATGCCTACTCTTCTTAAGTCGATAAAGGCACATTCAGATAAAGCTTGGTGTGTGAGTGCACATCCAACGTTGCCACTTCTCGCAACAGCCTCCACTGATAAAACATCACATATTTATAATCTATCATCTAAGAAGAGTTTCCCATTGGTATCAAAATTGGAAGATACTCACAAGAGATCTGTAAGAACCGTTGCATTCAAACCGCCATTACCACAGAATGGCCAGTTTGTGGATTTACCAGCATTGGCCACAGGGTCTTTTGATTCTACCATATCCATATGGGGAATAGACGAGCCAGAAGAGTTGGATGATATGGATGAAGATTCATCTCCCAAAGTGCAAGAGGAGATCTTGATCAGTGGAAACAACGAATGGAATCTCATGGCGATAATTGAGGGACACGAGAATGAGGTCAAATCGGTGGCATGGAACCCTTCCGGGAATCTATTAGCATCTTGCTCAAGAGACAAAACCATATGGATTTGGGAAACTGACCCAGAGACTTTGGAAGAGTTTGAGTGTATTTCTGTGTTGAGTGATCACCAGCATGATATCAAGCACATTGTGTGGCATCCTACTTTGAACCTTCTCGCAAGTTCTTCATACGATGATACTATCAGATTGTATAAGCAAGACGATGATGAAGAAGACTGGTCCTGTGTTGGCGTATTGAATGGACACGAAGGGACCGTTTGGTGTTCTGCCTTCCAACACCCTGCATCACCAATGTCCGAAGATGGTGTAATTCGTTTGGTTTCTGCTTCTGACGATTTAAGTGTTAGAATATGGCTGACCAGAGATGCCAGCTTTGAAACCCAGTCCAGTGGTGACAACCTTCCAAGCTCCATAAAACACAATGCAAGTGAAATGGTTTGGGAGGAGGAAACAGTCTTACCACTGGTGCATAAATACCCAATCTACTCAGTCAGTTGGTCTCAAAAAACCGGAAAAATCGCCAGTGTTGGCTCAGATGGTCAATTAGTGATTTACAGTTACGATGGAGTTTGGAAGATCGATAGTGTGGTGCCTGCTGCCCATGGAGTGTTTGAAATCAACAGCGTGATTTTTTGTTCCTTGGATTCCGGCGAAGAGGTCTTGGTGACGGCAGGTGATGATGGGAGTATAAACATTTGGACGTGTGATTAATGCATTAGAAGTACATAGGTTTCAATAAGATTGAACATGCAAAGTAGAAATTCTTTAAAAGACAAGACCAATAAATATAATTGATCCCAAGACACCCAATAATATGAAAAGACAGCAGACCATTCTCCCACTAGATCTTCTTTGATACCTCTCTGCTCTCCTCAACTCATTGGATGCACCTTGAGCATTGTTGGCATAGTCCATTATATTTCCTTCAATATTGTCAATGGCAAACTGTTGCTCTTGTATAATTCCTTGTAAGTTCAGGAAGATTTCATTGATTTCTGTAGTATCTTGGGTGATTTGGTGAATTTCTTGTTCTCTTTCTTGAATCATTAGGGTTTGTTGTTCAAGCTCTTCAGCATTTATTGGCTCATACGTGATTTGTACTTGCTGCTGTTCCTGCTGTTCCGAATTAGTCGATACGAGCGAGTCTTTCTGTTCTGGAGGAACCGTTTGCGAGTCACCTATTGTCTTGATGTAGGCCTTCTGTAATTGTTCATACTTTCTTTGGTGTTTCTGGAACTGGGTGACGCTGCTCTTGATAAGTTTGATGAGAATGGATTCCTTCTGGCGCAAGTACTGCAATGTGTCGTCGTCTTCATGGTTGGTCTCACACTGATTCAAGTACTGGTTGAGTTGAGTGGTTGTTTCACTGAGATTCTTGAACGAATCACTCGATTTTTTCAATACCGCCGACAATTTTGAAGAGAGTTTGACTGCTTTGGTGGATTCCAGTGTGGAAGGGGATGCGACTTCATTTGAACTTTCATTTAATAGGGATTCGTATTGCTGGAGCAAATTTCTGATCGAGACCAACTGATTATTATTAATATTGTATAAACTATTCTCTAAAGCTTGAGATAACGTTTCAAATTCGGGGAAATCCTTATAATGGTTTGACCTTACATCGGCCTCCAAATCATCAGTAAATGGTTTGTTAAACGACATGATTCGTAAAAAAGACACTTATCATTAAATAATTGTGGAGTGACCCGTTTATCTGAAAATGCGCGCAATAACTACAATATGATAATCACACATTTTAAAATTACTTCTATGAAAATCTAGCTCTATTATTTAGTCCTCTTCTTCATCAAATGCTGCAAGACAGTCAAGAGCGGCCATACAACCGGTACCTGCAGAAGTGATGGCTTGTCTGTATTTCTTATCTTGGACATCACCGGCGGCAAAGACGAATGGAACTGAGGTTTTAGCAGTACCTGGTTCAGTTTTGACGTAACCGGTTTCATCAGTGTTAAGTTGACTGGCGAAGACTCCAGTGGCAGGAATGTGACCAATGGCGTAGAATAAACCGTTAACGGCCAATTCAGATTTTTCTTGAGTCTTGTTGTTGATAAGTTCCAAAGAGTTCAATAACTTACCATCACCTTTTGCTTCAACAGGAGAGGTATTCCAAATGATTTCCAATTTTTCGTGGTTCTTGGCTCTCTTTTGCATGATTGGAGAAGCTCTCAATTGGTCTCTTCTAACCAACAAGTAGACTTTAGAGGCGTATTTGGTGAGGAACAAAGCTTCTTCACAAGCAGAGTCACCACCACCAACAACTGCCAAAGGCTTATTACGGAAAATTGGGACTGCACCATCACACACAGCACATGCAGAAATACCTTGTTGCCAGTAGGTTTCTTCACCAGGAATGTTCATTCTTTTGGCAGAAGCACCGGTGGCCAAGATGACGGCATCGGTAGTGATTGGTTCGGCGTCTTCATTCCATTCAGTCCATAATTTGAAAGGACGCTTAGAGAAATCAACTTTGGAAATGGTTTCAGTGATGATCTCAGTACCGAATCTTTCACTTTGTTTTCTCATGTTGTCCATGAGTCCAGTACCAGAGATACCTTCAGGGAAACCTGGGAAATTTTCAATGTCAGTAGTGGTGGTAAGTTGACCACCGGCAGCGATACCGTTAGCCAACATACCTTCGTAAAGGGTAGGCTTGACCTCAGCACGTGAAAGGTAGATGGCGGCAGTATGAGCAGCAGGACCTGATCCTATGATAGTGACACGATGATGAACCATTCTGATTTGTTTTAATTGACTGAGTAAATTACTTTTCAATTTGATTTTATTGATAAACCTAAAACTCATGAATTTTCGTTTCTTTATATATTTTTCACAGATTAATAATGACTGGGGTCTAGGCCGAGGACCATCAGTGCGACATGCGAGTATCGGTCAGCACGCGACATGCGACATGCGACATACTACCTACTATGTCTAGGCTTGACCTAGCATTACTGTTGATTAGTAAGTTGTAGTATTAGCTGATCTTGCTGAATGTGAGATGCTGGGGTTTGTTCTATGTAGTGACCAGAAGCTTACAATTATGGCTGATATGTCATTAGTCGTATATTAATGCAAGGCCCTGAGGGCACAGTTATTGGAAATTTGGAATACTATAGAGTCAATGTAAGAGAAGCGGCTGATATGTGGAAATCGTATAGAGAGACCAGTCAACGTTAACGGTCATTTTCAAAGCGTTGCAAAATAGTTCATTAAATGATGGTGGAAATTTTGCAGCCGTGAGATCTAGATCTAGTATCACACACATGTGGATCTCACTCTAAAATGAACAGGGTGACCACGTCGCTTTTCTGAAACTTAGGATTCAACATAACGCTGGTCATGAACCACTGCAAGCCTTTCCTTCTCAATTCGAGCCATTGGTCAGTCATCATTAGCTTCTGGAGACTAAATGCATCTTTCGGAGGTAATTCAGGTATCTCATCGGAAGGAAATTGGCGTTTGAGTCTATTTCGAAAACTCTCGAGATCACTGTATCTCCGATATATGACTATCAGCGAATACGATGCATCGTTGAGGATTATCCGTATCAGCCACACGATATACGAACTGCCATTTTCCCCTGATATAACATGATGGTCGCCCACCAAAACATCAGTTATATGTGACGATGCATACCTGGCATTGTTGACGACATGATCTTCCAACTCTATGGGTACGGGGAGAATCTTGTTGAGCCGCTTGATGCTATTGGCTCGAATTTTTCTGGAGTCCATTTCCAATGCTTCTTTTAACTTTGCTGATTGATGATTAAATTATTTGATGTGAGCATGGATTTTTTTTTTTGGTTTTTGCTCACCAGCTATTTTAACGCTCCCATTCATTTTGAGCCACTTCTTCTTTCAGTATTCAATGGACCCTCTTGCTAATAAATACACCTATTTCCAAAGGCTACTACATCGGTTTAAAGCACGCCGTGATATTCCGTTCAGACGGAAATTTTTCATGGGCTATGACCTTCATGGAAATACATACTGGGAATTCACCATCGATGGGAACATGCAAAGATTGAGACGTAAATTGGAGCCATACCAGCAGCAGCTCTTCAAAGCAGACTATGCCTCCACCATACCACCACAGTGGCTCTCGTGGTTGCGCCGGACCCGTCGGGATCCGCCATCGGTGCAAGAACTCATCGATGATCAGAACAGACAAATAAGAATCAAGATCTTGGCCCAGCAAGCCGACGAAAAGTGGCACCAAGAGAAGCTACGTCTTGAGCATGAACAGCAGTTGAAGTTACAATCGGAATTAGAAAGATCCCTGGCCGAAGCTGATAAGTTCAAGCAACAACAACAAGAAACCAAGAACTCGCAGACTTCAGGTGATTCCGTGCAGACAACACGGTCTGATATAGACCGTTTTGCTCAAACAGGGACAACAGACGCCAAGGATCCTTGGGCCGCTGCTGATGCCCAAGATAAGTCTGGCGAATCTTCCATCGAGTCATCCATGATCAAACCAAGAAGATAATACATGCATCAAAGAACAATTCTACCAACAAAAACGTCGGGAAGAGCTTCACATAAGGACCTTCGAAACAAAGGCTAAATAATGCCTGTGTATATAATGTAAATAGTAATACGGTTTGTCCTAATTAACGTTCTTGTAGCTTGTCTTCACTTCGAGTTTCCTCCGTACCACTATTTATAAAGTGCACATTTCGATGAGATGCAAACTCACTACATCATGGAAGAAATATCAATTTCCTTGTCAGAAACCAATAGGCTTCGGGCCCAAATAGGACTTCCGTTGATTCCAGAACCTTCTACTGAGCAATCAACAGCGAAACCAAAGAAAAATTCCGCCAATAAACAAGAACTTTCAATAGAGGAAACAAACAAACTTCGAGTTTCACTAGGTCTCAAACCAATTCCCATACAGCATGAACAAGATTTAACGACCACCAAGTCGAACGAAACAAAACTGTCAGGATTGGAGAAAAAGCCATCACCAGAATCTGTGGTCAATAAGTCATTACCGGAATCCGATGTATCTAACTACAAGAAGACTAAGATAATGTGGGAAGACCCTGACCTTGACACCGACTCCTGGCTCGATAATATTGACAAGAAGTCCTCCAATCACATCAATAAAGACGTTCTCAAAAGCACTGATGAAGGAGTGGCAGATGTGAAAATATCTCATGGCATCAATGCTCTCAGTACAATGGCTGATAACCAAATATTCACACTCAAAGACAGTAGCATATTGCAGGACGACGAAGATAAGCTCATCAATGACACCTTGGCTGCTAAGCAGAAACTAGACGCTGAATTGAAAGAAAAAGAGAAAGTACAACATTTTCTACATAAAGGGAGAGTCATGTCTGAAGACGATGATATCGAGGAAGAAGTAACTCTCAAAGAAAATACAACCAAGCTCGACCATAAAAGTTCCAAGGATGCTGAGCCTGAAGAAGAAGGGGATGGTGTGGATGACTTTCTCGATATAGAGCAGGAAATCAAGTCCGACTACACAAAGCCCAAGAAGATCAAAATGAAGAAAATGAACAAGAAGCAACAACTGAAACGTCAATTTATAGACGATGACGTTCCAATACAGAACGTCAAACTTGATGAAATCGACACTTTTGTTGACGATGACGAATTAGAACAAGTTCTCTCAGCGAAAAGACGAAAGAAACAACAAAAACGTGCTGACCTCACAGCAGACGACATTGCTAGGGAGATACAACTGAACATAGACTGGAACGCTTCCAGAGAAGTAGAACAAATGGGGTTTAATAACGACGGGATTATCTACGATGAAACCAGTGACTTTTTGGCATCTTTGAAACCCAAAGAGCCAAATGGAGAAGCGAAGGAATTGCACTCAGAATCAAGATCTGTCAAACAAGAATACTCCGGGACTATTGAAGTCAAGCAGGAAAACAGCTCAATATCTGACAAACAAGAAGATTCTGCGGCTACGACTGTGAAACAGGAAGAGCTCGATGACATACCTGTCAAGGAAGCTGCCGATTTTGTGCCTGCCAAGGAAAGTGCTAATTTCGATGGGCTTTCAAGCACATTGCAATTCCTTCAATCTCGAAACATTATCAATAAATCCACAGAAGAAAGTAGGGAACAAGCACGAAAACAACGAGAAGCCATTAAGAAAGCCGAATTGTTCAAATTACAAGTGTCTATTGAGGAGAGATTAGCCCGAGAAGAATTAGAATCAAATAAAAAATTCATGAACCTTCCAAGAAATGAACGAGAGGAACAAATACAATCACTTGTTGATCTCAAACTCAAAGAAAAAGGCCTTGTACCCGAAATCGTTCACAAAAGCAAAACTGCCAAAGATACGTTGAGTGGATTCAATCCAGAAATCAAACTTGAATACAAAGATGATTTGGGCCAGCTGCTCAATACCAAACAGGCATTTAAGCATTTATCCCACAAATTTCATGGGGTTGATCCAAGTAAAAAATTCATTAAAAAGGAACCCAAGCACTCAAGTCAATCAGAGTTTATTTAAATCCGGTTTCACAGATAATTGTCACAAAAGTGAAGTCAAATAATGAATTATGTACAAAAGAATAAATTAAATTAACACTGTCAAATTAACAATGACATAAAACGCTCGTAATTCACATGTGCGATGGTGCCTATTGAATAGAAGATTAAATTTATTGGGTACCAAATTACCTAGCCATCTGCGAAATCTGTCACACGCAAAGGAAAGGCTCTATTGAAGCTACTGGACGAAAACTTGGGGAAATTCCATCTATATGGACCAGAGAAGATAACTCAAAAACGAAAAAAATTAGGCTAATCTTTTTAAAATTTTCAGCCGACTTCGGCACTGATGGAAGAGATAATTAAAATTCTCAGAAAAATAAAATTGCCTTACTAATTTCTCTGTTTAGTTATCTAATTATCTTAAATTTGACTTTTGTTTAAAAATCCCCCTTTTGCTAAAATAATCAGCAGATTACTTCATTTTTCTTTCTTGAATATTCACGATGAGTAGTGAGGTTATAATATCCATCACTGGTATGACATGCGGTGCATGTAGCGCCAGTATTGATGAAGGTATATCTTCACTTACTGGGGTTCTGTCAGTCAGTGTGTCCCTTTTAACAGAAGAAGCCAGAATAGTCTTTGATCCAGCACAGGTCTCAGAACACACACTCGTGGAGACCATTGAGGATCGTGGGTTTGATGCTAAAATCTCCAAAATCATCCCAAGTGTTAAAGACATCGCCTCCCCTGACACTTTGAAAACTACCGTCTCCATCCAGGGAATGACATGTGGTGCTTGCAGTGGTACAATCACTGAATCATTAGAATCTGTGGAAGGTGTGATGGATGTGTCCATCTCCCTAATTACCAACAGTGGCTCCATCACTCACTCATCATTGCTTTCTACAGACACCATCATAACAAAAATCGAAGATTGTGGTTTCGATGCCCAAGTTAAATCTTCTGTATCAATTAACAACACATCCCCTGAAGACGACGACGACGAGGCATGTCTCCAAATATTCGGCATCAATGAAAGCACAGACCTACCACATCTTCAGTATAATATAGAGGCTGCCTTAAACAGTCTTCCTGGCATTATTGAATTCACACTAGCACTAAAGGGCCTCTCTGCGGATAGTGGGCCAAATTCCATGTCAACAAGAGCAATGAGAAACTCTTTGGAAGAAGTCGACGAAGAGAATATAATCGATGAGCTTACAGTGAAATATAACCCCGATATTTTAGGAGTCCGCTTATTGGTCGATACTCTATCCGACATTGAAGACGACATCCACTTCATCATTATTAACTCTGTCGACCAATCGTCAGCTGCCCAACTCAAACTTCTTTCCAGAGTTGCTGAGGTCAATCACTGGAAGTCAACCTTCTTCAAATGCTTGATTTTCGGCTTACCGGTGTTGATCCTCTCGCACACGGAAGATACTTCTTTTTGGAAGAAGCTCATTGTTTTCCCTGGTCTCTACGTGACGTCTTTGATCCAAGTTGTTCTCGCTACATACATTCAATTCAGTCTTGGTTCTGTCTTCCAAAAAAAATTTGTTCAATTCTTGAGAATGAAAGGTAAAGGAGCAACCATGGATGTCTTGGTTTGCCTTTCCACACTCATTTCTTACATTTTCTCTGTCTTTGTCGTTGGATTGAGTGTATGGTCCGGTGAAACAAATCATCCTCCTAAATCTTTGTTCGATACAAGTGTCATGGTCATTACCTTCATTGTGTTGGGGAAATGGTTGGAAAATAAAGCAAAAGGTGCCACCTCAAATGCTCTCTCCAAACTTTTATCTTTGACCCCAACAAGTTGTACAATCGTCACGAATCCCGAGGCTTATGAACAATTTCTTATTGAAAACAATACAGAGAAAAAGAACCCTGATGCAATTACTACTGATCTAGACACACGCACCATGAGTATCGATCTTATCCAAAAAAACGATATTGCAATCGTTCTTCCAGGTGGGAAAGTTCCCGCTGACGGTGTAATCATATACGGTGAGTCTGAAATTGATGAGTCTCTCATTACTGGTGAGTCACTCCCTATATTAAAACAGAAAGGTGATGATGTTATCGGTGGATCAATTAATGGACCGGCATTAATTCACATTAAAGTTTCTAGATCAGTCAAGAAGTCTCAATTGCAACAAATAATCAACCTTGTGAAAGAATCTCAAGTCTCAAAACCTCCCGTTCAAAGATTTGCTGATTACATCGCGGCCAGATTTGTCCCTTGCGTCCTCTTGTTGGCTACAATTACATTTGTATTTTGGATAATCTTTTGCTATTTTCAAAAAGTTGACCTGAAAAAACTTCCCCTAGTTTTCACCAAAGAATCCAATGGTAAATACTTTGTGTGTTTGAAGCTTGCCATCTCCGTCATTGTGGTTGCATGCCCTTGCGCTTTAGGTTTGGCCGCCCCTACTGCCATCATGGTCGGTACTGGTGTGGGAGCGACCAACGGTGTCTTGATTAAAGGTGGTGACGTTTTGGAGAAAGCACATGGCATCAATGTTGTGCTTTTCGATAAGACCGGAACTTTAACTTCCGGCGATATGTCCTTGGTTAACCATAAGGTCATCTTGCCTACAAATTCCAAATTAACTGAAGAAGATTGGTGGAATCTACTGGGGTCTGTCGAGTTCAATTCGGAACATCCAATAGGAAAAGCCATCAAACATGAAGCTTTAAGTAGGCTAGGCTTGAATTTTGAAGATGATAGTTTCAACTCAACCATCAGTGAGTTCAAAGTGCTCACTGGACTTGGTATTAAATCAGTGGTGCAATTACCCAATTTAAGCAAACATGAGGTTTTCATTGGTAATAACAGGATGGTTGATGAATATTTCAATGGATTAAAGCCAACTTTACAACAGCATTTGAACAATGAGTTGAACCAACTGACAAACACCATTGCCCACGTCATCATTGATGGAGAGTACGCTGGTTTCCATGAAGTTACTGATCGAGTCAAACCTCATGCCAAAGAGGTTATAAATTACTTAACTTTCCACGAGAACTACATTGTTGGGATTGTCACTGGTGACTCCCGCGGTGCAGCTTTGAAAGCAGGCGAAGAACTTGGAATTTCTGAAGAGAACATTTTCAGTGAAGTTTCGCCAATTGACAAAGACAAAGTGATCACTGGCATCAAAGAAAGATTTGGGAAATCTGTTGGTGTTGCGTTCGTTGGAGACGGTATCAACGATGCACCAGCTCTCGCCCTGGCTGATATTGGGATGGCCATCAGCACCGGTACCGATATCGCCATTGAGTCCGCTGATATCGTTCTCATTGGTAACAAGCATGCTGATTCTGGCGATTTGTTTGGAGTTACTACAGCTTTGGATATCTCAAGAGCCACATTTGGTAGAATCAAGCTCAATTTTGTATGGGCTGCCGTTTACAACTTATTGATGCTCCCATTTGCAATGGGATGTTTCTTGCCTTTCAATGTAATGCTCCCACCAATTGCTGCTGGTGCATCAATGGCATTAAGTTCGACTTCGGTTGTCACCAGTTCCCTCATGTTAAAATACTGGAAACTTCCCCGTTATGATCGACTTGGACAGCAAGACTTAGAGTCCGGACTAGAGGTCAATGGAGGATTTAGCTTGAAAAATGGTACATTAGATGATTTCAACGCTGTGAGAAGAGGCCTGGGTCTTCAATTATTCAAAAAATCCAGAACGAAAAGAATGGTTAATTCTGTAAAGAATAACGTTTTCGGTAATAAGAAGCTTTCTTTGAGAAAAGGAAGCGGTGGAAACTATGAAATGTTGCCATCTGCTTAATTGTATATATTTTAATTCTTATGATAATGAATAAATTCCTTTATTTTTATGAGTTTCTGTGATTTTAATATGTAGGTTACGTTTATTGAATATATAGTCCCTTAACTAAGCTTCGTTTGTGGATGGCATGCAACTCCATGACATCTTGTCTAAAACTTACCGGTGAATAAGTGATAACCCATATCCTTTCCAGTATAGTACACAGTTCTTGCAAAAGAGTATAAGTCCAATGTACTGAAAAGCACGGGAGCCATACCAAAGGGAAGCATTGCGGGAATCCAGCCTTGAGCTAATTCAAGAGCGAATGTTTCACTTTCAATTCCGTATTGTCTGACTTCACCTCTTGGGTAATGATTGAGATCACCAGGTAAGAAGACTTGGGGGACAAGTGATTGTGGTGGAGCAGCCAATTGCTTACCGGTTAAAATGGTGAAGTAATCATCTGCATAATGAATGCCACAATGACCTTCAGTGCCAACTGCAGATCCAAATAAAATCAAGTATTCGGAAATGGAAGCGTGAAGGATGAACATTGTTCCCATTGCACCACCAGCCAGATTATAAATCCAATCCTCGAAGTTTAACTCATTTATAAGTCCGGGATATTCCTTTTCCAAGGCAGGAACCAAGTCGACCATTATTGCAGTAGCATTACCTGAGTTTCTCGCAATTGACTCTTTACAAAGTACGTTTAATCTATCCTTATCGAATCTATAATGATTTGGAAGCCATGTCCTATAGGACACTTCGAGGAACCCGAAAACAATCAAAAGAGTTGGTAAAATTGCAAGTAATTTCATTATTGAAGTTAATCTCTTGAAAAAATCAAGTTGCAAATTTTCAGTCTATTTATATCATTTGTTCACTCGTATATGATCGCTTCGTACAACATTCTATACGATACAGCTACTTATTAGGCTGATTATACGATGTGCACGGGTCAGGTTGCAACCTTTTGACTAGAAGTGGGGCTTGGCATCTTTATATCCACACACCTTGATGGCACCAACATAGCATGATATTGAGTGGATGTGTTCGAGCTTTGAGACCTGTTGTAATGATTTTTCTAGGCATCGCCTGGTGTGTTTCAGCGATGTGTTGATTTCCCAACGTTGATTTATTTACAAGGATTTTTCTTCGATATTGCTGCAAAAACGCACAAATTCTGGTAAAACTAGACCAGCATTTTGAAAGAACTACTCCACCAATACACAGACAAAGCACAAAAGGAGACTATTAGGACGACGCCATAAGTAGATAACGGATACCAAAAATCTCAGTTATGGATTGAGCATACTGATTATAGAAATGGTATGCTCAAAACAGTGTTATGCTGCGGGATGGATATAAAAGTATCTAACTCGAATCTCCCGTATCTGTACCAATTGTAACCTACATCATGAACTTCAAGCTACTTCTTTTTGTTTTGCAGTTGGGTGTTTTGAGTGCACTTCACGTGCCATGTGACAGCATTACACCCCGTGCCAATCCAGAATCCATTGGGGCTGGAGTTACCCTTGATGCCAGAGGCTTAAAAAGTCATATTAAGGAAAAATTCGGGAAAGTAAAGCACCAAGCCTCCAACGTGAAGGTTTTGAAAGATGTCTTGGTGGATATTGGAAAGATTGAGTCCATTAGAGGCAAAAGAGAAGAAATAGACGATACAGGCGACTCGTTATTACAGAAAAGAGATCTCGTTGACGACCTTCTAGTAAGAGTCTTCAAAGCATTAAAGAGGTCAGGATTAGTTATTTCTATCGTTGAGATGTCACTCACTGACCCAACAGTCAGACATGGGTTAGAAGATCTTACAGTTGATTTATTGAAAAGAGATGTTATACCATGGCAAGAGATTTTTGAAGCGTTGAAACAAAGCGGACTAGCAGTTGATGTCGTCAAGCAATCCGTCACGGACCCAGACACTAGAAATGGTGTTATACAACTCGTGATTGAGCTTATTCCTGAACTTTTACACAGTGGTGTTTTGAAACCTGGCGACTTGTTGCCAAAACCCACCAAGACGACGGCAGCGAAGCCAACCAAAGCATCGTTCTCGTTACAAAACTTGACCAGAATAGACAAGTGACCAATCCACTGATTATCCATTATCAGCTAATATATAACGAGATTACCTTATCAGCAAATTTTTGTCCACGAGAAAAGATAAGATAAAAACAAAGTCAAAACTCAAAATTTGATGAAAAACTAATCAAAACGAATTTCGCAGTAAATACTACAATAATAAATTTAAAGGTTATATATATTAAAACATAAATTGCCTAGAAGTAGGATATAAATATGAGAATTGAAAAACTAAAAATACAATTAGAAAGCAACTATCATACTTACAAAGCCAACAAAGCACCGGCAGCAATAGCAACACCACCCATGGCGTATTGTCTAGCGGCACCAGCTTCGTAAGAAGAAACGTTAGCTGGAGCAGTGGTGTTTGGAGCAGCAGAGGTGGAGTGAGCTGGGCAGTCAGTGACAGTGGAAGCACAGTCAGTGATGGTGACCAAGGTGGCGGAGGAGTCAGTTTCAGTGACGGTAGCGGCGACGGCAACGGCGGCGAATAAAGCGACAGTGGAGAATTGCATTTTTGAGCGAAGGACTAGTAGTTGGTTGATGAAGAAGAAAAATTTTAGCAAGACGGGGACTAGCCCCATATATATACAAAAAAATTGGAAAGCCCCGGTGAAGAATTTTTAACAATAATCACAATCAATTTCTTTTGGCTGCATATCTATTGCAAATAAATTCAGTTGTAACTGCCGGATTGGCGAGCCGTCAGCTTATTTGCAGTACAATAGCCAAAATTCCAAACAAATCCCGCCCAATCAGGAAGGTACACTGCCCCAAGACGAAGAGTACATGCAGGTGCTACTTTGTGTATGCAGGCCCGCGGCTTCGTTGGCGCAAGCTTGCTTGCTACTACGGGAAAGTCACATTCCTTTTGCGGTTGCGCACCAGGGCCATCGGGCGAAATCGCAACGACTATTCCAGATCCGGATTTGGCATGTACATATGTTCCTTACTTGACATCTGGTTAAAGCTATACTCGTTGGAAAAGCCAGCCTCAGTGATCAATGAAGAACGGTTCGGGTATCAAACATAGGGGGATAGAAGCTTTTGTAACGGTGCCTGTAATTATTTTGTTGTGTAAGTTTCGTCTTTTTTTTTTTGAGCTCTGGCCGCACTTATCTGTGACTATTTTATGATTCTGGATAGATGAAAAAAAGTATCCTGTATGGATCCCCCAAATGGGGAAACATCCTTGCTGTTTTCAGCTGGGTTAGTACAATTTTTACGCGGACTCAGATGTTCACCGCTTCAAGAGTAAGTTTGAGTCCGAGCTGTCATAAATTTTTGCATTATTTGACGTCTTTTACAACTACCGAAAGCTACAATGCAAACTGACTTGATAATATCTCGAGTTACCTTATTGTAAAGAATTCTATATGAAGTGTCAACGTGATATGTAAATTTCTTTTGGTGTCGAAATTGCAAATACACTTTATTCTGATATGTTTTGTTGATTATGACTATTGATCGGTTTCTAATCTATTGACATTTTTTCGGGAATACCAATTGACGAAATCTCTAATTGCTGAACGGATTCTTCTGTTATCTTTGTTCGGTAAAGCAACGCTAACAACCTTCACTAACTTACTCACCTCTTTATCATTAACATTTGGTAAGTTGTTTGTAATCTCTGTTAACCATTGAACTGCTAATTGTTTATCAGGAACAACGGTTAAAATCTTTATTAAAAGGTCATTAGCGTCGTGCTGAATATCATTATGGAATCTAAAAATTAGACCCTCCATTAAAACTTTGATGAATTGTCCACCATTATTGTCAGATAATAAAAACTGTTTGATAGTTGCTTGTATGTGATCAGGTACTTCATCAAAAAATGAAATTGGTGGGTAGTCAAACCCCCAAGAGACAAAGTCAATTAAAAAATGTAAAACTGCTGTTAATGGTTCAATATCAACCATGGTTGAAAGTGCAAGAAGACTCAGATCTCTCACAGACTTCAACATTTCCTCATTCACAAGAAGCTTGAATGGATAAAACATCAATAAATCATTAATCATGTGGTAAAAATCTTCGACAACGTCAGGAATCTCGTTCAAAGTAGTCTTCTGCCCTTCAAGTATTTTGAAAAATGAATGGCTCTGTGATAATCCAAAATTATAGATTTCTTGCTTAATTTCGTCACTCAGGAATTCATCGCCATATTCACGAATAACAACTCCACTGACCCATAGATAGCAACCGTAGACGGTACTCGAAAATCCTTCATGCAATAATCTGACTATGTCTCCCAAAATTGGATTCAAATATGTCAGGAAACTTTGAACACTACTTTTAACCAACTTGAGTGAACGCTCACTGACTTTGAGTGATTGTCCAAATTTGCTCAAAGTGAATGTGACGATTGGCCAAACTTCGGAGATGTAGAGATTGCAAACTTCGTTAGAAGGCGAGTCAAAGCTCTTACAACGAGCGATTTCAACAAAGATAGTTAAAATCTCAATTTGGTCAGCAATTGCCACGTTTGTAGCTTCATTGACATCTTCTTGCGCGAGCTTTTGAAGTCTTTCAATCGTAGGTTTCCAAAATGTTTGGCAAGTCTTATATTGGGAAGCTTCTGGAACCTTCTGTAAGACATGCGCGAGTCCATCAACCAATTTATAAAGTGAATCCAAATCAAGTTGGGCCTGGACTTGTCCATAAAGCATGTATAATTGTTCAAGATAATCGACTAAAAGTTCTGAACAATCTTGACAGAAATACATTAATGCATGTGTAGCAGCAATCACAATGTCATTATCCTTTTCCTTGCCTTCAAACCCTTGAATAATGTAATTAAGTTGAGGTTGTAAGAATTCTGGGTTTTTAGCTGTCCACTCTGTATATCTACCAAGGACCAATGTAGCTGCATACCGAACCTTTGGATGCTCGGGCAATTGAACAAGTAATTGCATGATTGTAGGTAAAATTTCCTTTTCTTTCAGAGGGACCTCCTTAGCCATGGCACGCATTGAAAATAATGGAGCTTCCAAATATTGCCAGGATGAAGAGCCCGAAGTTAAAAAGCCTTGGATTTGAGTATAAGGAATTTTCAAAGATCTCATGGGGCCAACAACAGCACAACAATCTTTGAGTACATCCCCCATTTCATATCTAAAATCTTTAAATTTATCTTCCTGTTCTTTATCGTCGAAACCTTCTTCAGGATAACGTAAATGACCAATGATTATTTCAATCAAGCGTGTATAAATATCAGCAAACTGTTGTTTAGAAGTCTCAAATTTTGGTAAAGTAATCAATTGCTTTAGCAAGTACCAGAAGTAGAAAGTATATTTGACCACATCCAAGTCTTCATCTTTTTGACAGCATTCAAGCAAGATTTCCACTAAGCGACGGAAGTGACTAGGGTTTTTAGCAATTAAAACATGCCATGCTTCAGCTGCCTCAACGTAGAGTCTAGTAAGACCAGAGAAGACTTCAACGTCTTCAAATTTACCCATTGACACAATTTGTTCGTGAACTTCCAAGATTTTAGTGTATAACGCGTTTATAAGTTCAGGGTTATCGAGATCTCTAGTTTCTCTCATAATTGTGCAAAGACATTCAACGGCTTGATCGAATGTATCATCATGACCAACAGATCTGAAAATAAGATTGGTCAATGGGGTTACTTGAAGAAGCTCTTCGACTGGAGATTCTTTGATCCAACTGTTTATAGCGCCCAAAAGAAGTTCTCGGTTGGAGTCTTCTGATTCTGCAAGTCCTGATAACAAAAGAACTACTTTGGTAACTTGCTGAGTTATGAGTTTTTGAGTTCTTTCATTGAACTCATCATCAGTAAGAGGTGTCTTCTTAGCATCACTCAACTCTTCTGGTAGGATTTTCAAAAAATCAAGTAAGCAACTTTTCTCATTACTGAAAGCCATAACAATTTCTTCCATGGCGTTATCCCAAGAAAGGAATTGAAGTGCCAATTGACATAATGCAATACATAACTGAGTACGAATCAAGCGTTCAGTATTACCGCTGTATTGTATGAGTAATGCGATGAGACTATCTTTAAGTCCAGGAAGTGCATTTTCTGGTAGTTGATGTAAATCATACGCTACTTTAGAACGGAGAGTTTGGGCAGCAAATAATTTAACTTCAATTGACTGTGAGGAGTCACTCAACATTTTATGAGTTGACTCCCATGCTTCATTAGATTTTTGGAATCCACTAAGGATTTCTGTAGCAGACTTTTTGGTATCTGCAGCAGCATTGGAATACATTATTCCCAATGCTTCTATGACATCCATTTTGCGATTAGATTATTTGCGTTAGCAGGGAATTTATGCTTGGAATTATAGGTATCGATGGTTATGCAATGTTAAAGACAGAGGCCTGGATCTTTAATGGCGGTTAATAGTCCCTAGAGTATGGAATGGAATGAAGTATTATTCTTGAAAAACTTGATTGATTTGAAGCGCACACGACCCTCGAAAATATGGCTGCTAATTCTTTAAAGCATAAATTACAAAAGAGAAGTTTTAGATTTATCGAAAGGGTTGAGATGATGGAATTCGCAGCCAGTTGGCCGGTGACAGAGAAATGAAGCCCGTAGGATCTCAGTAAACTGAGTGGAAATTGAGTCTTGACTGGATTTTGCTCTCGTTAAATTTATTATCAGATGGTTGGGATGATAAATTATCGACGGAGACACAATCAGCAACCTTCGCAAAACTTAACAGCAGTCATCTAAGATGCAAGTGAGTTACATGATATTCTGGGGCAACAATAAATCTTACTAATCACATTGGAAATTCACAGGTTGGCATTCTACCGAATCTGACTAATTGCGCAATCTTAGAGTTCGGCTGGTGCCCCACTTAAATATACGACAATATGACCATATTTGCTACTTCTCAGAATCACGAAGGATACTATAAACCACGAAGTCCAGAGCTTATAGTATGGTTCAATGCAACAAACAACAGTCTGATTTAGTTGTCTACGGTTTGGGGACCAGCAACGGGAGAAAGCCCATCATTTTACTAGAGATGCTAAAGAAGGATTATCGATATGTGAAGGTTGATATTTTCAAAGGCGAGCACTTAACACCCGAATTTTCCAAGATAAGTCCGTACTCAATGATTCCAGTAATCCAGGATACAGATGCCGAAACAGGGGATGTAACCACACTTTTCGAGTCGGCAGCAATTTGCATTTACTTGGTTGAAAAATACGACACTGACTGCAAATTGCACTATCCGAAGGGCCATCAGTTTTACTATGATCAATTCTGTTGGTTACAAGTTCACGCAGCAACACAAGGCCCGCGGCAGGAATGCTACACCACCTTCAAAGTGTTGATGGAAGAAAAAGACCAGTACGCTATTGAGTACTTTGAGAAAGAGCTTATAAGAGCTTACCAAGTATACGAGCAAAGGCTTTCTGAGAACAACGGATGGCTAGTTGGAGAAAAATTGACTTTTGTGGATCTCATAGTGTATCTGTCGGTAAGGAGATACGACTACATGGACTTTGATCTTTCACCATTTCCCCAGTTGATCTCTTGGTTGGAAAGACTTGAGGCACATGAGGCCATTAGGGAAGCTTATGAGATTGAATGAGTTAACGACACACATTTACAAATGAATACTCCAAATTTTAATTAGTAATCAGCTGTAGGATTTTTTACATGTTCTCTTCAACGTACCATTGAACTGAGCTTTTCTGTGGCCAGGTTGTTGTTGAACACTTTCAGTAGCTGCGTATTTCAACACTCGATGGAAACTTTGTAGTTGCAGCTTCATAATGATTTAAGCTACAACTGCACGCAGCGAAAATGGGATCTTTGAAATCCTGCCTGCGTAGTTCAGAACAACCCAACTACAAAACAAATCAAGTACTAAACATTCCAACTGCAAAAATTCTCCATCAAGTATCTCGAAATTCGAATCATCTGCGAGACAGCCGTTTTGGCAGAACAAAGAAAAAAAAAAAGAAAGAATTTAGTGCCAATAATTTTTATTCTCGTTAAAACACGCTCGTTGTTTTTTCACTTTACTAGTTTTTTGTCAACTGTTGAAACAACTCCTAAACATGTCCAGACCTTTAGTTATCTCAGGCCCAAGTGGCTCAGGTAAGTCCACTCTTTTGAAAAGACTTTTCGCCGAATTCCCAAACAAATTCGGCTTTTCAGTCTCCAATACTACCAGACAACCTCGTGCTGGAGAGGTTGATGGAGTTGACTACCACTTCACGACCGTTGACGACTTCAAGAAATTGATCGAAGAACAAAAATTCATCGAATGGGCCCAGTTCTCTGGTAACTACTACGGTACCTCCGTTAAGTCTGTCGAAGACGTTGCCAAACAAAACAAAATCTGTATTTTGGATATCGACATGCAAGGTGTCAAGTCTGTCAAGGCCTCACCTTTGAACGCCAGATACTTGTTTTTGAGCCCTCCATCAATCGAAGTCTTGAGACAAAGATTGGAAGGTAGAGGAACCGAAACTCCAGAATCTGTTGAAAAGAGAATCAGTGCAGCAGCTGCTGAAATCGAATACGCCAAAACCGGTGCTCATGACAAAACCATCGTCAACGATGACTTGGAAACCACTTACAAAGAATTCAAAGAGTTTGTTTTAGCCGAAAATTAAAGTATCCATAGCTAATCTTGGGGTTTATACTCGTTCTTTCCATTCGAATTAATCATAGACTTTACGAATCACGCTGTAGTCATTTCCATCTGTACCCACTCATTGGTCCACATTTACGCAGGGGCACACGTCTTCCAGTTGACTCTAGGGGTGCAAACATTCTTTCAAATTATAAGACTTTGGAAGTATTTGCAACTTGTGTGCTGAAAATCAAAGCCCGCACATCACGAATTGGCTCATTATTTAATTTCCGCTTCAACGGCCTTGTAAATCTTACTACTATACTAATAAACTATGAGCACTAAATTACCAAGCTCCTTCGATGGAGCTTCCGCAGACGAAGAGTATGGATTCTTGACTGTCGCATAATGTGAACTATACTAACAACAGTGAAATGGACATTCTTCAAAAAATGATATTCAAAAGTAAGCAGCAACCCATAGTGCCTCTTGGATGTCTCGCTACTACGGGAGCAATTATATTGGCTACAAGATCACTTCGTCGTGGTGAAAGACTCAAGACTCAAAAGTACTTCCGTTACAGAGTTGGATTTCAAGGTGTAACATTGGTCGCATTGGTTATCGGTGGTTGGTACTATAAGCAAGAATCCGATAAAGAGAAGAAGACAAGAGAGGATAAATTGAGAGAAAAGGCTAAATTGAGAGAAAAGCTCTGGATCGAAGAATTAGAAAGAAGAGATGCTGTTATCCAAGCCCGTAAGAAGAGATTGGAGGATTCCAAGCAGGAACTCATTGAAACTGCAGCCAGGGGCTTTGAAGAAGAAAGGAGTAAAGAAGAAATCGAGCTTGCTGAGAAAAGACTCAGACAACGCAACTTGGAACTTGAAGAACAAATCAGAAAGAAAGAAGAGCAGCTTTCCAAGTGAAATATTCATTCGTCTTGTAATTAGATCCCTACGCATATGATTAGTAAATAAATATATATAACTTTGCCATGACTATAGTTGCAGTACGTCGACACCATTCTCTTTTAGTTTGCTGGAAATTTCACTGTTTGCAAAGCCACGAACCTCCAGATCAGACGATGTGAGTGTTATGTCAGTCTCTGTAAGGTTAAGTTTTTCTAATACACTTAGATTTGATACTTCTAAGATCGATAATGGTCGAGAATCAAACTTCTGTATGCTTTCCATCATCTCGGAAAGCTCCGGCCCAACTTTGTCAGCCACCACAATGATTGCCTTATACTCATCCACATGCAGAACTTCCAAGTCACCTGATAAATCTCGTATCTCTACGTTCAAACCTTCGTACCTACCTGCAATATCGCCGGAATCAGAACCCAGTAGCACCAACACTTTGTCTTCTTCGTTCAACAAATACTTCAAAATCTCAGTACGCGAGAGTTGGCTCTCAAACCGGAATATGCTATCTGAGTTAAGCAGCTTCAGTATGGATGAAAATGAGATGCTGCTTCTTGGGATGAATTTGCTTCTATATTGCGATTGGAAATAGCCTTTAGTTGGATTTTTTGCATCAACTGAACTCACTTTATCTAGAGTGATATTCTGACTCATTGGCAAAGTTCGATGGAAGTCTTTATACAAAATTCTCTCCTCTTTGTAAAGCATTGGAAATTCGGGTGTTTTATCTAAGTCTTCTTTATATTCGACGTGCCCTCTTAACATAGCCAATCTGGCTTGAGCTGCGGTAGCCATATTTGAAATGCTGCTAAAAATGCTTCAATGACCTGACACTATAAATGAAAAAATGCTGCAAATGAAAATGATATGTGAACCTTCCCGTGAAGACAGCCAGTATTGTCTCTGAGAGCTTTGAATCGAAAAGTGATGTCTATAATGCCTACTGTATTCTTGATCCAGGCGAAGAACTGAAAAATTAGGCGTTATCACTGTTTATGCGATAACACGTGACCGACTCCAGTTTTCTTTTTTATTTTGCAACCTTAACTTTGAAATCAAACATCAACTACTGTGGGGATTTTAAAGAAGCAAGTCCTTGGTTTTATCAGAAGAATTAAATTAGTAAGTAAAATTGTTACAGCACGAAGAACTCTATTTAATTTTTTGAAGAAAAAAAGAACTGAGATGGCTAGTTATCGGCGCCTTGGAGGTTATAGTCTTTGAAAAAGTTGTATAAGTCATCCATCATATCAGTAATACCGTGGTTGCCGCTCACCTCGGTCGGGTTGATGTTGTTAGAGTAGACAGCCTGGACAAGAGACTGAATTTTGATCAACCCTTCTTTGGCAATTAGGTCGCTCAAGATATTAACCAAACTAGGGGAAAAATCAGAATACCATCTATGATTCCACACAAGCAACTTGATAGAACTCTCCAAGATTTTCTCATTAAGTTGGTTCACAATTTTTGTATAGTTATGCGTATAGTTGGCAGAAGATGAGTCCAGAGTGACGACTGAATTGTTAGAATTCTTGGACAATATTTTCGATCTCTCCATTTCATAATATTTCAAAATCTCCCTTTGAGATTTAGCGGAAAATCTTCCACTTAAGGCATTGGCAAATGCAATTGAACCTTCTTTATAATGCTTAAGTCTAAATGCGATCAAACCTAAAATTTCCCATTCCAAAGTAGTCTTCTTGTATTCCATTTGTTGAGCTTGGAAATGAACATACTCGGCTTGCCAGATTGTGTAAGCTCTTAAATCTTCGTACAACAACATGAACAAGTTATCAAGCCATCTCTCACACAAACGTTTTTTTCTGAACTCGTTTTCGAAAGATTCGGTGTCTTTAGAGATATCATCAACATTTAAAGTGGTACCATCACTAGCCGCAGTAACAGCTTCTCGTTTTGGTGACTTGATGCCAACGGTTGAGGCTGCATCAGCATCATCTTGAGTACCGGATTCAGAAAGTGCTTCACCGTTGACAACAGAGTTGGTAGAATTCTTTCTAGTGTGACCATTTGTATTTCTATCCTTTCTGTATTCTTCTTCCATCACGAAGACTTTGGCACGGTATTTCAATAACGATTCCCAACCAGTTTTCATCACGATTTCTGTTAATAAATCATACGCTTTGGAAAATGTTGATTTCAAATTTGCAGCTGGTAAGTTAGTCAATTGAGGATCCAAGTTTCTTTGTTCATGAGCGATTTCATTACTTTGTAAATTAGAGACTTCATCCAATGTTACATCAACTGGGGATGGTAAGTGTAAGTCTTCATTACCACCTCTAAGTGGAACAACTCGTTTCAACGAATATTTTTCTTTGTGAGAGTTCATAGGGCATGAATTTAAAGTCAATAACGCATTTTCGTAATCATTTAACTTAGTATAGGCTTTAACAAGAGCAGCCCATGTTTTGAAATCAGAGGGTGATGACTTAACTGCTTGTTTAGCCAAATGTAATGCCAAATCATATCTCTTCTTTTCCATACAGAATTCAGCTTGTAATAATAATAAGTCAGCATCACGTTTGTTGTTCAATATTCCCTCATTCATTAACTTGACGGCTTCAATTTCTTCATCTTTTAATAAGAGAACCTGTGCGATCAAAGTAATAACACTGGGTTCTTGCTCTTCTAAACGTCTCAATGCTTCCAATGCAAGATCATAACTTTGAGTTAATTGGATCACATTCATGAAACCATCCACTAAATAATTGGAAATCAAACTTGGTTGAGGAATTTCAATACCACAGCCCAATTTTGGCCCATCCCAGAAGAATTTTTCGAACCCTTGTATGAATGAAGAGACTAACTCTTTTGAGACCTTTCCATTATTGAATGGGTTGACCTTGCGAACTTCAACTAAACCACCAACCTTGTTAGCATCATCGTCATCAGCATCCACCATACATCTGACAATTGAACTGACAAAAGTTTCCATCCACAATTTTTCAAGTTCATCTTCGCTTATCTTGTCATGAATGAATTTGCCGTCATTGTTGACCACAACACTTTCAAACTTACCAGGAATATGGACCGTTACACGCATATCAACTTTTGAAAAGGCATTATAGGAACAGTAAGTTAATTCAGGAACTTTCCAGTGCTTCTTCTCACCAAACCAATATTGGGCTTTGGAGCTGATTAAATTGGCCAAACTTTGTAAATGAGCAGCAATTGAAGCTGAATTCGAAGTATCAATACCTGTAAAGTAAAGGAAAGTTCCAATTTCAGTATTTTTTTTAGAGGTGACTGATTGTTTATGAATGTTACATAAGTCAGCAGGACCGAGATCTAGAAACGAATGTAATCTACTTGTTCTTTCAACAATTGAAGCCCCCAAATATTCTTCTTTGGCTCTATATTGTTAGTAAAAGTTGGCCGTGAATTTAAGTTAACTCAATCAATACTAATTGCCAAGAATGAGTTTTCATTTCCACTAACACATACTCGGGTATCGAAGCTAGCGTCGTTTGAAGCATTCTGTACTTATCCAATACAAGTTTATTAACAATGGTCCTGGATAGTTTTTCAGATTAGATCAATCTTTGAGGTGTGTTGTTATTAGGCGTGAGAGCTTGGACGTGGCTATACCATTAATTGGTTTAAAGTGCTGACGTAATCAAGTAGCCAATACTATAACTGATCTTGGCTATAAAGTTAAAAGCAAGTTGATGAAAGCTAGGGCAAGTCGATGGAAGCTGGAGATGACGAAGAGTCTCGAACGTCTCTTGTGTCGAAAGAAAAGATCCTTCCCATTTCAGAAGTGACATTAGTTTTCGTTACTTTTCATTAACTATAGTACACTATATAGGGAGGGTTCTAATTGAATAGCTGTATTTTATGATTTCAAGCTGGATGTGAAGTTGCTTCGTGGCCATTTTGAACGTCAATTCGCTTGGTTTATTTTCGTTGTCTTTTTGCAGATTGATCTTCTCCGTCTTCGGGTTCATCGTCAAGAGTGTCCCAGTCTCTTGCCGTGAGACAGTATTTTTCAGGAGGAAGGTTCAAGCCCCATTTAGGGATCACTGGTGGGAGACTCTTTTGGTTTCTTTCCTGTGCCAACTCCAACATTAATTCCTTTGGAGGAGCTGGTTTGAACTGATAGTTTGTACGTGCCGCTATAGCGAGTCTAATGTCATCTGTAGTAACATTGGCGGCTGTCGAAGAGCTAAGAGTTGAATTACCCCCAAGAGACTTGGAATGGTCGTTGTAAGTGACAGCGTCTTTCAAAATTGATGTGGTGTATCCTGGAAATGTTAGTATTGTGTCTTGGTGAAAACAAACTTCTTATACATACTATGAGCAAAGTCCATTAATTGCAAAGGAACGTGGTCTTGATAATTTTGAATTCCTTGTGTGGCGAATATCAAATGTAATAAACGAACATCTCTGGGCACAACTTGTGCTTGTTGATTCGGGTTATTATCGCCAGCACTATTTGGTTTCTCGAGACTCATGCTTGGAGATGTGGATGAAAGCCAGTGTATTGCACTTTTATAAATACCTCAGTCAAAAGTTTGAAATAGATTGGGCGTGATGAATTGGTTCGTCCGAAAAACTAGGATAGATGGGATTAGATTTGTTCTTCAACTTTGGTGTAG
Organism: Hyphopichia buzzinii; assembly: GCA_030556945.1. Taxonomy (NCBI): domain Eukaryota; kingdom Fungi; phylum Ascomycota; class Pichiomycetes; order Serinales; family Debaryomycetaceae; genus Hyphopichia; species Hyphopichia buzzinii. Next base: position 30,163 of record JAKTUZ010000013.1, on the reverse strand, counting down.
TTAGAAAAATTAATCGCTTTGTTTTTTTCTGTCACCAGACCGCACCCATATAAATGAGTGAAGTTATCTCAAATGCAAAATGGAAGATACCTTTTTTCGAATAATGCTGAATAAAGTGCTCGAATCACAAGTGGTTGAAAGGCCCGATAACTTCGATGTTGCCAAACCAGTGGATGTGAAGTGTCATGAATTACAGCCATTCCAGGTACTAACAGGGGATCGATCCAAAGATAAATCAGTCTTATTGATATTGAATAGGCCAATTGGCAAAGTTGAATTAACCAAACTTTGGCGTAATACAGACTTGCATTTGTGTGCTGATGGAGGTGCCAACAGGCTTTATGAATTCTTCGAAAGTCAACCGGAAGAAAGGCATAAATTCATTCCACACTTTATAGTAGGTGATTTTGACTCCTTGAATGAACATGTAATGAATTATTATAAAGAATTGGGAACCACCGTCATCAAGCAACAAACACAATACTCCACTGACTTTATGAAATGCATACAAACCATCTTATTATACCATTATAACCGCGAGAGCTTGTACTCTAGCATTGCACTCTATGATGGACTCAGCGAACTAAGTGATCACATTACCGAAGTCAAAGACGGATCCACGCAGCCGACGATCAAAGTGCTTACCCTAGGTGGAATTGGAGGCCGGTTCGATCAAACCTTGCATTCAATAAGTCAATTGTACAAACTCAAGCAAACTTACCCTTTTTTACAAGTATTGTTCCTCTCCTCTCATGATATGATATTTTTACTCCACAAAGGAAAAAATTACATTTCTTACGACTCCAAGAACTCATTCAATGACAAGACTGACGTTCCAAGTTGTGGCCTCTTACCCTTTGGACCCGCAGTATCAATTTCAACTTATGGTTTAAGATACGACGTTACCAACTGGGAGTCACATGTTCGTGGCAATCTAAGTACCAGCAATGGGGTTGTTGGTACCACAGGCTTCGTAGTAGAAGTTTCAGACGACCTAGTCATGAGCGTCGAGATTAGTCTTCCTAAGTAGTTACTAGAGTTTATACACTGCAAATATCTTATGTAAGCGCGCTTATGTCAGCGTCGATATAGTGTGGAAAAAAATTTAATTGTGAAAAACTCGAAATCGAAATATCGAACTTGGACTCTTCAATTTGATACACGATAAACTATGTTCAGGAGTATCTTTTCCAATAGACTTGGGTCCATGGGATCACGCATGCTCACCACCATGGCCAAGCCATCCATAACCCTGTTTTCTAAATTCGGGCATCCTTTAAATTTACGTCCATTGGCCAACATAAAATTTCCACAACAAAACTGCATAGTCATTCCTTCGAAAGAAATCTCTGACATCTTACAAAATGCCGAAGTTGAAGAATCAGAAAATACCATGTATATGGATTCTGTATTGAGGAAGAGAAGATTGAAAATGAAGAAGCATAAATTGAGAAAGAGAAGAAGAGAACAAAGATCATTGAAGAAGAGATTAGGTAAAATTTAATTTTGAATCCACCAAGAAGAGCATACTTAACACTGGTCCTAACCGTGGCATATTCAGTCAAAACTTACAACCTTCATTTCATGCTAAATAGCTTTCATAGTCAGAATCCCTGACACTTGTAAATACTCCTAGCCAGTAATGCATAATACGAATACTGTGAGTCATGTAGATTTAATCGGCGAATCAAACTTGAAGTAGTTATTAAATGGAGTAGATCGAGGCAATGGTTAGTATGGTTATTGTGAAGTTATTATATAAGCATATTAGTCACTAAAGATGATATTAATGCGAATAACGAAGACATTCACTCTTCAATCTCCTTTCAAGAATGTCTACAATCACATTTGTTACTGGTAATGCCAACAAGTTGAAGGAAGTTGTTGCTATTTTGTCAACTGCGGACTCTGCTGAAAGCAAGGTTGGTAAATTCACCATCACCAATCAATCATTAGATATTGAAGAAGTTCAAGGAACTATCGAAGAGGTGACTATTCACAAGGCCAAAAGTGCCGCTAAATTGATCAATGGTCCAGTCCTTGTCGAAGACACTTGTCTCGGATTTGAAGCCTTCAATAATTTACCTGGCCCATATATCAAATGGTTCGTGCAACTGGTTGGTCTACAAGGTTTGGTCGATATGTTATTCAAATTTGAGAATAAAGGCGCTAATGCAATTTGCACTTTTGGGTATTGTGAAGGCCCAGGTTCCGAAGTCAAATTATTCCAAGGAGTTACAAAAGGTAACATTGTTGACAGCAGAGGTCCAACCAATTTCGGATGGGACTCAATTTTCGAACCTGAAGGATTCCAACAAACATATGCTGAAATGGATAAGAAAATTAAGAATACCATTTCTCATAGATTCAGAGCTTTGGACAAATTAAGAGATTTTTTACTTAGTCAGTGAATAATTTATAGATAATTAAATGATATACTTAAAGTCCAAACATAATTTCTACATCTATGGGTGCATTAGACATTATAGGTGATAATTTAGAATCGTGACAAGATTATGATGAGAAATATTCTTTGATCTTACTCATGAAGCCTTTCTTCTTGTTTGAGGGGTGAGACTCTCCGTGGCTGCTTATGGCCATCAAGTTGACCGGCCGGTCTTTGGATCCTTGACTTTGTCTGCTCCCATTAGATTTTGTTTGTGAAATGACATTGCCGAAACCTCCTCTCCCGATGGAGAATGATTTATTAGAAGCAACAGCATATAAATCATTTTCTCTAGACGAAGATTGTGGACCATCCACATCTTGAACTTTCCGTGTCAAGTCCGGGTTGTCATTTTTCAACATGTTACCGTAGCCCCCTCTCCCAGTGCTTACCATACTTGCTTGTAATTGCGGAGTAGCGGATCCTTGAGGAACTAATGTTGGAGAAGGAGCAGTGTCACTTCTTTGAATATTACCAGCACCCCCTCTGCCCGTGGAATAATAGAATTTTTTCTCTTCAGCTGGTGCCTCATGGTTATGTGATGTGGTTCTTTGAAGTTTATTGTTATTAGGATCTATTGGGTTATCATAAGATGTGATGTTTGTTGATGTTTGGATGTTACCGGCACCGCCTCTACCTGTAGAATATGGCATATTAGTCTCTAGATTATGTCGGTTACTAATGTGAGAAATCTGCTTCCTTTTAATGCCTAAATCGAACTCGTTATATGTAATGAAAAGTAGCTAAATTATTCTACCCCATGCCCCGGTGCCGCTAAAAACAGTGACGCTCACAAGAATTTTTCCGCCATGGACTGAAGTCACGTGCCAGGTAAGCCCCAGAAATTCTCGGCTGCTGGAATTACAACGCCGTGGCTGACTCACGCATTAAAATTTGGGTGCAAGATTCACATTCAGGGCTAACAAATAAGCCACAACGCTTGCGCTTTCTGAGTTGTTCCCCTGGGTGTTCGACAGTGACAAGACATTGTTGGGATGAATTGTGGTAAATCCATTCGAGGAGATTTCTGAAGAGGCACCACTTTTAACGCTATATTGAGCATCAGTCGATCCTTCGAGATTACCGTTAATGAATGCCGTAAGCTGGTCAAAGCCATCGTTTTCGCCGAAATCGCTTGGCAATTCGAGAAGGTTAGCCTGGACTGTGTTCAGTCTCGAATCTGGTCTTGATTTTTCCGTCTGGTGTTTTGGCTTTCTCCAGAACCTCTTCACTTTTTTTAATGGGACCCGTGGAATCCATGACAACTTTGAATTTTTTAACTTACCTTTGCCTTTTTCGTAAGAGCGGTCTGTCGCAATATTGCAAGGTATAGGTGGTGGTTTGTATTGAGGAATGAATGAGCCTTCAGTGACAGCACCCAGTAGTTTGAATCCAGTGTGTGACCCCAGGAGAAGAAGAGGAGAAGATATATTAGTCGATAGAGAATCAAAGGAAGATTTACCAAAGTCTATCAATGGTAGGTGTACCTGACTATCATAATCGGTGTACTTCACTTCAAGACTGGTCAAATCATCAGCCTCCAATTCTGAAAATGGTGGTGGTGGCTTTCTCTGCTTTCTTCCTTCACTGATGGATGTTAGCGATAGAGCTGAGAATGTTCTTTTAAGGGACTTTAACTCCTTCATGATTCGAGAGAAAGGCTTCAAAACTTCGAGGCTCACTCAACAAGGGACATTTTCAAATATCATTTTACCCCCTAGTGTGGTACTTCTTGATACATTAATCCAAATCATCTTTGACAAAGCTCACTCAGTACTAATCCAATACTACAATTTGAATCATTGAATTGTCCCACTTCGCACCCGTGTGTACAAGTTGTAACTCTAGTATATTTAGCAGCCAAATTTATCGCGAAATTCGTGTCTTTCCCAATACGGGTAAATTAACCCGCCTTGACAGGTGATGGGGCTTGTTTCAGCAACCCGAGTTCAGAACTCGGCCCGAATAGGTGAAGCAATAAGAAGCGTCTAATTGTTGATTATTCGTACTTGTCTTGGGTTTTATCCGAAATTTGCCAAGTCGTTTTTTGTACATGAATTTATCATTTCCAAAAGGATGGCACTATTCACATCAAAGTCAATGTAGCTTCATTGATGACTTCTGTCAATTGATTTACTGATTAGCGGCAATCATATCTGTGGGTGATCACGCCCTCATTGGGCATTTCTCTTTTGGTATATCTCGTTGACCATTTTCGGCTAAATCCCGCTTTTTCATACTTTAAACCCTTCGCCTCCAACGTGAATTTAAAAATAACCTTATTGTGAGTTGGGTGATTAAACTCAGGAACTTCTTCCTGCAGTCTTACCTGTAATTCGGCGTGTGCCATTCGATCACCACCTCGTAGTGAATGTATAAAAAGCACCGTAATCCCCCCAAATTCAGTTGTTTATTCTCTATCAACTACAAAACATACTAAAATGCAATTTATTCAATTAGCTGTTGCCTCTCTTGCCACTTTAGCCTCCGTTCAAGCTAAATCCGCCAACGCCTCCTCCAACTCATCCAAGTCTAGCTCTTCTGCTAAGTCTAACGGTGTTGCTGGTTTTGATGCTACCGCTGGTATCTTTGGTGCCGGTGTTGCTGCTGCTGGTGCTGCTGCTCTCTTTTTCTAAAGACTTTAGAAAATTTAGTTACTAGAATGTACAAGTAGTTAGTATCAAATGTAAATTATTCTTTTTAAAAAAACATGTAAGCTAGTCACATTCAGTTTGGGAAAATTGACAATCACTTTCAGATAGTTGTGATCCATCGCAAAAAAGCATGGTGGCTTTATTTAGCATTGATCCATCTGTAGGCTGAGTGATCAGGGCCATTTTTTGAAGACGTTCGAGTAATTGCAGTTGTTTCATCTTGAACCTTTTGAGTGATAATTCATGCTTATTGATATCTGAAATTATGTCATAAATCACTGAAAGCAACTCAATAAATTGTTCAACTGAAACAGTATCGTTGTGTACGAATTGCTCAATCGTTTCAAAATATCCACTGGTGCTTAATTCGGGAACTTTATTTAACTTTAAATCTTTGACAACATTTGAAATTGATAAGGGGCTTTGTGGAATGGCATTTACGAATTGTTCTTTAAAATGTGCAGACTCTTTGAAGGTGTCATATACGTTTTCTTTACCTGTGGATCGAAGTTTCTCCTGAGTAATGTCAGCAAGGGTACTGTTAAGGGTCTTGTTGGTAAATGGTCCATTAAATACAGTTGAGTCATACTCTTTCAATGGTTTGACCGGTGAATTCGTTTGATATAAGCTGAAGTCAAATACCCGAGATGAATCTTCTAAGATTTCCCCAGGTTCCATTTTGGTGTTTTTGGAAGCAGAGAGGTTTCTGTTTGTACAATAAAATCTAGCTGCGAATTATTCTTTATACATCGTAGCTGGTTTGCAGCTTTTAATTTAGAATATGGTAAACATTAGCTTGTAGGAATAGTGTCATTCTATACCAAATTTGAAGACAACTCTAGCCGAGTCCTTCTGAACGTGTTCGATTTTACATTGATTTTCCCCAAATGTTCTCAAAATTTCCACAAAAGTTGATTCAAATTTCCCTGTAATTCGTGGCTTTAGAACCTATATATTTCATTGACTTGGCAAATGCAATTAGCTCGACAATTACAACATCACTTATACATATTTCTCATCAAGATTTAATATACAAGAGCAAATGCTCGAATGCTAAACAAACTAGAAAACATCTGGTAATCTTTCAATAACATATGAGTGGCCACCAACACTCATAATCGGAATACCAGGTACTTTTCTGATTCTTCTTTTCAAATCCGCATCATTGGTAGCAACTATGTAACACTTGTGTTGGATGACTCTGTTGACCAAACAGTCATCAGCATAAGTACCTTTATGAGAGCAGCTAATTCGTTTAATTCGAGGATCTTTAGCCAAACGAAGAGCAATTCTGAACTTAGGTCCTAACTTTTCAAGTTCGGCCATAACACAATCAGTGACAATAGGGACACATTTGGCATACAAACAATCCATAAGACCACGATAGATATCAATTTTCTTTTGAATAGAAAAGTTGAAAAAGTTAGTGTCTAGAAGAATTTGATAAGGTGGTTTAATGGCTTCGTTATATTGGAAGAACAATGCAGATGACACTTGAGGAACAGATTTGGTTAATTCAGGATCTTTAGGTTTATTATTAGTTTGATTGTTGCTTGATTTATTTTGGCCTATTCTAGAGTCGCTTGGATTGAGCATTCTCTTTTTCAAAGCGAACTTCTTTGTCTTTTTAGCCTTACCCATTTTCGATTAACAAGATTTGAACACAGGACAGTGATTCAGTTCACGAAGAGCTTTAATTAGTGAAGTAAAAGATGTTAGGATGAGTTTACCAATCAAAATCAAATTTTGCGATGGCTTCTCATTTTTTTTATCTAGCGAAAATTACGACCTTATATAAAGTACGGATATCAAAATTATTAATAAATATAGAATTGAATACTCATACAACCATGAGAATTGATATTAAAATACGATCGAGCAGAACTGAATGGTCATAATGAGACAGGTTCATTCGAATTGATGAATTTTTTGGTAATCGAAACCTGCACTATCTGACTCTTTTAATTTCCAACTTAACATTGATTTCTTCTCAAAATCAATATTGAATACCCTTAATTTTCTTTCATAATTGACATCCAAATTAGTTTTACCAGAATCGCCTGTTATACTGTTGTAGCAAAGCCAGACCAGTTTAACTGGCTCGTCATCACCAGATTCTGGTTTTTCTTTATTGGAAATCCTTTGTTTCTTTGTTTCTTGATTACTTAACAAACAAGCATCATTCTCGTGTTCGTGACCAACCGAGACAACTTGGTATCCCCAATTGATGATATCATCTTTAAAGGTGGCATCAGATTGGGAATTGAGTGCATGCTTTTGATTATAACCACCAATAAGCTTAAAAGTTCCAGCCGGGCGGAAATTTGGGAGTGGATAATGAAAGAATAGTAATTTAAATAAGTTCTCAACACCAGCAAGTTCTTGATTTGCTCTATGAAGATAATTTATCTGTGAAGCATCGATTTTTCGATCTTGAGAATCTAACACGGAGATTAGAGTGGAAGGTGCTTGATCTCTTAAACTGTTGAAGTCTTCAAAATCTTCACTGACTCGATATAGTTTCAAGTTGTAATTTGTGAGTCCGTGCAAGTCTGAATCTGATTTGGGCATAGTATTCAAACAGTTTGGAAGTGAAGAAATGAATTTCAAGACACTATTTTTGGTTTCATAAGAATCATTATTGTAATCGGATTCACCGAAAGTGAATATAAATGGAATTCTGGATTTTAAAATTGGTGATAGACCCTTTAATATGACAGATTTGAAATTTTTGGACCGAGAGTAATCGAGTAAATCACCGGTGATAACAATCAATTCAGGGTTCTCATTCCGTATAGCATTCTCTAAAAATTTCAAAGTACGATAATCTGATTTGCAATGATTATCATCGATACAGAAACCCAAATCTTGACCGAAATGTAAATCACTCAATTGAAAAATCCGGTATTCTTCCCTTTTTGCAATGATCATGCCATTTGACTTTAAGAAATTGAAATCGTTAAATTCTCGCAGAATTATTTCGCTCAGTTCTTGGCTAAATCTGAGTAAGGATAAATGTAATGGGATTGAACTTCTGAAAGGGAGTTTCATTGGTTGCTGTTGATATTTCCAGTTGAATCTTTCATCAACCAAATCGGCACCGCCAAACAACACGTCGATGTCTCTTACAACTGCGACATCGCTATTTTGCGAAGAGTTTGGCAAGTAGTGATGCCATATGTAGCCACCGCCTTGAATTGGACTCTGAACCCATTCACCAGATCCACCGGAGGGTGCTTGATCAGACTTAGTAACTAGAATGTCAGTAAGTAGTTTTTCTGCTCCAGTTGTTTGTTGAAATCTTATGTATAAATAGTAATTGAATATAGTTGTAGCGAACAAGTTTAATGGAGTTTGATAACGGACCCAAGGTTCATTTTGAGCGTAAGGCTTGCAAGTGAAAAATTTAGCACATCTGTGGACTGAGACTTCAACTACTGAAGCGTTTGCATTAATGATTTCACCAACTGAAGGATTTATAAGGTGATCGTGGAATAATATTTTTTGTTTAATAGCGGCTGAGTCGAACGACACATTAAAGTGATTAAGGCTGTGAATAACAAATACTATGATGAATGTAGCTAAAAATACAAATGCTAGCTTACGATACCTTAGGTATCGTAGATACTTCATTGACATTATTAGTATTAACTAGTTCGATTCGATAATTCCTATCGGGATTATTGTAATCATATATAGTTTCGGCACTACTGCATTGGTAAAATAATTTTCAACCGATAATATCAATGCGGGAAATACGACACTGAAAATGGAGAATATTTCTTACATTGTTGCAGAATTCGTCAATATGAATCTAGGCCCGCCTTAGTGCTTAAAGGGATCAATTTCAGTTTTTTGACTTCTTTTTTTCAAATACAATCAATTGTTGGTGATTCTCATGTCGATACATTCACGAAACTTTTTAGTTGTTTCATCAAAGTTTTTAAATTTTCAGTCCTCTCTTTTTAACTATAAAGTAATGGGTTTAGGTGAAATTCCGTTTTTTTGGGGTGTTTTAGTTTCGCGATTGATGCCCAGCTATTTAGGCAATTCTTACTTTACTAATGTATGTCGTTTATTAGACGCATTGGACGCGTAATTTACCACAATTTCCTTCTTTTAATAGATTTCATTCCCAATTGGTAGTCAATTTATAACGGGGCTTGCTGATGATTTTCTCATTGCCGCAAATCCGCCTCGTAATAAATCTGGATGACAATAGATTTTAAATACTTATTGTGACCTTATTGTGACTTTAAGAAGTAAGAAGCGATTTATTTACTTATATATCGATTAAAGGATCATCGAGCAGATCAACAGGTTTAGTTGAACCCTCTTTAGCCGTGTTTTCAGTCGGGATTGATTCTTTGTTTTTGGAGGCCAATTTTGTCTCAAATTCTTTCTCCTCTTCATTGAATCTGGTAGCCAAGTATTCAAAATTCTCAAAATTTTGGGCTTCGTTGTTCCCCTCTTCTTTACTATAGATTATAGTAAGTGCATTGGAAGAAGTCAGTGAGTAATTATAAATGAATTGTTGAATCTCTTCGAATTTGAATTGTTTAACTTGGTATTCTCCAACTTTGTTACTTCCAATTTTGTTAGCATATGCCTCGTAAAAATACCAAGCCCCATCAACCAGATTCTTATAGAAGTACCGGTGATCATTTAAAATTATTCCAATGAGTCCAAATCGTGACAATTTTTTCCCTGTAGTTTCCTGATACTTTCTCAAGATGTTTTCGTAATTTCTGATATCACACTCTTTAACCAAATTTCGATATTCTTCTTGCTTCAAATTGTTGTCGTTCTTCAATTGATCCATCAGTTCTCTTAATTGGGTTAAGTCTTCAACAACTTCATTATTGGAATCGTGATTTTTGAAGTGCTTGATACTATGCTGTAAAAGACTGTCAATTTTTTTACCTCCGAAAAAGTTAACATGCAAGATACTGTTGGTGATTTGCTTCTTTTCTTCTTCGTATTTCAATTCTTCTCCACGAAGGTCCAATACCGTTTGCAAACAAGTCCCACTATATATTTCGGGATAAAACCACTCACTTAATGCAAATCCACGTCCTGGGTAATCGGACTCTATATCTTCATCATTCATGAGATGGAATGTAATAATTGGTGAAATTTTGTCATATTGAACGGATCCTAGTTTGGTAAAATTGTTGTCCCAAAATAATCCATTAAGTGTACTGTAGATATCAGAACTTCTCGATTCAGGCTCAATCTCTAAAGTATAAACGCCACTTTTGATTTCGTCTTCGATGCTTTCCACCATGGATTGTAATAACTTCTCTAGATCATTTCCTTCTTTGAATTTATTTATGCTGGCATTAAGGCTTTTGTAAATTAGCAAGATGACTTCTTCCACCCCTTCAATATCGCTTGCCAAACCGTTTTTAAAATCAGATGGGATAAGCTTAAGTAATTGGTCAGCGTTGATGAAGTTACGTTTTGTATCTTGCTGTAAGAAATAACTGAGGTATTGTACTTCTCTCAAAAACCGGGATACGGGCTCATCAGTTCCATTAGTTTCAACCATAATCGTCGACCGGAATTCATTATTTTGAGATAAAATCACTAATAAAGGAATCAAGTAGTTCTCCAAGAAGCCAATTTTGCTAACCACAATTGACGGCGGTCCTGATCTTTCTGAGAATTCTAAATCCTCCAAGCTTTTCCCGCTTTCGCTGACTTCCAAACTGGGCGAAGATCCAGTGTCATATCCGGAGCTAGATGTTGAAAATTGTTGGAAAGAAGGGATATCCAGGGGATTACTGACTTCAACAGTATCCATATAGTTAACAATAGTGCCGTCACCGGGACTTGCACGAGATGAAGGGGTCAGAATCTCTGGCTTTTCTGTAGCGTCTGAAGGAGGGTCAATTTCTATCGGATCATCGAAGAGGTATGCTACTGCCTTGGAAAGATCATTCCCCGAAATATCAAGGGCTTGCTGGGCCTGAACCTGGGAAAACCCCATATCTGTAAGCTTAGCGATATTATCGGACATTATCAAAATGCTGGGGAAATTAAGTCAATGGAAAGCTGATAAGGAAATAAATGGGGGATTCAATAGAATTACCAGTGTTCAATAAAATTAAGTAATCAATTACAATTAATTCAAAACAACTGATTGAGAACAAAATCAAAATCAAAATCAAAATCAATCATTAGTCAAATTATGATATCAATTCATCGCGCACTATCAAATGTTCCATGACAATTTTGGTGCGAAAAATTTTCAATATTAATGAACTCTTTTTGGAGTCTAGCTAGTAAAAACATCATTAAACTTAGTTCTAGATCCTTGAGACTACTAGTCACACCAAGACCTACATTCAGAAACTATAGTATGACTTCCGTGAATTCAATCACCGATGGTTTAAAGCAGTTAGGATTGCAACAACCTGACACTGTTGCTGACTCTTATCCTGAAGTTAACGTTTATGATGTTATGAGAAATTACATTACTTCTCAATTACACGAACTTTCCAATGTCTCCAAAGACATCATCTTCCCAGCTTTGGATATCCCATCAACTTTGGATAAAGGAGATCTTCTCGTTCCTTTACCAAGATTAAGATTGAAGGGTATCAATCCAAAGGATGCAGCTGCTGAATGGGCTTCTAAATTTGAAAAGAGTGAATACTTAACTGAAGTTCGTGCTGAAGGTCCTTTCTTACAATTCTACTTCAACCACAAATTGTTGTACCGTTTGGTCATCAAAGATGTCTTATCTCGTGGCGAAGAGTATGGTAGTTTACCATTAGGTACTGGTAAGACTGCTTGTATCGAATTTTCATCTCCTAATATCGCTAAGCCATTCCACGCCGGTCATTTGCGTTCTACTATTATTGGTGGATTCTTATGTAACTTGTACGAAAAAGCTGGTTGGAATGTTGAAAGAATTAATTATTTGGGTGATTGGGGTAAACAATACGGTTTATTAGCCATTGGTTTCGAACGTTATGGTAATGAAGAAGCCTTACAGAAAGATCCCATCAACCATTTATTTGAGGTTTATGTCAAAGTTAATCAAGATGTTCGTGAAGAAGGTGAAGATAAAGTTGGTGGAACCAATGAACAAGCTCGTGATTACTTCAGAAAGATGGAAGATGGTGATGAAGCAGCTTTAAAGATTTGGAGACATTTCAGAGAACTTTCCATCTCCAAGTATATTGAAACTTACGCAAGATTAAACATTCATTTCGAAACTTATTCTGGTGAATCCCAAGTTCCAAAAGAAATGATGAAAGAAGCTATGGAAAAACTTACTGAAAAGGGACTCATCCACGAAGATCGTGGTGCCAAATTGATTGATTTAACCCGTTTCAACAAAAAATTGGGTAAAACTTTGGTTGAAAAATCAGATGGTACTTCGATTTACTTAACCAGAGATATCAGTGAAGCTGCTAAACGTTACAATCAATACAAATTCGATAAACTGATTTATGTTATTGCTTCTCAACAAGATTTGCATGTTGCTCAACTTTTCGAAATCTTAAAACAAATGGATTACCCATGGGCTAACAAATTAGAGCATGTCAACTTTGGTATGGTTCAAGGTATGAGTACCAGAAAAGGTACTGTTGTGTTCTTAGATAACATTCTCGAAGAAACTAAGGACAAAATGCATGACGTTATGCGTAAGAATGAAGCTAAATATGCTCAAGTTGAGAACCCAGAGAAGATTGCTGATTTAGTTGGTATCTCTGCCGTTATGATTCAAGATATGCAATCAAAACGTATCAACAACTATGAATTCAAATGGGATAGAATGACTTCTTTTGAAGGTGATACTGGTCCTTACTTGCAATACGCCCACTCTCGTTTGACTTCAGTTCAAAGAAAGTCCAACATTTCTGCTGAAAAATTGGCCAATGCCAACTACGACTTATTGGTTGAGCCATGTGCTGAACAATTGGTCAGAGTGTTGGCACAATATCCAGAAACTTTGAAGAAAGCTTTGAAGAACCACGAGCCGAGTACCATTGTTACTTACTTGTTCAGTTTGACTCACATTGTCTCCACTTGTTATGATATCTTGTGGGTCGCTGGTCAAGAAGAAGACTTGGCTATTGCTAGATTGGCATTGTACGCTTCTGCCAAGCAAGTCTTGAACAACGGTATGAGATTGTTGGGCTTGACTCCTGTTGACAGAATGTAATCATATAGATTTCATAGATAATAATGTGAAACCAGTAATAAGGCAAGGAAATGTAGGATTTGAAAATAGTGTGTTATGGTTTTTAGATGAGCAATTGTGAGTTACTTCTTGTCCACCTAGAGTAAACTATGCCAATGACACTGTTTTGCAGCTATTCAGCGACCGAAGTAGATTTTATCGCTAAAGGGTAGTATTGGAGGATCCACAGCTCAAGATTGAATCGATAAGTAATATTGTTCAAGATTCCAAGAGAAACTTGAATTTTGCAGTGAGACCTTCTCAAACAATCACCTTGATCAAAGTCTCGATTTCGTGCCTGAGATGATCGATGCCAGTTGTATCTGTTCCATAAATGTTTCAAATCTGTATCACAAGATTTCACCGGGTCCAAACATTTTTTTCAAACTTTGCCTACCTTCAAAATGTATACAATATCCTAGCCGTATAAAACTCACAATAACCGCATAGAGCATTTGTAGAGTCTTTTATTCACCTTAACATATTTTATGAACTCGCGTTTCTTCAAATTCAATTTAAAAAATTATCAACAAAAATATCCAGTTTATCAGCACATGTCACAGCAAACCCGAGATTTGACGTTGACAGCTGAAGAGTTTGAGGAGACTCGACAGTTGATAATCGGGCTCAAGGTCTCTCAGCTTAAAACTTTATGCAAAAGTATAGGTTTATCATTGAAAGGGAATAAACCCGACCTTCAAGATCGACTCATCCATTACTTACACCATGGCAGATCACTAAGTGATGGAACAAGGTTGTTAGCTTTGCGGACATTGACTTTGAAGATCTATCATAACGATCCAATACCAACATACGCCGACTTGTATCATTCATTAAAGAGCGGTTCATATCATACAAATGTCCCTAATCAATATACTCCTCGTGATGGCTCAATACATGGTCATAAAACTTCCAAAGCTCCTCAACATCCGGTCCTACTATTCAGAGCCAGTCCATTTTTCATACAGAGAAGACTAATCAAGGGGTCTCCAAATGTGGCACAAGCATCACCTTCGAAAGATTCAAGAGCAAGTATGGTGTGGAGTTTTTCAACTTCAGTAGAGGAAGATCAACTACTCCAACAGCCTAATATGAAATTGTTTCTATATTGCGGTAAACAGTCACGACAGCATGATATCCCTGTGGAGTTTCCCCAGCAAATGGAACTTATCTTCAATGGACATCACTTGCGTCCTTCATTCAAAGGTTTGAAGGGGAAAATTGGAACTGCAACCCCAGCAAACTTAACTAGTCACGTTAAATTGGGACTGAAACCAAACCAAGTTACTTTGAACTACGTTGGAACTCAAGAGCCCTATTACCTTTACTTATACGTTGTGGAGACTAAACTGCTGGAAAGTGTCATAGAGACTGTCAAACAAAAACCTCGCATTCACAAATCAAATACAATCAAGGAAATTCAGCTAGAATATGAACCTTCTGAAGATGATGATATTGTCATGGCTACTTCTTCAATTTCTTTAAGATGCCCGATCACTTACGCAAGACTCAAGACTCCAATCAAAGGTATTTTCTGCCAGCATGTCCAATGTTTTGACGGACTATCCTATCTCCAGTCACAGGAGCAAATTCCGTCTTGGAGCTGTCCAATTTGCCAAAGAGATCTACCCCTTTCTGACATGGCCATCAGTGATTACATGACGGAAGTCTTGGAGAACACAAATGAAGACATTGATACAGTTTCTTTAAACCCCGATGGTTCTTGGGAACCGATATCAGAATCAGGTGATGCTGGACCACAAGCCAAATCTTCAACTCCTCAACAAGGTACACCACAAAAGAAGGATGCAGATGCTTCAAATGAGGCAATAGAAATTGTCTCCATTGGTAGTGATTCCGAGGATGATGAACCTCCGGTACAAATTGCTCCTACTGTTGCTGATTCAAACAGTTCATCTGATGATCAGCCAATAATGGGAAATGAACCCTCTGTTGAACCCATCAATCGTCCTGAACATACGAGGAACCATTCACCAGGTCCAGAAGAAACTTCACCTAACAAGCGACAAAGAATTTCACTTCCTTTGGACTCTCCTAGTGATCGTCCTCTAGCAGAATTGAGTCGAGACAATCAGCATCAGACGGATTCTGTAGAGGTTCCAGGCTCCCCCAGCGACCGTCCTCTTGCTAGTTTAAGTCGCGAGAGAGTTCAAGATACACCTCATACCGCCCCTGCCATTGAGTCTCAGACAAATAATGGTTCTTCAAATCCGTCTACGATCCATTCCAATGAGGCTTCCGAAATACCTGTGCCCTTTTCAGATGACGAAATAAGATCTCTCGAATTGGACATGGATAAGGCACCCTACGGTCCTGGTTTTACCTCCCATGGAAGTTCTAGTGATCATCAACATTCTACTAATAGTTCTACTGATCATCAACATTCTACTCATGGATCTTCTAATCAGGGATCTTCTAATCATGGATCTTCTAATCATGGATCTTCTAATCATGGTGTTTCCAATCATGGTGTTTCCAATCATGGTGTTTCCAATCATGGTGTTTCCAATCATGGTGTTTCCAATCATGGTGTTTCCAATCATGGTGTTTCCAATCATGGTGTTTCCAATCATGGATCTGCTACCCATGCACTTCCCACTCAAGCACCTACGACTCGTGGACCTACTACTCAAACACCTTCTACTAGTGGACCTACTTCTCAAACACCTTCCACACATGGACATAGCAGCGCAGCAACATCTCCAGATTTACACCATCAGCAGAATCAACTTCAAACAAATTTTCAGCCCGCTTCAACAGCTAGCCCTCAAAATTACCTGGCACAACAGGTTTCTAGTCAGAATGCAATCAGACCACAAGTTCTCCCCACGTATTCAACGTTTTCACCATCCACCACTAGACCCAATCTTTACACTGTATCTTCTGCTCCAGCGCTTCGAACAGACCAAATCAGGCCCCAAATCACACCTCTTGCCAACTCTTTCGGACCGCACGAAAGTCGAAATAAACATCTACAGTGGAAATCTCCCCAGTTTCGAGTAACATCAACTTCTAGTCATTCAACTACTTCTGGACATACACACTCCCATCAGGAATATTTAGGCTCATCCGGCAATCACAACAGTCGGGCCAATCCTTTCACGCATACAAATTCATTCAGCGACTTTATTGGACAAAACGACCCGCCTTCTGAGCTTGCTCTCTCTGACAGATACCAGGAACCAATGACCACAGCCAACATGTCTGATTATAGCAGCAATACCGATTTTCAAGCTTTGTCTTCGTCTCTAACCAATGAGATTTCACAATTGGCAATATTGAAATCTCGTCAGCAACAGTTGGAGGCCCGTATCGAGAAAACAAAACAAGAAATCGAAGCTCGAACTCGAGCTTCAATGAGGCATTCTTCTTCTCCATATACTCAGCCATTGCTCGCTGAACAACAAACAACTGCAAATTGGCAGTTGCATAGAGAGCAAAACTCGTTATCTAGGTTGGGTGAAGAAGTAAGACATTTGGAAAGACAGAAAGATACCACCATTCGCCAATTGCATCCCACAGATCAAGAAGCATTGAAACTTCTAGCAATGGCAAGAAACCAAGAGGCTCGCTGTGTAACATGGCTTGCTACATTTGTCAAGAAGTTTACTATTAATCCCTGGCAAGAAGTTGCCGTCCTTGACAGCTATGTACAACAAGTTGTACTGAAAATTGAATCCAGTCAAAGGTTTCTTCATTTGAAAGGCTCCATACTGCGCGAGAGAGTTCTATATGTTGAAGGTCTTGTAAAGCAAGTTTTTAAAATGATAGAACTACTTCGTGCTCAGCAAGCTTTGAATAAAGGACCAGATGGTACGCTGACAAGCTTGGCTGACCCGGTCTCCAATCTATCAACACTTAGTTCGGCTAATACCATTTCACCGTCCAACGAACAACCACCACAGAAGAAACCATCTCAAGGACCAGCCACTCCTAATAATCTCAACAACTCTAATGATTACACTGCCGAGACTTTCAGTGCTGATGTTTCAATGGCCTCCCCAGGCACTGCTAGTGCTAATGCAACAGGCTCAAATTCTGGTGAACAACAAAAGATTTCTAACACCCCAGATCAAAGAGATACTATAAGGATCGCAGGACAAATAGAGACGACAAGTCTGCCCTCTCCGTCGCCAGCAAATACGGATCAACAGAAGGCTCAGCAAACGGTGAATGCCAGCAACGTTTCTTTTGATCGTAGCTCTGAAAATTCAAGTGGTGGCAGCACCAATCAAACTGCTATTAGCAAAACAACCAGTCCCACCATGGAGCTTCATAATAATAGCAATACTAAGGAAAGTAGTAGCACAGCTACAAGCATCTGCAGCAACGACAAAACCAAATCTAGTGCTAATGCTGTTGCGGTTGCTCATGAAGTTGCCAACAGTCCGGAACCTAGCACAATCACCATCACTGCGGCAAATGTCACCAATACTAACGATATCAACGTGAGTGAAATTGGTATTGCCCATTCCTCTCATCCCAACCCTGTCTCTTCAAGACTTATGACTCAAACGGCACATTTGGCTGATCCTACTTCTTCAAGAGAATACAGTGGTGTGCATAGGACCGACAGGCCGTGGGCCAAAGCATCCTATGACCCACCCTCTTCCAATTCCTCAGGACCATCCATGCAAACGAGTAGACATTCACAAGCAGCAATTGAATCCATCCCACTTCCTCCACCTGTTGGCCCTCCCCCTTCTGGTGTTCCATCTCATCTGGACACTACCGATCGCATTACTCCACCAAGTTCTACGTCCTCTGTGCCACTTCCTCCTCCGCCATTTCCTCCACCAGATCTAGTTTCCAAAGCTAGGGAAAATGCTGACAATGTTCTCTCTCGTCCACTTGTACCACCACCACCTCCTCCTCCTCCTCCCCCGGCATCATCAGAGTCTCCCACTCCACCTTATACTGGACTTAATTCATCTGATCTTGCCAAAACTCCCGCCTCAGAGGAAAATTCTGAATCTATAGGTAAAGAGAGTCCAAAAGATGACTCTGCAACTATACAGAGCAAAGTGGATCAAAGTGAGGAATCAGCACCTCCAAGCGTTCGCAATGCATTCGCAAGTCATCTCGAAGAACAGGAGAAGCGAAGGCAAGAAAGCCAAAAGTCGTCAGAGAAATATCTCCAGATGGTTGGAATGGCCAGTCAGAGAATCCTGACCTACAATGAGCAGAGACTACGTGAAACCAGCACGCATCCGGCGAACAGTAGTACGAACCTATCAGTAGGCTCTTCATTGAACAATCTTAGAGCTAAACCAAGTTCTAGTTATTCTAGCGAAAAAACGACAGACCAAACCCATCAAGAACAAAAAGAACGGGACCAAATTGAAGGCAGTGACAGCCAGCCCCAAGAGGAAGCACCAAACCAAGATGTAGTGATCGGGAATCCCGGTCCAGACCAATCCTCCGTTCCATGCATGGATCATCCATCCCCATCTGTGGCTGAGAGTACCGCTCCAGCTGAGAATACTTCAATGCGGTATTCCCGTTCAGCATTTGATCTCGCATCCACAGTTCTTCAGAAGAAAGGAGAAAAGATGAAAGGTATTTTGGGCATTGAAGTCTATGATCACATTTTGAACGACCATGTTCAAAATAGTCCACAGAATACATCAATTTCTCCATTAAATTTCAAGATTCATTCGATGAACCTCGAGTCCTCTCCTAGTCTTGAACGCAGCATTTCCCATTCTTATACTGCCCCAAGTGTTCAGACACAGGGTGCCACAAGTCCAGGCGGTGCTAGCGAAGCCCGTCACGCTGCAAACGAGACTCAGACACCCAAGCATGGAAGACCTACGGATTCTGACAGACTGTGGAATTCAAAGGTCAACTCCTCAAGTGTTGCACCAACAACTCCAACTACAACCAAAGAAGTACATCAGATCACCAAAAGTCAAACCAGATCACAGAATGCACTCGCAAGAAAGAACAGCATAAAGCAAAAATTTGATCCATCAACAGTTGACCACAGCCAAATTATTGATTTGGATTAAATATTTTTGTACAGGACTTATTAATAGAGTAAATTTTACTAATGTCAATTCAAATATGAATTTATTTTGATGATTATTATCATTATTTATAGTACAAATGTATTACATTGGACTTGGTCCCAAGTAATCTTCTTTGATGCTTCCGATAGCATAAATCTCATTAACGTCAGTTCTTGTTCCCACAATTTTTAACCGAACTCTGGAACCTTTCTCTATATTTTCATCGGCGCTAACATAAGCTGGTGGGTTGGCAGAAGGATTGAATTTCATGTCTGATGGGATTAAATGAGTACTCACAAACACAGACAATGGGCCAACATCTGCAAAGAACCCCATTTTATTGACAGTAGTAACCACAGCATCGACAACTTCTCCTTTGAAAGGTTTCCAAACCACAGCTCTGTATTTAACTTCGAACTCTGCCATACCTGAACTTGGAATGATTCTTCCCTTACCCACATCGATATTCATGCAATCTAGCACACACACTATGTATCCAAATTGACCTGTACAAGTACCTTCGACATCACTGAGTAACTTGTCTCGTAAATATTGATTCATTTGAGGACCAAAATACGAAGGATGTAAAGTTAAATTCAAGGACAAATCTTTCAAGAAAAACATATTCACAAACGGACTGATGTATCAACTAGAGGCTTTATGCAGATAATCCCTATATTAGTCAAGAAATTTGAATAATTGAAATGGGAAAAAGATTAAATATTCAAATGAAATATTATGCTAAAAGAACTGAATAAAATTTTTAGACAATTGAACAGATCAGGAAAAAGATTCAACCAAACGTCCTGCAGAATCAATAAGTGGATTTCGACTATAACCAAAGAAATTTAATGGATTATGGTTCTTTTCAAATCAAATTAACACTGTCGAATAATTCAACCTTTTTTTTTCAATATTCGAGTATCAACAATTCGTGCGACATTAATCCTCCAGACAAACGACACCTGAGACCACGCGACATTTCATCGAAGTTTTTTTCATCATAAAATTTTCCCTAGTAGTTGACAAACATATATACATTCTTTTTACAAATTTAATAATGTCTCAAAGGATTGGAAATTCTGCCGTTGCATTAACCAGAACATGGCACCATGTTGACTTGTCAAGTGATCCAAGAACTTTGGGTCGTTTGGCATCAAGTATAGCCCTCACATTACAAGGAAAGCATAAACCAACATTTTCACCAAATAGAGATCATGGCGATTACGTGGTGGTGACGAACTGTTCACATTTGAAAGTTACAGGTACCAAAATGCAAGATAAAACATACTGGTCTCATAATACTCGTCCAGGTTCATTAAAATTGGTCCCTATGGAGAGAATGATTGCCAATAAAGGATATGGAGAAATATTGAAAAGAGCAGTTAAAGGTATGATCCCTAAAAACAAATTAAGATTGGCAAGATTAGATCGCTTGAAAGTTTTTGACGGCCATGAACATCCTTATAATGAAAACTTAATCGCATTCGCTGATGAAGTTCAAGATATGAAGAAGAAGATTGCTGAACTCGAAAGACAAGAATCAATTCGTGCTGAACTCAGTAAGAAATACGTTAAGAACTAAATATCCCAGCATTCTGTATATAATCTGTAAATAAATCTACACTTATTTTATTAATTTTGTATTAATATTTATTGTCGTTGTAAAATTCTTGTTGCTTAAAACATAATGAAAAATATAAATTACAGGATTTTTAATATAGCTTTACCCCCCATGGATTATTGTCACAATACTGTCTCTTATACTCGGACAGAAATTCCAGATCTTTCCGTGTATAATCTAGGAGAGATATTCATGGCCATTAAT
Organism: Hyphopichia buzzinii; assembly: GCA_030556945.1. NCBI lineage: Eukaryota > Fungi > Ascomycota > Pichiomycetes > Serinales > Debaryomycetaceae > Hyphopichia > Hyphopichia buzzinii. Next base: position 9,006 of record JAKTUZ010000013.1, on the reverse strand, counting down.
TCTTGGAATAATAATTTGGCAGCATATGGTATATGGATTTGATAAATGTTAGTCTTGTTCTTACAAGAGCGACATTCGAATTGATTCTTCTTCAAATTGGCAATCACAGACATCAAACCACAAACACCACAGACATGAACTCTGAAAGCATCTGACGCTTCCATAAGTCTTTCTTTCAAGAAACCAGCGGCACCATGGGCAATCATACAATCTCTTTCCATCTCACCGAAACGCAAACCACCATCTCTTGATCTACCTTCCACTGGTTGTCTCGTTAACACTTGCACTGGACCTCTTGCTCTGGCATGGATTTTGTCATCAACCATGTGTCTTAATCTTTGATAATATGTTGGACCAAAGAAAACTTGTGCCATTAATTTCTTACCAGTATGACCATGGTACATAACTTCGAAACCTCTAGATTGATAACCGTGCTCTCTCAATAATTTGGAAATAGCTTCAGCTGTGACATCAGTAAATGGAGATGCATCACCTTCAAGACCTGAAAGAGACGACACTTTAGAAAGTAAACATTCAATCAAGTGAGCGACTGTCATACGAGATGGAATGGCGTGAGGATTGATAATCAAATCTGGAACAATACCTTGACCAGTGAATGGCATATCTTCATGTCTATATGTAACACCAATTGTACCTTTTTGACCATGTCTAGAAGCGAATTTATCACCAATTTGTGGAATTTTGGTGGTTCTCATTCTGACCTTAACGAACTTGGCACCATCACCATTGGTAGTCAATAAGACTTGATCGACAATACCAGATTCGGTACTCCTCAATGGGGTGGATGCATCTCTCTTTGTATGATATTGGGTTCTTTGACCCAACTCTTCGGTATCTGGAGGAATAGGAGTAGTTTTACCAATAATGATATCTTCACCACTCACTCTAGCACCAGGTGCAATTAACCCATCGTCATCCAACTTTTCATATGTACCATGCTTCAATCTCAAAGTATCGGATCTTGATGGTTTTTCAAAAGTTTCTAATGCTTTCATACCTTGTCTCTTTTCTAGATCCATATAAGATCTGAAGAATAATGATCTGAACAAACCTCTATCGATTGATGATTGATTCATAATCATGGAATCTTCTTGGTTATAACCAGAGTAACAAGCGATAGCAACAATAGCATTTTGACCAGCTGGCAATTCACGGAATTTCAAATGTTCCATAGCACGCGTGGTTGCCAAAGGTTTTTGAGGGTAATATAAAATATTTGCCATGGTATCCATTCTAACGGCATAGTTAGTCAAGAACACACCCATAGCTTGCTTACCCATAGCAGACTGATATGTGTTACGAGGGGATTGGTTATGATCTGGGAAAGGAATAATAGATGCAGCAACACCCAAAATCATTGAAGGGTGTATTTCACAATGAGTAAAGGTATGAGTCGATCCACTGAAAGTAGGCTTAATTCTTTTAGCAGGATCGTGAGATTGTTCCTCCAATTGTTGTTCTTTTTGTTGAGTCTCGGATAATTGAGTCTTACTGGCCTCTAAATCTTCAGGAGTCATGGCAATCATGATAGTTTCTTCTTCTTCAGCATCAACATATTCAACGATACCATCATTCACTAAAGAGGACCAAGTGTATGCAGTTTCGGCTGAGTCTTCATCATATTCGTCATATTCAGAATTAATTAATTTGTGGATATGCTCTTTTTGCAATTTCAAATCACCTTTAGTTTCAGAGTCTGGGTCATCATCGACAATGAATAATGGACGGTAAACACGACCAGCATCAGTGAAAATTTTGAATTCTTTCTCTCTAATGTCTCTGATGATGGACACTTCTGGTGAGATATCACCTCTTCTTCTTAAGTTACGCATGGTATCAACCAATTGAGCTGGTTCTCTATGGGTACCCACCCAAACACCATTTACAAACACTCTAGTGGCATCTGGAGAGTTAGAAGGAACATAATCTTCCAAAGGTTCCATACCCCATTCTTCCAAGAAGTATGAAATAGGTTCGGAGGGAGTACCGACTGAGATACAAGTCATCAAGGATAAATTTTTAACCAAACCACACGCTTGACCTTCAGGAGTTTCTGCTGGACAGACAAGACCCCAATGGGTATTATGTAACTGTCTTGGTTTGGCGATCTTACCATCACGACCAATTGGAGTATTAGTTCTTCTCAAATGTGACAAGGTCGAAGAATAGGTATAACGATTCAAAACCTGAGAGACACCGGCACGGGAACTCATGGCCTTCTTTTGCTCACCCCAGTTACCAGTGGCCAAAGAATAACGCAAACCGTCAGTAATGGTTTGAGACTTCACAGCCAAAGTCAAGTTGAATTCTTTATCATTCTCAACACATCTTTGCATGTAATTGTAGATATCTCTTGTTAATTTTTTGAAAAGGATACGGAATAAATTGGCTAATAAAGGACCAGCCAAATCCAAACGTTTCTTACCGAAATGATCTCTATCATCTGCTTCTTTTCTTTCTAATGCACATAACAATAATCTGTTAACCATGTAACCCAAGAAGAAAGCTTTTCTAGTTTCGAAACCTTCTTCTTGAGTAATATTTGGTAACAATTCTTTTTGTAAAATATCTTTAGCGTATTGAATACGTTTCTCCCTTCTTATACCGAGGACACCTCTTCTACCGATGAAATCAAGGGCAACTTCACGTTCTTGAATAACGAAACCTTCTTCCACACACGGTTTGAGCATTTCTAACATTTGCCAATCATTAGCATCGTAACAAATATGTTCCAAGATATCACCATCTGGAACCACTCCGAGAGCCCTGAATACGATGACAATTGGGATATCTTCTTTGATGTAAGGTAAAGTAGCTTTTATAGTTCTTCCAGTGGTGCCTTTATCGTCTCTACCATAAAGTTTAATCTGCATAGAAGAGATCAAACGAGAACCCTTTTCAATAGCAGATCTGATTTCTGCAATATGAGAAATTGGAGAAGGAGCAGCTTTTTTAAACACTTGAACAATATTGGCCGCACTTCTTTCTTGGGCAATCAAAACTTTTTCAGAACCATTAATAACAAAGTAACCACCCATATCGTATGGGCATTCTTTTAATTCATAGAATTCGTGCTCACCCAAGTCACGTAACATACAGAATTTGGATCTCAACATGATAGGCACTTTACCCAAATAGACTTTAGTCAGTGCTTCTTCGTTTTGAACATGTTCTTCAATCCATTCTAATTCATTTTCTTTTCTATTGTTATCGTCAGACTTGAATACTTTCTTAGTCATGTCCACGTATAATGGAGAAGAATATGTCAAGTTACGTAATCTTGCTTCTTGTGGGAACATTGGATGAGTGGTACCATCACCTTCAGTTTGAGTTGGCTTAGAAATATAAATTTTACCGAAAGTAATTTCATATCTTCTGTTTTCATGATCATCTTCCGAAGTATGCTGAGCTGGTTGATCAAGAATCAAATGAGAGTCCTCCCACACAAGCTCCTGAATAGTTGTCTCGATGAATTCATCGAAGGAGTCAAGTTGTTGAGACACCAACCCTTTCTCTTGGAAAAACGATGATATCACTGTCCAACAATCCTCAGGTGTGACATTATTGTCATCATCATACATGTATGGATCTTCTTCCACATGAGCCTGAGACATCTTCGATATATTGATTCTGAAGTTCAAATCAGGTTCGATGATATTGAAGTTGAAGGAAACTAATGTATTATCTTTGTCTCACCAAGTTTTCATTTTTCTAAGTGTTTGATTTTCGTTGAAAAAAGCGAGTGGCACGGTTCCACCACGACTTTCTAATTAACCCAAATACACAAAATTGGTGTATATATTTTTCTTTTGCGTGCCATTACCCATTTGCGTGAGGATTAACAGAATTTTTCACGATTTGAATTGATTTTACATCAACTAAGAGATACACAATGAATGGAACTTTTGGAGCTCTTCGTTCAGTGTGGAATCACACGAGCATAAGATCGCTTCATTACAAGGAGGTGGCCAAGAAATATCCTAAAGTCAACATAAAAGATGTTGTACTTGAAAAACAAAGGTATGGTTTTAGAAAAGAGAGAGAACCATTGATATCGCAAGGTGTTAAAGATACTATTTTCCCAGCTGAAGAAATTAAGAAGGCATACATTGATGCTGGTAAACCTGTTCCAATCAGATACAGACTTGATAGTGACGCTATTGCCAGAAGAAATTTCGAAAGATATCAAGATGAAGTAGCTAACGGTCAACCCCATTTCAAAGTTGGTGAAAAGAAGGTCTACTTACCAAAGGCTAGAATATGCTTATTGAGACCCAATGCCAAACACACACCATATCAAGCCAAGTTTCTCGTCCCTAGAAACTTCAATAAAATGGACTTAAGAGATTACTTATGGCATGTTTATGGATTAAGAGCGTTAAATATCACTGTGCAATTATTACATGCAAAATTTGAAAGAGGTCCATATGACTACGCTCGTTACAGAGGTCCTCAGTTCAAGAAGATGACTATTGATATGGAGGAGCCATTTGTCTGGCCTGAATTATCTCAGCAAACCGTTGACAGATACAATCAACAGCGTAAAGATCAAATGGGTACAATTGACTATAAAAATGGTGTGGGCTCTGATAAACTCAAACAACCTAAAGTGTTCGACGGTTTATACAAGAAACCACAATTACCCAATTCATTCATCCCATCCAGATTGAGAAAGTCGGGCGCCAATTTGGTCAAGACCCATCAGCAACATATCGAATCTAAATCTGACAAAAATCTTATCTCCCAATACTTGGGATTATAAATCATCACTTGTACATAATAGCCTACTAGATGTTAATAGCAAATAAAATAACTGAACAACCATAATTCTATACCGTATTAAGAAATAAACAGAAACAACCACCAAACCATCCTGTAACGTCAAAAGAATCGACAAAAAAAAGAACACAATCACCAGAACCAACCTTTCTTAACTTCACTTGATTTCCTTTTAGTTAAGTCAGGGTTGGCATCTTCCTTTGGTGGTGTATCAATAACATCGTATTCATCCTCTTCAACAGCAGTTGGTGGGTTTTCAGTAGCGTCTGTCTTTTGAAAGAAGGTAGATCCAGAAACATAAGACCTCATTGTGTCAAACATTCCATCTGAGCTCGAGCCAGCAGCATCAGAAGTGTTATTAGCAGCCAGAGAAGAATTATTATTGAAAAGGTTGATTAGAGTGAACAAATGGGTCTGTAATAAAGATTTCAATGACTCCATATTTACTGGACTATTGGCAAAGAAATCTTTCTCACCTTCCAACCAAGGGCGTAAGTATTGAAAGTAGATTAAGCCACAACCTTCCTCACTAAATTTCAACCACTCATTACTTATATCAGCAGTTGTGACTTGAGCATTTGCAGATGGGCCCAAGATCATAGGGGAAATTAGCCAAATAGATAACAAAAGTCTTAGAAAGCCGTATCCTGGAATCAAATAAGCAAGAGGCAATACCGATTCGATCGCAAGGAAAGAAGCGAACACTATCCAGTACACAAACCATTTCTGTAATTGTAAAAGCTCTAATTGAAGAAGTCTCTCTTCATGGCCAATCGGATTGGTCTGCTCGCCTGTCGCCTTTTTGAGTAATGTGTTAATTGGGACATTGAACCCGCCAATATTCAAATGGGAGGAAGCAATTTGATTATTGAGAGTGGCATAACCCTCATAAGCTTTATAGGATTGAAAAATTGGATAGAGTAATCCAACAAAAGTACTGAGTTGTTAGTCTCACGCCGAAAGGTTTACTGTTTGATTCTTTACGTACTTAATGGTAGCAATAAATATCATATCAAATAGTTCGTGAAATAAGGAGTATAGTTGACTTATTATAATTGTAGCACTATGCGATAAGATAAGTGCGAATTGCCACATATGGACTGTATATATGCCTTAAATCCAAAAATATGGGGGAAACGTGATGCCATTGAATTATACAGATAAAATAATTATAAAATACTTAATAAACAATACTCACACAATTATAAAACAATTATAAACAGAATACAAACATAAACAAGGTCCATCAGTGGGTTAAGTAGGATGATTTAGTTCAGAATCAAGGGAGAAAACCATTCTTTTCTAATTGTTCGACATTCCAGTCCCAGGTTTCGTTAATGTACTTCTCATTGGTAGCCAATTTAGAAGGGGTAGTTTCAACACCGCCTGTTTCATAGTACTTACCGCTATCAGCAAGAGTCAATTTTTGATCGAGAGCAGCTCTGAGAGTTGCAAGTGAGCCTTCTTCTAAACCGACACCCATGGTAGCACGAACGAATTGGAAGAATCCTTTGTAAATGATACCAACCACAGGGACATTCATCCAGTAATTGTATAATTCTGAATCAACAATGACACCAGGATGAATGGCTGTAGATAAAATGTCTGGGTAGTCCTTGGCTAGTCTCTTGGATAAGTGAATATCGGCAAGCTTAGAGCGGCCATAACGGGTCCAACTAGTAACAGCATTAGGACCTGAATTGATCTTGTCTGAGGGTTTGTGGTACTTAAACACAGATCTGTGAGCAAGAGAGGCAAGGTTGATTATACGAGGAGTGATCTTGCCCTCTTTGAGAACATTCTGTATGTAAGGAAGTGTCTTGAGGGTAAGCAACAAAGGTGAAACAACATTGGTTTGATATTGAACGTCATATCCGTCTTTGGTTTCCTTGTATGGGAGAGCCATTACACCAGCGTTGTTAATCAAAATGTGTAATTTGGATTCCAGCTGTCCAAACGTTTCTGCTGCTTTCGCCACTGATGACAAATCTAAGAGGTCAATGTGAATGTAATGTAAAGAACCAAGTGGGCGCTTTTTGCCATCATCTTCCAGATACTTCTCACTTCTCTTCTTAGCTTCAGTGGTGATTTCATCAATTGCAGTCAATACCTTTTTTTCTGTTCTTCCTCCAATGTAAACAACGTATCCGTGTAAATAAAGGTGGAGGGCAGTAAACCAACCAATTCCGCTGTTAGCACCAGTAATGAAAGCCACGCGACGATCAGTGGTTGGATCAAGATATTCGGCAGTTGTTGGATCGTAGAAATTAGATTTACCCATAATTGAATGTGTAGCAAGGAATAATAGAATGGAATAATTGAATACCAGTATTAATTTATAGTCATCTCATTTATGGAGGCGAAAAATTCAACTCCTGTGATTTTGGCATCACCAGCAATTTCATTGACACCAAAATGATAAAAAATATGTTCTGTATATAAAAATGTATATGTATATCTAAGTCTAGCCAATCTCTCTGATAAGGTCGTCAAGAATTTCAACAGTTTCTTTAGGGTTTGCTATCCAGACGGTGCAAGCGCTAAGTCTAGCTTTAAAGTCGTTAGCACCCAAAGAAGCAAATTGATCACCAATATGAAGACTTTCACTTTTTCTAATGGGGCAAATATGATTGAATTTTTCATCTTTGCATAAATACTTCTGCAAAGATTCAACACCCAAGCTTTTATCTCCAACATCCACCCACACATCACTGCCTCCATTGAATGCACAGAAATTAATTTTAGTGCTCATTTCGGAAGAGTCAGTATTTGCAACTTCATGTGTAGTCTCATTATTGCCTTTGAGAGTTTTCTCAATTGGTTGGGCATCTAATCTACCTGACATCTCTTGTAGCTTGAGAGAACACAGTAGAACCATTTCTTCCAAAAGCTCTCGGGAAATAGAGTATCCTGGTGAAGGAATTATACCAATTGATCTCTCCTTTTTAATAATTGTTGTCTTTTCATCGGAGTCAAGATTGAATTTTTTTCTTAAATGGTTCAAATGGCGATCAATTATATCCATAATTTGATTAATCCGATCTTTATCCCATTTTTTCATGGCTGGTAAGTACCATTCGTCACCTTCAATGAATTTTAAATTCTTCATTTCATTATTGAACCGGAAAAGATAATTACTTTCCCCGCCCATAACTAGCAAGTTCTCCTTCTGAGACGGAGTGAGAAGTGTTGTTTTATTAATTGCATCAATGAGTCCTTGAAGTCTTTCATAGTATTTGGGTACCCCTTGCTGCCCGGGATACCCCGCTGCAGTCACCACGCCAACAAATAAATCAAGTGAAAGTAATTTGATCAAGCGTTGTACCACCGGTTCTTGACCCGTTGTCAAAGAATGACCGTCATCGTATAATGTGACATCACCATCAAAAGTAACCAATTTCAACTTTGATCCGGCGACATCGCCATTTTTGTATATCTTCAGGAGAGCTAAGATTTGAGCTGTGTTTAAAATTGATCTAATGTCATTGAAAGAAGGACTGACAAGACGACGTTTCGAGATCTGTTTCCTAGCGTCTTCAATTATATAAGCGTTTTGTAACGGTAGGTGAGTGAAAAACCGCCCAACCGAAGGTACCAACTGTCGTAATCTGCTGGTAGATACGTAAAGGTGTTGTCGGTCTTGAATTTCATCTAATTCAATAGTATGCTCAATTAACCGTTCAACGTCGCCGAATATCTCAAGATATCGTTTCTGACATACTCTGGCAATTTCTAATTCGCTGGCTTCAATGAAATTCTCATACTCTTCGGGATTGTGGTAAATTGATGATATGTCTTGATCGTAGTTCTCCACATCAGCGTGGAGAACAAAAGGAGTGGCAAGAAGACCCTTAATCCACTCAATAAACTCGTCCCGACGATGTGATTTAAGGGCGTATTCAACTCTGTATCTGGAAGTCATTGTAATGTGATAATTGAAGAAGAGGGTCTAGTCGATTTGTGACTCCTACTTGGACATAAATCAATGACTCGCACGTTTCCAATACGCAACAATTTTTATTTTTTGCTGCAATTGGAATTTTGTCTGACTACACCTTGATCTATAATGAGATTTTAAATTAATTTGATTCTATGATACATAAATTTACAAACCTTGTTGGGCTCTTCTTCTGTCACGTTCTTCAGCGATGGACAATTTGATACCCTTACCCTTTGGCAAGGAAACGTATGGCTTACCGGCTTCAG